>JARHVA010000781.1:2395000-2525000 GCA_037957365.1 Torreya grandis | reverse complement strand
TAATTTATTAGTGTGTGTTTGAAGGATATATTTAGGCTCTAAAATAACCCTACCTTCCTCATCTAATTTAGGTAAATTATTTTGATTGAAAAATGTATGTCCAATAAATTTATTCAATAAATATACTTGGAATATTGGATGTATGTAATTTGTTATTTTTGGGAATAATGGAGTTTTATTCTTATTAAATAAATACGACTGAGTAGGAGAAATTAGTAAATAATATTCCTAATAAAATCTACTAATTTGTGAAATTGAATTGAAATTAGACCTTTTTAAAAAATAGCAGTGAGAGAGAAAATTAGACTTATCGTATTCTTCACTATTCTAACTGAGATAGGGTCTAGAAATTTGTGTGCAAGATTAGGACACTATCACAAATAGGATCCTGGACTTCATTTTCTAATTAGGTAGGATTTTTGGAATTGGACACCCTGGGCTCAATGCTATAGTCCCTCTTCGATGTTGTTATCTTGAGGATTTAATCTTTTTAGGTTTTATTCACATGCTTAGTGTGAGCCTATGTACCAATTTTTAGGTCCTTTCTATCAAAAAATATCTTTGTAGATCTGATTCTTCATGTACTTATATCTTTTATGAAATTGAAAGAAAATTTAGAAAATGGAGAAAAGGGGTTAGTGTGTGTAAGATGCACTAGACATGCTTCACACCCATGTGTGGGCACACTACCTATATACCAATACTTTGAGGATGGATCAATCCATATGCAGTTATCCCTTTAAGAATGCTTGGTGCAATAGTGAATGAAATGTAAGAAATGTAAAATCTAGGTATGCTTGAGATAACTAGGGACTGTTGTAAGGACTTGATTTGGATTGAAAGTGTATAGGTTAGATGTATGTAGAGAATAGGGAAGATTTCTTGAGTGTCTTTCTTGAATGATATTTTCCAACCCTTTACAAATGATCTTTGAATGGGTTTATATATGGATCTATTGGTCATGGGTTAGATCAAACTAGACTAGGCCAACATAATGAACAAGAGGAATCAGGGAAAAATGGTATTTTGGGCTCAAATTATGATTGGATAAGAGTGATCAAAATGGGACAACCTAGGTTCTAATGCTTAGTCCAACATTGGTGTTATTTTCATGACCATTCAAGATGTAGGGGGATGGATTAGTCATGAAGAGAGGGTCCTAGCTTAGCTGGGGTAAAGTCTAGAAGGCCATGGATGATTGGGAATTAGTGAAAGTAAGCCTGAGAGGTTCATGAGAGAAAACAAGATGGACCTAAGGATTGGGTGTCATTAGAGATGCTCAAGTTACCAATTTTTTGCATTTTATATGACTATATTCTCCCCCTCTTTATTCTTTTGATGAATCAAAGGGAAATATTAGGATAAAGGAAAATAGAAAGTGAACTTAAACTTACCTGTAAAGGTGAATCCCATAAATATTATGTGATGCTAAGTAATGCTAGATAGTGCATAAAGAGCACATTGTATAACTATGAATCTATGAAAGGAAAATAAAGAGTACATCAGTTCTTATTATATGTAATATAAAATAAGAACTTACAAAGCTAGGTAAGAGAGAGGAAGAGAAAGGAATAAATAAACCTCATCAAGTACATGAACCAATACAAAAACTACTATGATACTGAGTACGGCTGAGTAATGTTGGATATGTTAGATGATGTTATACCAAAATTTATATCATGAATAGAGCTAAGTGTTCAATTATATAGAAAGTGGCTCAAGAATACAAAGGTTGGCCCTTTGGCTCCATCATCACCTAATGAGTGAAGTTATATGATCATGTATGTGATAATTAATTTCTAGACTATGTGTCTAATCCCTCTAAATAGGGGGCTTAAGAATACAAAGGTTGGCCCTTTGACTCCATCATTGCCCCATGAAGTGAAGCTATAAATTGATGTTGGTATGAAGAAGTATGTTTTATGATATGGCTCTTAAATCCCATGAATGCTCTAGAAATATGATAACATGGTGTGGATAGCTAAATGTGTACTAGAATCTAGGTCAATTTTGGCCAACTTAGAAAAGATGGAGATTAGGCTTGTATGAAAACCACTCCAAAATTGAAAATTTGGCTTATGTGGAAGCCACTCAAGAACTCAGATACTCAAGAATGTGGAGGTTAGGATTGCATGAAAGCCACTCCAAAATTATGCCAACCACTTATAAATATAATAATGCATGTAACTACTGAGAATGCTTAGGTAATGCTAAAACTAAAAGAAAAGAAGCAAGTGTTATGTAATCTGCCCCCAATCATGGGTGTTTGAAACATGGATTTTGATTTGGAAGTTATACCAACTACCATATCTAAAACTAAAAGTGAGAACCAATCATGTCATGTATAACACCCCCTATGTCTAGATTCTTTGAGAAAATTGTACTAAAAATTGTTGATCTAAACTAGTCTGATTGTGTAAAACTATAGTTGAACCTACCTTTCTACCTACTTCTGGAAAACCTAGTTTTTTTTGTTTGGATAGGAGTGTCAAAAATGGACACCCTAGTTTCCAACACTGTAGTCTAACCTCAGTTATTTTGTCCTAGGCTGAAATTGATCATTGATCTAAAATCTTGATTATCTGCTTGGTCTATTCTAAGTGGTTTGATGACTGGTTATTTCTTTTGTTGTTTTGAAAATAAAATTTTTAATCGATAATAGATCTAATCTATATATAAAAATCCCTATTGATTGCCCCTTATTTTGAGGGTAGGAATAGGTACCCTACAATGATCGCCATCAGAAGAAGAAGCCTTGTAAGTGTGTTAAGTTAGAAATATACATGATATAATAATGATAATCAATAAAATATCTCAAGATATAACATGGTTTGATTTAAGAGATTGTTAGATCAATAGGGGTATGCCTAGATAGATGTAATAATGTAATATCATGTGCAATGTTATTGAATTAAATTGAAATTAGAAATGTTATTTGTTATTTTATTAGTTTGTTAGTTGGAGGGATGGAGCATGATGTCCATTATGGAATCTAAGAGAATAATAAAAATGCATGATATGGTTAATGGCATTACAATAATCGAAGACATAATCAAGCAAAAATCACACAAAGAAAGAATCAATAAGCATATAAGGGTGGCCAAGGGGCCATGGCCATGCAAATAAGGGACATGGGCACATGTCACTCAAACTAGAAAGCAAACATACAAGGCATGTTCCACTACCACATACATAGATAAGTGAAACAAGAAATGTTGGCATAAGGGCCATAATCACATAAAAGAGTACAATACAAGGACATTGGAAAATTTCCTAAGGCAAAAACATGAATAAAATCAAAGGACATTGGAAAATATGCTAAGATATATACAAGAGACAAGCAATAATTGGAAATGTAATCCAACAAGCTACGTTAAGTAAGAAGAGAAAGAATGTAATAATTGGAAAGATAGAATCACATCTAACTAATCAAAGCAAGAGTGAAAGTATGAAATAAATGTTTAGTATAAAACTATGTATATGATAAGAGATACAAAACTGTTAGATACTATTGAAATGATAATATAGTAATATATATAATATAGTAAGTAATGTTTATTAACATGATAACTTAGAGTTTGTAGTGTAAGAATGACATAACCTAGATGGTGTAGTCATGTAGAAGATGCCACCAGTGGGTATGGATATCAAATCATGTCTTGAATATAGAAGTAGGATGTCCCCTCAATGGGTAGAGTGAAGCAATCAAGTAGCTGCATGGAATTGCACACACTGAAAGAAGATCAATTGAAGCATGGTAATGTAGATAAATTAACATACAATATCATGAAATAACAAATGTAAGTCCTAGCATAGTAGTATCAATGTAACACATTGATGATGCATATAATCAAAATGTTTTTGTTATTTTTGACATATTTGAATTTTTTTGGATTTTTAAATATTTGATTTATGTACAATCAAGTAGAAGAGGTTATGTAAAAGCAATACTAGAAAGATATGATACTAACTGATGAGTTTTATGTGAGACTCCTTATCATGGTATCTTATATCAAGGAGTGGAATCATGTGTGATCATGAAGCATGATGGAAATGCTGAGGTTATAGATCTGAAATCTATAGATGTTTTAGATACTCTAAAATCTTTGAAGTAGAAACCAATTTTGGGTTCCCTCTATAAATCTGAGAAGTGGATGCTACTATAGAGCTCTTGGGGACCCATCTAGAAGTAGGAAAATCTCTCAAAACATGTGATCTATGTGTATATGCATGAGATATCAATGAAATTACTTTAGGTGTGAATATTGTATTTAGAAACTATCTAGAATCCTAAATATATGAAGGTATATGAACCCTCTATACTAGAAATGGATGCCTCAACTATGTCTGAATCTGAAGTGGAATAGGAACTAAAATTGGAGGAGAAGCTAAAACTAGTATAAAAACTAAAATTGGTGGCAAAACTAAAACTACTGACTGTAAACTAGTAGATGGTTCTAAAGTGGGGAGTGGTAACTCATATGAAACTATACTAACTATAATAACCTAATTAACATGAATTAATTTCATGCATCTATGAATTGTAGAAGATACTACTTTGATTTTTTGAATCCATGGTGGACCAAGTAACATATTAAAAACTCTTACATTGGGAACTATAGTGAATGGTGTGACCACATGTGTAGGGCCAACCTATAGTTAAAGTAATATCTCACCCAATAAACTCTATATATGCCCACTAGAACCATTGATAACTATGTCTATTGGAGTGATATCCTAATCTAAATAACCCAAATAGTATAGTAGTGTCAAGGTGGACATTTTAAGATTAGAACCATTGTCAATAAACACATTATGAATAGGTTGATTATGAATGTGAGATCTAATAAAGAGTACATGATAATCTAAATCATCCTCAATGATATTCTACTTTGAGAAGGTGATAGAAGGTCTAGCTAAAATTTTGGAATTGTATACACTAATCATGTTTCTCAAAAGATGTAACTCAACTGAAGGTGCCCTATATGTATCTGGTGGTGGATGTGCATGACATGCATGATGAAACCCTGATTTGTCCCCTATATCCTATTTTGAATGTTGTGTAAATGGATCTAGGAATATTTTCAATGCTTTATCCTATATTTGCTTTATTGGTGGAGGCTCAACTAAAGTTCTAAGATCAATAGAATTTGAATCTATTAGGTCATGTATCTCATGTTTTAAATTGATGCATATATTTGTCATATGGCATTGTAACCTGTGGTAGTCATAAAATGCCTACTAATCATATCCCTTTGGAAGAGGCTTTGTTGGATAAACTTACCAAATAGGAGGGAGAGATATTATATTACAATCCAAAAGCTATTGTAAAACCCTATCTGGAGGAACTAGAAGATGTGAAAAAGTATGTCAAGGGGGTGTTGATAAAACTATTCATTAAGGAGGCTCTGAAGCTGCATTAATTTGACCTTAAATGGGACTTTGATGTTACTTTTATTAGTTTTTTCTGATGTATTAGTATACTTTAGTTTGCCCATTGAAATTAGTTTAACTTGTCTTTCCTTTAATGTGTGACATAATTCAATGAAGGAAGAGAATATTTTGAACATGATTCATTCATGAGTTTTTGGTAGAATACTTTGTTTGAAAATGTCCTATAACTCTTAATCTACCATGGGGCTAGTCATCTTAGCCAAAATGGTCTTATATCGAAGAACATATTCTGTGAGATGCTCATTTGGTCATTATTTTTACTAAGTAATTTGATAATATGAAATCTTATCACCAATTTTGATACTGAAGTGTGCTTGGAACATGTCAGATAAAGGATTGAATGCATTTATTGACTGATTTGATAGACTATAGAACCATTATAAAGCATAATCCTTTAGACTTCTTAGAAATAGCTTGGTAAGTAGCTAGTCATTTTGGACATAATCTAAGCATGCTACATGAGAAGCTCTCAAATGTCTCTTTATTACCCTTTCCATCATATAGAGTAATCTTAGGTTGAACAAAACCTTATGGAAAGGGTGTAGAGGCAATGTGACATGCCAATGGTGTATGTAGTAAAGCAAAAGAATCTAAAGCCTGCATATGTCTAGTGACACATTGCTCAAGATGTATCAACTTGGATTGAAGAGATCATATCTCTTACACAAGGGCTACCACATTAGGAGAGAAGGATGTACTAGTTGTAACTGGTGACATAGAGGTAAGTTAGGCTACTATAGGGGGTTGTTGAGACATAGTTGCCCCTATAGTGTTATTTGCAACTAGTGGCTCTAAAGGAATGGAAGAATCAACTTGCTTAGAATTTTTAATTTCCATGATAGATTTCAAGATAAGAGTATGATCTCAAGGCTATTCCCTAAGTCTTTCTTTAAACATTTGTAAAATCAAATCTTTATTAAAGATAACTTCATTATCAACACTAGTGGAAGTGGATCATTAGTCCACTGTGGTGGAACATTACCATCAGTGTGTACATCATAATTTTTATTTTCATACTGATCATTATTAGAGTTATTCTCATGAAAATTTATGTAATATGGATGTGTAAGATTTATAACTGAGCTGGTTGTTTGTCCATGGTGTATGGTTGGATTGAAAGAATCTAGGTGAATTCAGGAGGATTGTTACTAAGTATTATACATCATCTTGAAGGAAGAGATGTAAGGAACTTAGGTGGCATAAGGAAAATAATTTGGATAATAGTAGAAAAGATTAAACTAATATAATATAAACAAGGAACTGGAATATGCATAGAAATGATACAGAGCTCCCAAACATGTAAGGTGATACCTCAAGAAGCAAAATAGGATCTAGAACATACAACTAGGGATTTTTATTTTTTATTTTTTAATTACTATGAATATTTGAAATTGAAATTGAATTTTTGAGTTAAGTATTCAACAAAAAATTTATAAATTTATGGGAAAGTGATTGATTTAATGGAACCTATAAGATACAACTAAGGTTTTTAGGATTTTTTTTTGAAATTACTATGAATTTTTGAAATTTGAAGTGGTTTTATGATTTTAATATGCAACTAAAAATTCAAAAAATGATTAGAAAATTACTAAAAAAATATTGGGAGCTAGTTGATGCAACTAGGTTTTGAAATAAATTTATTTCAAAATTTACTACAAAATTTTAAAATTTGAGATAAATTTTTGATATATATGTGCAAGTAAAAAATCAATAAATTATTATATTAATACTTGAAAATTACTAGGACCTAGTGTATGAAACTTAGGGTTTGAAATAAACTTATTTTAAAATTTATTACAAAATTTTAAAATTTGAGAATAATTTTTTATGTATATGTGCAAGCAAAAATTCAAGAAATTAATGGGACAAATTAGCTAGGAATTTACCCTAGGGTTTCTAGGGTTTTTATGTGAAATTTGAAGTAAGTCAAGTTCATGAAATGATAAATTATTTTTGGGAATAATGGAGTTTTATTCATATTAAATAAATAGGTTTGAGTAGGATAAATTAGTAAATAATATTCTTAATTAAAGATACTAATTTATGAAATTGAATGGAAATTATACCTTTTCTAAAAATAGTAGTGAGAGAGAGAAAATCAAACTTAGCTTATTTTGGATTGTTTCAACTATGACAGGGTATGAAAATTTGTGTGTAGGATTGGGACACTATCATAAATAGGATCCTAGACTTCATTTTTTTATTGGCTAGGAGCATTGAAACTGGACACCCTAGGCTTTGTTGCTATAGCCCCTCCCCAACACTATTATCTTGAGGATTTAACCTTTTTGGGTTTTATTCACTTACTCAGTGTGAGCTTACGTACCGATTTTCAAGTCCTCACTATCAACATAGCTCCCTATAGAGATGATTCTTCATGTACTTGTATATTCACTATTAAAAGGGGTTAGTGTGTGTAAGATGTATTAAATATGATTCACACCCTATGTGTGTGTATGATACCTATATACCATTATTCCAAGGAGGGATCAAGCCATATGTATTTCTCTCTTTAAGAGTGTTTGGTGCAATAGTGAATAAAATTAAAGAAATGTGAAAATTACGTATGCTTGAGATAACTAGAGAATGGTGTAAGGAATTGAATTAGATTGAAATTTTATAGGCTAGTTATATGCAAAGAATAGAGAAGATTGCTTGAGTGGTCTTGATTGTATTCTTGTTTTCTTGAATGATATTTTCCAACCCTTTCTAAATAATATTTGAATGGGTTTATATATGGATCTATTGGTCATGGGTTAGCTAAAACTAGACTAAGCCAACATAATGAACAAGAGGAATCAAGGATAAATGGTAATCTAGGCTCATATTGTGATTAGATAGGAGTGCTAAAAAAGGAGACACCCTAAGGTACAATGATATAGTCCAAATTTGGTGTTATTGTATTAAGTAGATGAGACCTGGGGGGATGGATTAGTCAAGAAGAGAGGTTCCTAGCTTAGTTGGGGTCAAGTCTGAAAGGCCAAAAATGACTAGGAATTATAGAAGTTAAGCCTAAGAGGGTCATGAGAGCAAGCAAGATGGACCTAAGGATTGGGTGTCATTATCCATGCTCAAGTTATCAATTTTTGTATTTTATATGACTACATTCCCCCCACCCTGTATTCTAGTGATGAATCAAAGTTAAATACTAGGATAATGGAAAATAGAAATCATACCTAAACTTACCTACAAAGGTGAAGCCTATGAAGCTTGTGTGATGTTGAGTAATGTTGGATAGTTCATAAAGATCACATTTTATAAGTGTGAATCCATGAAAGGAAAATAAAGAGTAGATCAATTCTTATTATATGAAATATAAAACAAGAACTTACAAATATGGGTAAGAGAGAGGAAGAGAAATAAATGAGTACATCTCATCAGGTACATGAATTAATATAAAACATATTGTGATACTAAGTAAAGTTGAGTAATATTGGATATGTTGGATGATGATATACTAAAAGTTATATCATGAATGGAGTTGAATGTTTAATTCCCTAGAAAGTGGCTCAAGAATGAAAAGGCTAGGCCTTTGGCTCCATCATCACCTACTAAGTGAATCTATATGATTGTGCATGTGCTAATCAATGTTTCGAATATATGTTTAATCCCCTTGAATAAAGGGCTCAAGAATACAAAGGCTAGCCCTTGTGGCTCCATCATTTCCCTATGAATTAAAGCTATACTAATATTGATATGAAGAATTATGTCATATGAGATGGCTCTTGAAGCCCATGAGTGCTCTAGAAACATAACAATCTAGCGTGGATTGATTAATGCCTACTAGAATCTAGGGTAATGTTAGCTAACTCAAAAAAGATGAAGATTAGGTTTGTATGAAAGCCACTCCAAAATTAAAAATTTGGATTATGTGGAGGCCACTTGGTTACTAAAGAATGTGTATTTTAGGCTTGTATGAAATCCACTTTGAAATGATACCAACAACCTATAGATGGAATAAGGCATGCAACTACGGAGAATGCCTGGGTACTCTTGAAATTAAAAGAAAAGAAGTAAAAGTGTTATGAAATCTACCCCCAATCACTGGTGTCTAAAATATGGATTTTTATCTAAAATTTATACCAATTATCATATCTAAAATTGGAAGTGAGAACCAATCATTCAGTGCTTGATGCCCCTTATGTCTAGATTTTTTGATAAAATTGTACTAAAAAATTACTGATCTAAACTGGTCTGATTGTGTAAAGCTATAGTTGAACCTACATTTTTATCTACTTATAGAAAATTAGGTTTTTATATTTTTTGGATAAGAGCACCAAAAATGGACACCTTGGTATCTAGCACTGTAGTCCAGCCTTGGCAATATTGTCTTAGGCTGAAACTAATCATTGATGTGAAATATTGATTATCTACCTAGTCTATTCTAAGTGGTTTAATGACTGGTTATTGTTTTGGTTATTTTTAAACTATATTTTTTGATCGATAGGAGATCTGATCTCTATATCAAAACCCTTATTTGTTTCCCCCTCTTCTGAGGGTAGGAATAAGTACCCTACAATGACTACCCTTAGAAGAAGAAGCCATATAAGTGTGTTAAGCTAGAAATATATATGGTATAACAATGATAATCAATAAGATATCTCAAGATATAACATGGTTTGATTTGAAAGATTGTTAGATCAACATGGGTATACCTAGATAAAAGTAACAATGTAATATCATGTACAATTTTCTTGAATTGAATTAAAACTAAAAATGTTAGTTGTTATTTTGTTAGTTTGTTAGTTGGAGGGATGGAGTATGATGTCCAGCATGGAATCCAAAAGAATAGGAAAAATTCATGATATGGATCATGGAATTACAATAATAAAAGATGAAATCAAGCAATAAGCACACAAATCAAGAATCAAGAAGCATACAAGGGTGGCCAAGGGGCCATGCAAACAAGGGACATGGGCACGTGTCACTCCAACTAGAAAGCAAGCATACAAGGTATGTTCCAATAGAACATATATAGATAAGTGAAACAAGAAATGCTGGCATAAGTGTCATAGGCACATATAAGAATACAAATAAAAGACATTAGAAAATGTCCAAAGGTACACATATGAATAGAATCAAAGGAAATTGACAAATGTCCTAAGGCAAATACATGAGGCAAGCAGGAACTAGAAATGTAATCCAAAAAGCTATGTTAATCAAGAAGAGAAATCATGAAATAATTGGAAATATATAATCAAATATAACTAATCAAAGTAGGAGTGAAAGTATGTAAGACATGTTTAGTAAAAGACTAGGTGTATGTTAGGAGATACATAAGTTCTAGATACTATTGAAATGTTGATATGGTAATTTGTGTAATATAGTAAGTAATGTACACCAACATGATAAATTGGAGTGTGTAGTGTAGGAATGACATAACCTAGATGGTGTATTCATATATAAGATGCCCCCAGTGGGTATGTATATCAAATTGTGTCTCAAATGTAGAAGTAAGATGTCCCCTCAATGGGTAGAGTGAAGCAATGAAATAGCTTGATGTCACTGCACACACTCAAAAAAGATCAAGTGAAGTGTGGTAATGTAGATAAATCAACATACAATAGCATGAAACAACAAATTTAAGTCCTAGAATATTATTAGTAATGTCAAGCATGGATGATGCATACAATCAAAATGTTTTCATTATTTTTGACATATTTGATTGTTTTTGGATTATGAAATATTTGATCTATATACAATCAAGTAGAAGAGTTAATATACAAGAAAAATAGAAAGAGATGATACTAACTGATGAGTCTTATATGAGACTCCCTATCATGGTGTCCTGTATCAGGGAGTGGAATCATGTGTGATCATGAAGCATGATGGAAATGCTAAAGTTGTGGCTTTAAAAACTATATATATATTATAGATGCTCTAAAATATATAAAGTATAAATTCACTATGAGGTCCCTATATAACTCTTAGAAGTGTATGATACTGTAGATCTCTTAAGGACCCATCTGGAAGTAGGAGAATATCTCTAAACATGTTCTATATGTGTAGATGTATGAGATCTCAATGAAACTACTCTGGGTGTGAATATTGTATCTAGAAACTATCTAGATTCTTGAAGCTATGGAGGTGTATGAATCCTTTGTACTAGTGATGGATGCCATAATTTTGTCTGAATCTAAAGTGGAATAGGAACTAAAATTGGAGGATAAGTTGAAACTAGTGGCAAAACTAAAACTAGTGGCAAATCTAAAACTGGTGATTGTAAACTGGTAAATGGTTTTGAAGTGGGGAGTGGTAACTCATATGAAACTCCCTTGACTATAACATCCTAATTGGCATGAATGAATTTCATGCATTTATGAACTATAGAAGGTACATCAAATCTTTGTTGAGGATAACTTCATTATCAACAATAGGTGGAAGTGGATCATTAGTCTAATGTGGTGGAGAATGAGCATCAAAGTGTACATCATCATTGTTATTTTCATACTACTCATTATCAGAGTTATTCTCCTAAAAATTTATGTAATCTGGATGTGTAATATTTATAATAAAATCCCGAGTTGGTTGTTTGTCCATGGTGTATGGTTGGATTGAAGGAATCTGGGTGAATTTAGGAGGATTACTACTAACTCTTGCACTTCACCTTGAAGGAGGAGATGCAAGGAAATTCGGTGGCATAAGAAAAACAATTTGGATAATAGTAAACAATATTAAACTGATATAATCCAAATAAGGAACTAGAATATGCATAAAAATAATAAGGAGCTTCCAAACATGTAAGGTGATACCTCAAGAAATAAAATAGGAGCTAGCACATGCAACTAGGGATTTTTCAAAAATATTTTTGCAAAATACTATGAAAATTTGAAATTAAAATTGAATTTTTGAGTTAATTATTCAATAAAAATTTCAAAAATTTATGGGTAAGTGTTTGATTTAATGGAACCTATTAGATTTAATTAGGTTTTTAAGTAAAATATATATATTTTAAAATTACTATGAATTTTTGAAATTTGAAGTGGTTTTCTAATTTTAATATGCTACTAAAAATTCAAAAAATGATTGGAAAATTAATGGGAGCTAGTTAATGCAACTAGGGTTTGAAATAAATTTATTTTAAAATTTACTACAAAATTTTAAAATTTGAGATAAATTTATGATGTATATGTGCAAGAAAAAAATCAACAAATTTTTGGATTAATGCTAGAAAATTAATGGGACCTAGTGTATGTAACTTAGGGTTTGAAATAGATTTATTTTAAAATTTACGACAAAATTTTAAAATTTGAGATAAATTTTTTATGTATATGTGTAAGCAAAAAATTAGTATATTATTGGGAAAAATCAGCTAGGAATTTACTCTAGGGTTTCTAGGGTTTTTATGCAAAATTTGAAGTCATTCAAGTTCATCAAATGATTTGTTATTTTTGGGAATAATGGATTTTTATTCTTATTAAATAAATATGTCTGAGTAGGAGAAAATAGTAAATAATATTCCTAATTAAAGTTAATGTTTGTGAAATTGAATTGAAATTAGACCTTTTTTTAAAATAGTAGTGAGAGAGAGAAAATTAGACTTAGCTTATTTTGCACTATTCTAATTGAGAAAAGGTCTATAAATTTGTGTGTAGGATTAGGAAACTATTGTAAATAGTATCTTGGAATTCATTTTTTAATTGGATAGGATTTTTAGAACTAGACACCTTAGGCTCAGTGTTATAGTCCCTCCTCGATGATGTTATCTTGAGGATTTAATTTTTATAGGTTTTATTTGGATGATTAGTGTGAGCCTATTTACCATTTTTATATCCTCACTATCAACAAATATCCTTATAGATCTTATTCTTAATGTACTTATATCTTCTATGCAATTGAAAGAAAATTTGGAAAATAGATAAAAGGGGTTAGTGTGTGTAATATGCACTAGATGTGCTTCACACCCCACGCACCCCATGTGTGGGTATGATACCTACATACCAATACTCTGAGGAGGGATCAATCCATATGTAGTTCTCCCTTTAAGAGTGCTTGGTGAAATAGTGAATGAAATTCAAGAAATTCTAAGACGAGGTATGCTTGAGATAACTAGGGACTATTGTAAGGACTTGAATTGGATTGAAAGTGTATAGGCTAGCTATATGCAGAGAATAGGGAAAATTGCTTGAGTGGTTTTTCTTGAATCATATTTTCCAACCCTTTCCAAATGATCTTTGCATGGTTTTATATATGGATCTATTTATCATGGGTTAGATGAAACTAGACTAAGTTGACACAATGAACAAGAGGAATCAAGGAAAAATGGTAATCTAGGGCTCGAATTATGATTGGATAAGAGCACTAAAAAGGGGACACCCTAGGGTCCAATGCTATACTCTAACTTTATTTCTATGATCCTAAGTAGATGAGACTAAGGGGAATGGATTAATCATGAAGAGAAGGTCATGGCTTAGTTAGGGTCAAGTCTAAAAGGTCATAGATGACTAGGAATTAGTGAAAGTAATCTTGAGAGGGTAATGAGAGCAAGCAAGATGGACATAAGGATTGGTTGTCATTAACCATGCTCAATTTACTAATATTTTAATTTTATATGACTACATTATGTGAGTGAATTGGGGGAATTCTAGCTTGTAAGCCACACTACCAATTTTTAAAAAGATATGACAAGGGCCATAATACTTATGAGATAACTTATTATCATTTTTATATTGATTCAAAGACATCTACTTATATTGTTGTAATCATAAAAATTCCCAATCACATATTTTAAAATTCCATTGACTATATTATTAATCTAATTATTTCTTCATTTTTTTTGTGCCATGGGTAAATTTTCTCATAAATTAGTGATTACCTTTGTTGATGATGAATGTGTTCCTCAATAAATAAAACCTTGGGATGGACCTTCAAGGTTAAAGTGATGGATTGGGGTGATATCTATATAGGGATATAAAGGAAACATTTTTGATGAAATTTGAACATAAGTATTATAAAACCATTTCATAAGTGGCATCCAATGAACCCATTTATCTTGTTTGTTAGAAGTAAAGAAAATGGAGATAACCTTCTAGACATTTGTTTACTATATCTATGTATCCATTAGATTGGGGATGATAAGATGATCTATGATCCAACTCAGTACTCAAAAATGCAAATAATTTAATCAAGAATTACTATTAAATATATGATTTCAATCACTTACAATGATCTTTGTAGTACCATGTAATTTTTGAACTATATTGAGAAAATTAGAAGATATTGTATTGATAATAAATAGATATGATAAGGAACAAAAGTTATAATACTTGGTGAGTTTATCCACAACTACCAAGATGAGATTTTTACCTTTAGACCATGGTAACCAAGTAATGAAATCCATGAAAACCTCCTCCCAACACTAGCTAAGGATGGATAAAGACTA
Organism: Torreya grandis; assembly: GCA_037957365.1. Taxonomy (NCBI): domain Eukaryota; kingdom Viridiplantae; phylum Streptophyta; class Pinopsida; order Cupressales; family Taxaceae; genus Torreya; species Torreya grandis. Next base: position 2,510,164 of record JARHVA010000781.1, on the reverse strand, counting down.
AAAATGTCTTGGCGTCTTAATGGGTTCACTTTTGTTATATTGACATACAATACATTCAGCCACATATTTTTTTATATCCCATTGAGTCATTCTAAAAATAAATCTTACTTGATTCTATGATATGTTTTCAAAAATATCGAGTGGCTTCCTATTGGAGATGAATGAAGTTTTTGAAGAATATTATGTTTGAGGAGAGAATTATTATAGAGGTATAATTTATCTTTATACCATAATTTGTTCCCATTCCATGTAAATTTTTTAGATCCCACAAAACCCTACTAAATATTTTGAATCAAATCATGGGTAACATTGTCATTATCCCATTCTAATCTTTCTTCCTCTATCCAATCTTCCTACTAAATGGTCATTACACATACCAATACCTCAACTAATTCATCCCTTTGGGATAATGAATCTACCGCCAAATTCTATTTTCTTTTTTATATAATATTTAAAAATAATAACCTAAAATTTTAGTCACCCATTGTTTCTTTTATGTATAAGACAATCTTTTTTCTAAAAAGATATTTGAGGCTATCATGATTAGTCTTTACCTAAAAGTGATAGCCCATTAGATAAGGTCCCCATTTCTTGAATACATGTAAAATATCCATCATATACTTATCATTTATTGGATTGATACTATCATTTCCATTCAATTGATGACTCTCAAATTAAAGAGGTCTACCTTATTGCATGAGTACAACCTCCATGCCATATGCTGATACATCACATTTCACAACAAAAGTTTTAGAAAAATTAAGAGTAGCTAAAACTAGAGTGGTGAAAATATCTATTTTAAATTTTTTAAATTACTTGGTGGTTGTATAAATCCAATGTAATATTATTTATTCAATAAATATGAGTAGGGTTTTGATGTTACCATAATTTTTGACAAACTTGTGATAGTAACTAGTTAGCCCCATAAATCCCTAGAGGTTATTGAGAGTTATGGGAACCTGCCACTCCATCATATCTTGGATACTTTTAGGATCAAATTTCACTCCTTTATGTGAAATAATATGACCCAATTAATCCACCTCTTAAACACCAAATTCACATTTGGAAGGCCTGGAATAAAGTTGATGTTGTTTTAGGTTTTAAGACTACCTATTTCACATGATTCAAATGGTATTCCCAAATTTTTATGTAAATGAGGATGTCATAAAAAATAATACATAAAATTTCTCAAAAATGGACTAAAAATAGTATTCACCAAAATATTAAATGTATATGGTGAATTTATGAGGCCAAAAGGCCTGACCATAAAATCATAATGGCCTTCATGGGTTTTAAAATCTATTTTAGGTATGTCCTTTTCATGGATTTGAATATGATTATATTCAAAGGAAATATCTAACTTGGTAAAATAAAAAACCATGAAATTAATCAATAAATCATTAATTAATGGAATAATAAAATTATATTTGATGGGGTACTTATTGAGTTCTCTGTAGTCTAGTTGCATCATCCAAGTGTCATCCTTCTTCCATACCATTACCATTGGAGAGTAATATTCACTTTGGATGTGTCTAATGATTCCTACCTTCAACATATCTTTTAACATATTTTAAATTTCACTTTTATAGGCATATGGATACCTATAGTATTTGATGTTAGGTGTTTTACTTATGAGAAGTAGTCGGATGGCATGACCATGCATTCAGGTTGGTGGAATTCCTTTTGGCATGTCACCAAAGATAATAAAATGATCATCCAACACCATTTATAAATTATGATGGGTAAAATATTTGGTTGGTTGAAACTCTATGGAAAATAATTGTGCCATAAATAACTCAACAACTTTTTTAGAATCTTCATTATCTAATGGGAATTAACTAGTTTTGGATATTTGTTCTATAATACATGTAGTTTAAATGTCCTACCTTTTAAATGAAAGTGCATGAATAGTTACTATAAATTCATCTAAATAGTGCCCAAATTATTAAGCCATTACAATCCCAAAATAATTCCAGCCCCTCCAATGGGAATAAAAAGAATATGATAATCTAATAGGTAGTCTCCCATATCAAGCTTAATATTATGGAATCCTAAATAGTTGATGGTGCCACCATCTATAATAATGACTTGAAACTATAGAGTTGGGTAAATTAAATGGTTCAAAAGAGTATCCAACTTACTATTAATAATTTTTTTCATACTCCGAGAGTCAGTTAACACAATAACCTTCTATTTATTGAGGGAACCCACCACCTTAAGAGTTTGAGGAGAATTAATACCTAAAAGTGCATGATAAGAAATAGTAGGTTGAGAATATTTAGATTAATCCTTGGGTTCATCTAAACCTACATCTAAGGCCTCATCATATTAATCATCCTCATTATGATTTCAATGTAAAATAACTTATTTTTAACACAATTATGTATTTTTCTCCATTTACTATTATAAACAAATCACAAAGCTTTTACATGCTTCTCCTTAATTTGTTGAGGGTTCAATCTAGTAGGTCAAGAGAGGGATGGTGTTGGGAAAGTATGATTATAGACATTAGTGAAAGGTATTTATTTTATCATATATTTTTAATCTACCATGCATGCCCTTGCAATGGATTTAAATACTAAATTGGAACTAAACATGCAAACCTCCAATTGGATTCTATCTTTGAGGCCACCTAAAAATAGGTCAATCAATTTTCCCTTAGTGATGTCCATTACACATAAGGAGATATTATGAAATTGATGATGAAAATACTTTATAATCCCTATTTGGCATAGTTTCAGTAGCTAGATGAAGTAGTTTTATAAGACATTGTTCTAATAGTGGAGTTATAAATACTTATAAAATATAGACCAAGAAATTGAGAGACCCTTATTTTTATTTTGAGCACAAAAACACCAATACCAAATTAAATCCTTAGGTTACATATATATAAAAGTGATGACCACCTTTTTAAAACATGGATTATGATGTATATCAAATAAATTTTCAATTTCAATTATCTCTATGAGTGGATCATTACCATCAAACATGCATAAGTCCACTTTTAGAAACATTGGATTTGAACCTAGATTGGTAATGTGATGGTTTAAAGGAGGAAAACCTAATTTGAGTGGTGAAGGGTTATTTTATAAGGACTAAGTTGTAAAATTGGAAAATTTATTATTTAATTATATCAATTGATCCCACAATCGATTCAGGTCCCCTTTTATCCTTATGATGTCCCCTTTAACCACATCAAGATCATATTTACACATAATTATATGTAACTTTGACTTAAAATGTTGAACAAATTTATAGATTCCATGTCATCTTTTTTAGGATTATTAGGAGTTTCTTTGTCTTTCCCACATCCATGAGTGTTAAGACCAGCCATGCAAAAATTTTAGGAGCATTTTAGCCTTAAAAAAATTGTATCAATAGATGGGACCATTATGATTGCCTCACCAAGATGAATCCAAAAAATTCTAATGTGCACAAGGATAATAATTTTAGGCCCAAAAAGTGTACCAATAGAATTTACCATTGTGATCATCTTGTAGAAATGAATCCAATGATTGCTAATTTATACAAGATTAAAAAATTTCTAGACTATTTTTTAAAAAAATCACTTTGAACAATACTACAATGATTTAAAATTTAATGTCTTACCATATTTCAATTTTTTTTAATCCTGCAACTCATAGGAAATTCACAACACTAGATCTAAATAAAAAATACACCATATAAACTTGACTATATCTAAGCTCTGATACCACTTGTAATGAAATTATTTAGATGTTAATACAATAGAATATTATATCACAAAAATAATATATATATATATATAAATATATATATCCACAATAATAATTTAAATAAGAGAATACTTATTGATAAACATATATAAGCTAGTTCAAAAGGGAAACATCCACAACATTTCAATGAGAGTAGAATTCAGAATATGATGATCAAATATTAACCACTACCTCCTATATAAACTCTACTTAGCCATGGGTTTTCCATAGACCAAACTTACTAAGAACATAGATATATGTAACAAGATAATATTAAAAGTATAAGCCACAAGCCAACCACACATATATTTAGACTATACTTAAAAATGTTGGTTATTCTATAGGTAAACTATGTAAGGTTATTCCATAGGTTAAGAGTGTATAAGTATCCAGATGGCTGATATAGTTAAAAATATTAGAATATACTAAAATGAGCTTGAAAAGCATTTAGTGTTGATGTTTTTTTATAAAAAATAGAAATCTTCTAAATAACCCACAAAGTGTTTTCCAATGGTGTATTAATAGATTAAATATATCCTTTAGATTTAAATCATCCTCTTTATTATTAGAATCACAATGAGGATAAATTAATAATAAGTGCACATCTTGATTAAAGAAAATAATCCTCTCAAGAGATTTTTGATAATGAATCACATACAATTTTTATTATTAGGATTGGGAAACTATATAATCAACATCATAAGACTTAGAAATATTACATGTGTACATTTTTTCTAGAATTATCATTACAAGTGTCCTTAGAAAACACATAAATTTGGATAAAGGATTATGGATAATGTTATAAGGGATATTAGAAAATCTTATGAACCCTACGGTCATTGCATACAAAATCAATTTTTTTATATGAAGTTTAATTAGATTTTAAAGGAGGTGGGATCTCAATATCAACATCAAGAAAGGAAGGGGTCATATATCATAGAATAAGAGATGAAATAAGCCATTAAAATATGTAATGAGGTAATATAGTGGTGTTACAAATGGTTTAAATTTCATTGGGTTTGTTATCAATGGAGTTAGAAAGAGTTATGTACAAATCAAGATTCATGTTGAAAATATCAAGAAGAGGAGGACTATTAATTCATGACATAGTTAAAATGTTATATTAAGACTTATACTTAGTAAATTTTAGATCCCATGGGCCGGGATCAACTTCATGATTATAACACTTACCATCATCATTGAATTTCATGCATTGGATACCAGAATAAGTGATATATATCTTGTAGTGAGTCTAAGTATGACTTTTAGCTAACCAAGTTTCACCCTTGTTGAATTAGGACTATTTAAACCCTCCTAAAACTTGGACTAACATTTTATTCATATATAGTTAGTGGGATACCTAAATTTTGGTTTAAACCTCTAGTTTTATGGGGATAAATCCCCTAATTTATCACTTTAATTATCTTATAATACCTAATCCTATTGGGGTGAAAAGGGTAAATAATTTTTGTGAATGAAATCTACACTAAATGGTGGTGATGCACCAACATAATCACTCATCCAATTAATTTTGGACTCTCAATAAAACTAGTGGACAATGAACATAGCTAAAACACAACCTTCAGTGGATTATAATCAACAATGTTTAACCTAGAGTTCAATTTGAAAGAATAAATAAAGAGAGTAGTTTGAAAAAGGCCTAGTTTAAGGAAATTTCGATTAGACTTCTACTTCAAACTTTAGCGATCAACCTCACAACACACTAGATAACCTACTAAGAAAACTTGTTAATACTTAGGTGAAACTTGGACCTAAAAAAGGAATATTACACCACTATTCATATCAAAACAAGAATGAACATAATAAGTACTAATCTTGAAGGAGATGTAATGTTTTATTCATTATTTTAATAGGCTTGCAAGTACAAAACTTGGTAGAGTTTCCTCATACCAACCTAAGGGATATAATATAATATAATAAGGCCTAAATAAATAGAATAATAAGGATAGAATAAGAGGGATAATGATGTGGAGGAGAGGAAAATTAGTCATTAATTACCATCATATATTCATTATAATAGTTACATCAGTTATAATAGTCATTCCATATACACTTTCTATGCATTGGTCTCTTATGGTTGAATAGGTGCATTGAATGAGATTTTTGGAGTGTTGATTCCTATTATTAGTAAGTTATAACTCATAAATATTCCATACATGCCAAATTTTCCCCAATTATTCTCCTTTCATCAGTTACCAATGTTGAAGAAGGTCTAATAATAGCCTTCTCCATGAGGCATTTAGTGATGTAACTCCCCCTCATATACCAATGAGGCTTGATAAATAACCCAACCTCACTAATTTCAATGAATTTTACCTTGATTTACCTTCAAGGATGAGTGATGAGGCATAAAATATCTACATTAACTCTCTTATAAGTCTCCTCATGCCAACTTTGACTCCTTGGTTGATAGGGTAGGCCTAATAGCCTAACTGGTTGCATTTGGCAGCCATGAAACCTCAAGAGCCTATTAATTTATTAGTTTTAGGCTTGAAAAAAATCCTTTAATCATAAAATTATTCTTTCTATGTGAGAAACATCTACAATTATGTCAAACTAGTTGGATATGTCACCTTGTCTTCTATTTCTGTAGATTGACAATTTGGAGATGAGTTGCAAAGAAATTTATAGGTGGATACTTGGAAATATTATGAATTTATAAGATTAAAAATGTCCTAAACTCTCCCCTTAAATTATTATAATCATCCTATATATATTCACCTTTTTTCTACTTATATATTTGCAAAAGTATAGTTTTTTGACACTTTCGTAAAGATTTCATATAATTAGGTACCATGACCAGGTCTTCCTATGATTTTACTTGATGTTATAGGTGATTATAGTGTGATATGTTGTTAAAATACCAATATTTCAAAAAATTGGGTCTACCTAGGGGTTTAGAGAGGTTTTGGGTGTCTAATACTCTTAATAATTATTTAGAGTATGGACCCTTAAATAAAAAAATCCTACTATGGATTTTAAGTACATGGACTCCTTTAAATTCTCTTACAATCTTGATTTCCCATAAAAAAATAATAATCAAGATAGGTACATAGAGAAAGGAGCTTATCTTCTTCTATAGGTAGTTTAAATAGGTTAGCAGTCTTAGCCTTTGTTAATAAAGGTTAACCCCTCAAAAAAATTCAATCCTTTATGGATTTCAATTGCATAGGGGTTCCTAAAATCTCTTAGAGTAATTTTATTTTAATTATTTTGTGGTTAAATATATGAGCATCCAAATTGGGTCCTCAAATGACTATTTAAGACTATGTATTTCTAACTAGCCTTTAAAACTTAAAATGATCCTTCACCTAATTTTTTTTTTTAAAACTAATCTCATAAGACCCGATACCACCTATTATATATTATAATTTATTTTTATTTTCTTTAGAGTTTCTTATGTTTCCATGGTGGTGTGAGGTTTGAAGCCTAGTTATGGCCTTTAGGCCAAATAATCTTAGATTGTGTTTAAGGGGTCTAGATGGACTATATGTGGTTTTAAGGGCTATAAAAATAATTTAAATTATATTATTATTTATTTAAAACATCTAAAAAATGTATTTATTCACCAAATTTGACCTTGTTTCTCTATGCACTCTCAAGTTTGAGCATTAAGGTTTGTATGTAGTGAAGACTATAAAACCCTGAGGTATGCTTTTTAGCTCTTTCTACTTCACCTGAGGTTTACTATCACCCTAAAATGTTTATATACCTCTCTAACTTCTCTTATATTCCTATAAGTTAATTTAATATCTTCAAACAACACTCAAAACATGTGGATGCCATCAGTCACTAATACACATGTTTGTCTTCCTAACTAGTCCTCAAAGCCTTTTATCTTGTAAGTTGAGTGTTGTTAACCCTACATAGAATATGAATACACCATAATTATCCTTATTTGTCTTAGGATTCCTTCATGAAGTTAAATATCACTATATTTTTCCTCAAACTTCCCAAATGGCTAATTGGTCTCATCATAGACAACTTAACTAACTACAAGAGCTCTAAGACAAAGCAATGACTATATTTGTTAGTTATATGACCTTGGGGATAACATGAATGGATTTTACTATTGATAATGATCCTCTGTACAAATTTTTATATTTTTAATACACATTTTGAGGTTTGAAAACCTTAAATTTCTCAAAATAGACTATACGTATTTATCATATGTGTATGACACTATGTGTATATGTATAAAACTATATTATTTTGAGTCAAAAACATCATCATCAACATTATGACCTCCCATTATCCTATTTCTAAGACTAATTCCACTTAAAATAATTTATATACACTTTTGACTTACTCTATCAATTATTCATTATTTTCTAACAATTATATAGTATGCATCATCCCCCAAAAATGGATACACAAGTCTATCAAGATTTACATTAGGCCTAGTTTAGGCCATTTAGGCCTTGTTCTCTATCTAGGGAAAAACTATATTATTGAAAAGACTAATAATCATTCATAAAGTAATCATACCTCTAGTTCTAACTCTCACCTTCTTTTCCTCACAACCCTGGCACTAACCTTCTTATCATGACTTCTATCTCAATAGTCATATAGACTGACCTTCAATTCTCTTGGTTGTAGGCTATATTTATGGTTTTTATTAACCATATTAAGTATATTTATAATTCTTCATAATATATCACATATTCTTGAAATTTAACATCAAATGCAATTCTAAAGCTTCTCTTGAAACATAGCCTAAACTGATTTCGTAATCAAGTTCTATTTGTAGGTGTCTAATTAGACATGTACAGACTGCTAAGTGGTGTGAACTCAGTCCCTAAGAATTATCAAGGACCTTATTTTCTCAATTTACATATCATAATTTCATATCTTTATCTCATCATATATATAGACCAATATTTAACCCTTAGTCCTTGATTTTCTCTTGTTCTTCACCTTATCAGTGTGAATAACATGTTATGCTAGTTATAGGTAATGTTTTCAACATGAAGGCTAGGTCACATTGGTCCTTTCAATTTTTAAACTCCATCCTTTGTATTCACTTAAATATCCATTAAATTTAATATCTTCATCAAGGTCTCAAGTCTCTTCTTGTATTACACTTAGTTTATCTCTTCTTCTAATGGTTGTAGGTGATCATGAGACACCTTTGTATGGACTAAGTACCCTGTGGAGTGAATACCTTGAATGAGCATAGAGAACTCATATTTTCCTTTAAAGTTTTTTTCCATTTTATTTTTTATTTTTCATTTTTTTTATCACCTCCATTTCAATCATAACATTCTAAAAGACTATCGATAGGTGACTATTGTATTCAATGATGTAGTTGTTCTTTTGCTTTCTCAATAAGATGAATGACCCATATGGACCCATCCTTTAATGATCTTATTTATATTGAGGGTTATAAGGGGTATATAGGCCTATCTCTCATGGTTCAAACTTGTGACGGAGAATGGATGGGTGATGAGGATGATTGTGGAGTGATCTAGGGATTAAAGAATGAAAACATGGGTGAAACATAGTGAAAAGGTAATGAAAACAAGATGAAATAATAGAGGCATGGATATGAAATGAAATAAATCATGGAAACCATCCAAAGGAAAATAAAATGAAACTTGAGGACCCTAACACATATTAATTTCAAAACATGATGCTTTGGAGACCAAGAAAATGCATATGCAGTCATAGAAGGAAACCTAGGAATCTCGAAGAAACCTTCACCTTGGTTAAGAAACCTTAATCCTTGCTAAACTGACTATTGGTCAATTTAGAAGCAAAGAGGGTAGTTTTAAGCCTATGAGGCTATCATAGAGGTTAATATACATAATCCCAAGGATATTATGATGGCATGTCATGAATATAATACCTCATTTCACACTTTTGACTATTTTAGAAGGTTTTGAAGGTAACATTGAATAATATATAGTGTTATTACACAGTGAAACTCAAATACATATGAATACCCTTTATTTTAAGATCATTTGAGATGATAAGAGGATATTTTGAACACCAAAACTGATCAAGGAGGTATAGGGAATCTTGAATCACCTGACCAATCTTTCAACATTGCCAACTCTTTCTAATGAGATCCCTTAACACTCTGTTCAGTACTCAAACATGCCTACAACCTACATACTGACATTTTTCAAGGTTTTTTGGTTTAAAAATATCACACATGTGATCTAAAAAATAAAAATTATATGAAAGGTTCCTTCAAAACTTGATAAAATAAGATCAATCATTGGTTTGACTAGTCAAGCCAAAAACTCATGAAAACTGTTCTCTTCCATTTTACCTATGCAGATGAGGATAGTGAATAGATCACTCAAATTCTTAGAATTTATTTATATATATATATATTATGGTAATAAACATATAACCAGTGCCCATGAATGGAATTTCAAATTACCCTCTTACTCTTCCCAAGAGACCAGCTCAAGATCTCCTCTCTCATGTTTTTACTATGCATAAACTTGAAGGGTTGTCTGAGCTTGCAAAGAAGGTAGATGAAGTAAGAGGACTGATTTTGAGACTATATAACATATTTTTTCCATTATAACCTACTTAAGCACCTATAATGACTCCACCTTCATTATTTGACCCTCCTTTGTATGGAATAGTTTATACAATTTTATACATTTGTAGAAAACACCTAAAAATATCTATTTTTCTACATTTTATCCTTGTTTCTAGATAATAACTTAAATTTTATGGTAAATTTATAGTATCACAAGTTAATAGGCCCATTTAAATATATATATATATGGTATGGGTAAGTGTAAGAGTCACAATTTGGCATGTGGGGCCCATTTCAATAGTGGAAAGGTGTGAATGGGTCTCAAAATGGGATTTTAAGGCTATGAAACATATAGTGATGGAAATAGATGTGAATAAGACCTTTTAAAGACCCTATTTAATGAAATTAATCAAAAAACTTCCTCTTTCTAACGTTTTATAAGGTAAATAGGCTTATACAAAGTGGTTTGAGGGGTATTTGATGGTTCTAAGGATGAGTCAAGGTGTTAAATGGGCTTAGATGAGTATATCATGGATAATAAACTTGAATACACTATTGATCTTCATATTATGGCCTCAAAAAATGTTCAAACACCTTTACTAGACTTCAAAGACACCTTAACACTCTCTTGATTCACTCTAAGAGCATCATGAGGATTGATACACTAACAATGGACCTTCAAATAGTTGTGACATATGATGATTCACAAGTAGACTTAAACACATCAGTGACACTTCTAAAATGGCTTAAATTATCTCAATAAGACCAATAATGACATTACCATGTAGGATATTACCATGAGTAGGCTAGGATAGTTATCACCCAAGGGGTTGACATTTGGCCTTGTGAGACTAAAATGTCAAAATTTATGGTAACTCTGAAGGGTTACCAACCTGCTAGTCAAGATAACCAACCCCCCCCCCCCCCCCACACTTTCATGACTCAATCATAAATCAAGACTTGAAAGACCACATTGATGGATTACCCAATGGATCTAGTGTTCTAGGACACCTCAAGGACTGTAGAAATAATAAAGCACACAAAGACAAGCAAACAAAATAATACCTAATACCTAAATAATAGAGAAAGACACTAGAATAACAAGAAAATTATTGAAAACTTATGTATACACACTTATTGAACCATGACAATAAATACTAAAAATAACTAACTAAAGAACACCTCATTTATCCTCTAGGATCAAAAGGGAAAGTCCTTTGATCATTTTGGATGCATGAGATAAAATGGTCATGTGTTTATTGGGACCCCCACTTATAACTAAAAGCATTTTCATGTTTATATTCTCTTAAGAGAGTGACTGGAACTTCTAAATCCATCCCTAGGTGCATAAGTTGACTATGTGAGTCAACAACCCAATCATATTGTTCTCATATCCAACTATATTATATAATCAATGTGATTTCTAATTTAATCATGAGTTAAAACTAATTATACCCATTAGACACAGAGTATCCAATTACCATAGTTCTCTTTACAAGATCTTCCTCAAGCTCTATATGGAGTATAAATAGAGTGCATAACTCAAGGATTTTTTTTCAAATCTTCCAAAAAAGACATCTCATCATTATGAATGGAAAAAAAATGGGGTTTAGTTACATTCATACCATTTTATTCTGAAACATCATCTTGATCACTCATTTCCAACTCTTGGATAGAGTCATAGCAAAGTTCTTGATCTACTATAGCTTGGTCATTGCTTTAGAGAAATTTCACTTATATTCTTTAGAATAAAGAGAAAACAAACTCAAGAAGGGTATGGTATAAAAACTTGATATGTTATGTGTGTGTTGATCCAAAGTATTGTAGATACTCCTCTTTGGCTTGGGAGAAATGACCTGTAGATAAGAAATCACTAAATAAATGGTTGATTAGCTAGATAGTAAGGTGGATTCCCTAAAAATATAGATCTAAGAAGCATGGGATTCCTTGGAGGTTGTTAATCCACTCTTTTAGACAATTAAGTTCTGAGAATTAAAGATAAATTACTTACATAAATAATAGAAGATACTAAAATGAAATACAAGAAGTGATTGATAAATGAATAGGTGAATTTTACTAATTATAACAATAAATAGATTGATATCAATGCCAAGTGAGTCAGGTATGGCCCATAAAATAGGGTGAGGTTATATGATCAGGCAAAGAGGTAGAAATTTGGATTTGGTTGAGGTCTAGTGGGTCAAAATAGCTTATTGTTTATTTGTCACACAATGACTATCAGTGGTTGGGGTGATCATCAATGATTAGGGTAAATATTGGTGGTTATGGATAGATCATCAGTGATTAGGATGACCATTAGCAGTTATTATGGTTTTGGTTTGGTTTAAGAAATTGATTTGATAAGGTTGCAAAATGGAAATCTAGAAAGTCGGTTTAGGTTAGGTTGGTCATGAAATAGAAATAAAGTAAATAATTAGAAAAAAAAAAAGATACTTAGCCTACTAGTTACTGACCCAAATAAGGGTCAAGGTGGTTGGTGAATCTTGGAGAAATTTTGATAGAGTAACAATGCTTAGATGTTGGCTGATGGATGGAAATGCTTCAAATTTCTATCATACTTATTGGTTCAATGGGAGAATACCTACAAAAGAAGCTTTGATGTAAGAAGCTCTGGTTCTAGATGTGGATGATGATGGATTGATTGATTGACTGATCTATTGATTGACTTTGGATCCATTTCACTGCCTCCTCCTCTCTTTTTATAAGATGGAATGAAAGGTGAAATAATAGGTCAATAAGAGATTCAACAAGTAATTTTATATTTAGATTTCACATGTGTAGGATCACACATGAATTAGATAAGCTAAATATATAAAATTTCTCTGGAGTTGATTGGAGTTAACTATTCAAGTGATTAAAACCTGACCATGGGTGACCATTAGTGATAGAAGGTCAAAGGTTAAGTTTGGTCAAGTGTGGGTTACTTAATCAGTTTAGCTAGTCAACTACCTTGACCCAAGGTTTGTGGAAGAGTCCCTAGGGAGTCTTGAGGTGGTTTAGGGGTTAGTTTAATATCTAGAACCATTTTTCATGGTTTTCTAGTGTCTACATTTTTCCCATTTTTGTTATGCAAGTTATATCAACAAGCTATAAAAAATGGATTGTGTATCGAAGGTTAGGTTCTCCCAATCATGGAAGGAGGTGTTCCCACTCAAATTAGGAATCAATGAGATGAAATAGAATTAGGTGTGGTTTTGATAAGTGGGTAAGTTGGTGACAAAGTTGGTGGTAGGTTAAGCACTATATCATAAACATGTGCAAAAAGTACAACTAAGTGTGATAGTTAAGATCATGTAATGACTAGGTTGCCATGGTTAGTAAAAATTAGGTTGATATTAGAAGGACAAGTGACAAGTGGACCATGTGACTGTATGTGATAGTTAGAATACACTAGTAAACTTAACTCTCCTAGACAAGGTTAGTGTTGTCATGGGTATTTGTGGTAGGAGGTGCTCCCATGAAGACACAATATGGTCAGGTGCATGTAAGGTAACATAAGTTTAAAATGTTTAACTTGATAATTCAGTTAGAGTAGTCAAAATAACCAAAACAAGGTTATCATAAAACATGTGATAGTTTGGTCAAAAATGGTCAAGTAAAGAGCTTAAAATAATTTATGGTAAAGGTTGGAAGAAAATGGAATCTGTATTTAAATGAAATTTGGATTAAGTTTGGGTAAAAAATGTGGTAAAAAATTTGAGGCTAGGAGGGAAGAATCCCCAAAAAATATGACTGTCGATAGTCATGTTTGACACTTGGGGTTAACCATTAGTAGTCACCCCGACCATTGATGGTCATATGTTAGCCCTAAAAATGTGAAGACAAAAATATAACCAAGGGTTCTATTTTCAGCATTTTGACCCTTAATGACTAGCTCTTAGCATTGTGTTAGAAATAATGATGGTTTACAAGTGAGTGAGTGTGTTAGAGGTTGATTGAGTGATCGAGTATGTAGAGGGGATGAGGGAGAGCATGAGAGTAGGTAGTGGTCCCCATAGTTCATCTTCGATGATGGTTAAGGAATGAGGTAGGGTTTAATTTGAATTGGTAGAGTAGTTTCAAATTTAGAAAATGAATGTGTATTTGAATGTGGTTATTGTTGATTGTTTTACCTAAGGCTAGGGTTCTGACCTAGGTGTAGGTTTGGATAGTTTTTGTGAGTTTTGGGGTTGAAATGATAGGTTAGATGAAAATTTTTAGGGGTAGGGTAGATAAGGGAGGGTAGAGGTAGTTATATATATGTTTATGTGATTTGTTTTGAGTTTTAGTAGGTGCTTTTTAAGGGTAAAGTATAGGTCTGATTGCTAGTAGTCTATTTATAGTTAACATCAGTGATCATTATTGGTTATCACCAGTTGTTTTTATACCATCATTGATCGAGTATCAGCCATCGATGATCAATACTCAACCATCAATAGGCCACATTATGGTGATCATCGATGTTTTTCACCTAATAATTCGTGAATGACTATAGGAATAGTTGACTATCAATGATCGATAAAAGGTGGCTAAGTTTTAGAGTTTGAAGGTTAGTTGTTAGAGTTTAAGTTCAAAGGTAATATTAATGGTGATGTTGTGAAGAGTTAAGGTCAAGGTTTGAATGGTTAGGTAATATTTATAGGTTGTAGGTTGATTATTAATAGTTGAAGGGTGTAGGTTGATTGTTTAGAAGTTTAGATAAGATAGGTTAAGGGTTTTGCTTTGTAGATAAGTGATAGGTATAGGTTATAGTAGGAAAATTATTTGAGTTTAATAGAATAAGAGGTCAGTGTGATAGATAGAGTTTTGTTAATAGACTAAGGTTGTTATTTTCTATCAAACCCTATAGGCACAAGAGAGGATTCATATGAGGGATAAAGTGCCCTAGATACTAGACAAGATTTAGTGTGGGATGACTGATGATTATTGGAAGCACATGGAGGATGTGGGCCTTAGAGTTATAAGGTATTATCAACATGTACTTCAATATGCAATGATGTTAGTGGCACTCATTCAAATATGGGACCCTACCACTAACACCTTATTGCTTCCTAGAAGTAAAATAACTATTTTACTTGAGGACATCCACAAGATAGTGAAGATACCCATATGGGGTGAGTCGATTTACCACATTAAGAATGATGAGCATGATGGGTAGATGGAGATTTTGTATGGGGATGAACTTGAATTTACAAGGTGGCACTCAAGAGGTTTACACTAAACACCACTATATTATATGGATAAGGATGTAACGTGGTTGTTCATGATGATGATGATAGTGGTGACATGTTATGCATTACCAAATTTTAGTAGTGGGAAGTTCCCTTAATTCTAGGGGTGTTCATGGAGATGTGGTTGGGTCACATAATGTTTACATGGGAACCTATTATACTTGTTTATTTTACCAAGATATGTGTGGATTTTGAGCCCATAAGAGATATGGGATTAGTGTCAGCTTTGTTCTTCATTACTAGGCTTACAAGCACATTAGGGTGTTGAGGCCAATGTGGATGCTATAGGAGGGATTTATGTAGAAGGATTATAGTGTTGGATATATGAGGTGGAGAGGTGGATATGCCCTCTTAGGACTAGGAGAAGGGTCACATGACATTGATTGATATAAGGGCTAGCTAGATGCCTTAGTCATGGGAGACATGATTTGGAGACCATATGTTAGGTTTACAAGATGGACACACTACAAAAGGCATACTCTATCTCTTTAGAGCTATAGATGGATATATGGTAGATGAGACCATGAGATAGAGTAGATTCCATTAGATAGGGTATAAATCAATTTTAGCCTTGTTTAGGAAATGATTAGGACATTCCCAAGATATAGGAGGGAGGATGCAAATTTTCCACTAGTTACTCCACAACTAGTCCATGATTTCATTGACCATGAGGAGTTGCCTACAAGGATAAAGATATATGGCGTAAGTGTTATAGATGGATACCCTACATGGTATTAGGCACACTATGCCATATATGATATTGGTCCTGAGGATGGGGATAAATAAGATATGGATATGGATGTAAGAGGATATGGTCAATAGGTTTAGATGTCAGGAGTTTCCTCATATGTACAGGAAGTGAATGTTAAGAGGGACTAGACATGAGAAGTATTTGATGTAGTAGAGGCATCCTTAGTGGTATCACATGTATCTTTATTATTAGCATAGGGTCAGGTGGACACTTTGATAGGGGAGAGGGATTAGGTTAGGTCTTAACTAGCCTTGGTGATTTAGGAGAGAGATTCTCTTTGGTGGGTAGGAGGTGGAGTACAAGTAGCTATGGGACCAACATGGACTATATTAATGCAAAGATATATAAAAAATATGGAGGAGATATAGTACTATGAGGCTTTGGTCTTTAGGCATTTTCCATATGATCTTTGATGGGGTGAGTATCTGGCTAGGATTGTAGGTGGTGTTATCATGGTAATACCAAGTCAGTGGACCACATCTATAGGCAAACATGTAGGTATAGGAGGGTAGGCTCTAGAAGGTAGTGGTGCCCTAGGATCATAGATTTATGATGAGACATTATATTTTGATGTATTAGATGATTCTAATACTGAATTGTTAGTTGATGTAGTGAGATGTATATTTATTTTGAGAGACATATATTTTATATACATGATGATGATTATTTATGAGATATATATGTGATCCTGTGCTTATGGTTTGTGGTTCATGGTTATGATGTTCATGTTGATTATTGATGATGTCATATTGATATGATTATGCTTATGAGATGTTGATATGGACTCACCTATCTAGGCATGTGATGATATGTCTCTTTAATTTATGTTCAAGATGATGTTTAGGATGGATTAATGTTATTGATGTGATTATGGTGTGATTGATGTGGATGACTGATATGATTATGTGATGATAATGTGATGTTTCTTGATGGTTAGGATGATGGTTATAACACTATGATTATGGTATTAGATAATGTTTTTTTTATGGATATGATCATTTAATTTCATGTTTTGAGATGATTGTGTTTAGGATATTGATATGATCATGGTTATGGTTATGCCTAGGTGGATAAGGCTATGATGTGATTATTTTTATGGTTATGGATTATGGATCATGGTTATATAAATGTGAAAAATGGTACAATGTTGATGATTTTATGATGGTATTTATGATGTGGTTATGATTATGGTGTTCATGTTGAAATTTAATGAGTATATGCTTCCTCTTTCATATTTATACATGTGTTGGATATGGTATATGTGATTATGACTTTGTAATGGTGATAGTTGATTTGTTTATAGAGGTGGTGATTATGCTAATGATGTCTAGTTTTGTTTATGATGTGATGATGATATTATGTGATGTGATTATGGTCATTTTTTTTATTATAAGCACATTTGATGCATTATTGATAGAAATGAAGATGGGTGAGTGATGCTAAATGATGTTCATCAAGAAGCTCAATTTGAGCTAAATGTGCTTGACAATAATCTCTCTCAAAGATGAGATCTCAAAGGGATATGTGAAGAGAGGGAATTTTCACTTTGAGAGGCAAGCCAACCTTTGATCCAAAAACTAAAGAGAAAAGAGTAGCACTTGAAGGGGTTCGAATACTTGTATGATAGGCCCATAAGGCAAAGGGGATGTGTAATTTCCAATCTTGACTAGATGCATTAACCATTTTAGTTAGCATGTTATTGAGAGTTTTTTAGAGTCTTCCACTTATCCATTAGCTTGTGGATGATATGGAGATGAGAAACTTATCTTGATACTGAATGCATCACAAAGACCTTGGACTTGTTTATTTTTTAAATATTTTTCATTTTTGATGATAATTTTGTGAGGAACACCAAAATGATAGATAATGTGATGGTTGATAAAGTCGATAATATTTTTGGGTTTTGTTGATACAAGGGGAATAATGTCTACCCATCTGGTAAAATATCTGGTTGTAGTGATGATAAAATGATGTCATTTTGAAGAATAGGGGTTAATTTCACTAATAAGGTCCATACCCCATTATGAGAAGGGCCATAAATCTTTCGATACTTTTAGAATATGGTTAGGTGCATGATGTAAGTTAGTTTGTTTTTGACATTTGACACACTTTTTAATAGAATTAAAGTAGTTTTAGTTAAGGGTAGGCCATTAATAGCCAAGGCAAATGATGTGTTTAGTGATGGTTAAGTTGCTTGGTATTTGGTAATCAATTGTATGCTTCCGGTTTTGCATCCTGACAAGTGGTATCCATGTTTGTTGTTCTAGATTCCTGACAGCAAATGATGTGTTTAGTGATGGTTAGGCCACTATAGTATCCCCCACAAATCCCATGATGTGTTTCCTTGATATCATGAGAGACTTCATGACTACATAGGAAACAAAAGAGGAGACCATCAAAGCTAGGTTCATAAATAATTCCCCCCAGTATGGTAAAACATGATTTTCTCTAAATAAATGCTCTTTGAGCATTCTTAGAAATATCATAAGGAATGATAGAAAGGTTGAGATAGTTAAAGGTCTATTGATACCAAAGGTCAAGTTGGGTCTCCTATTGAATATGGTAAGAGCATCTAGTTTGCCATAAGAAGGTTGTTTAATTTTGTGAATAATGGAAAATATCTTAGAGTTAGAGGGTGAAAATGGAATCTTGGAAGTGAGGGAAGCCATCATATCGACAAACTTGTTAATAGATCATGGAGTGGTTTGGATATAGTAGTGTTTAAATGATGCTAAGAATATGTCAGCTAATTATTTATACTATTTAAAAATGTCATTTTTTCATTGATAAGAGTCATTGATTTATTGACCACAAGTTGGGATTCACCAAAGATGTTGGTTGTTTTGACTCCTAAATGTTAATGTAGTTTGGAGACCTATCACTAAGGCTTCATACTCAACCATATTATTGGTACATCAAAATCTAGATTGAAGGATAAAAGAAGAGGCTTACCATGAATGGCAATAAGGATAATTCTATCTCCCCCACCATGTTGAAACTTTGATCCATCAAAGAACATGATCAATTGATAGGTGAAGTCTGTCTGAGAGAGGGTCATGATGGACTCATCAAGGAAATCAAGAGGAGGAGGTTGATTATCTTCTAAGGGTGCATTAGCCAATTTATTGGAAATGAGTTTCCCTTTAATTGAATTTTACTAAATAAACTCAAGGTCAAACTTAGCTAAAATCATTATCCATTTGTCCATATGTTAGTTTTGGTATGGCTTGGAGTGCATATAATTGTGTGGGTCAGTATTGGTTATGACATACATTTTGTGGTTGAGAAGGTAGTGGTGAAGTTTGGTATCCATGAAGACCAAGGCTAGGAAAAGTTTATCAATATGGATGTATTGAGTCTTCTACCCTACAAGCATGTGGCTAATGTAGAGGAAATCTTTCTCTTTATGTTATTCATCCTGATGAGTAAGCATTTCCCCTAAAGAGTGGTTAATGGTGGAGATATAAAGGTAAAAAGGTTCGTATTCCTTAGGAGGAATGAGGATAAGTGGAGACAAAAGGTACACTTCAAGAAAATCAAAGGCCTTTTGATAGTTGTTATTCCACTTAAAAGATACATCCTTATTTATAAGGTGATGGAAGGGTTGGCATCGATCTGAGAGCTAGAAGATAAAGTGATGAATGGATTGGAGCTTCCCCTAAAATTTGTGAAGTTTCTTGAGGTGGGAAGGAGGAGGCATGTTGATTATTACTTTAATTTTGTATAGATCAACTTTGATTACCCAAAGGGAGATGATAAAGACAAGGATATTTTCTAAGAAGACCCTAAAAATACACTTCTTAAGGTTAAGATAGACATGGTAATGGATGAGTCACACTAATATAATATTAAGAATGTCTAAATGGTCTTTACAACATTTTTATTTTCCAAGAAGGTCATCAATATAGTCTTTTAAAATCTATGAATAAGGTCATGGAAGATGTAGGTCATAACACATTGGTAGGTTGCACTAATGTTCTTCATTCCAAAAGGCATAACCCTATAGCAGAAAGTCCCTCATGAGGTGATAAAGGTTGTTTTGTGTTGATATTTAGGGTCAATGAGGATTTTATTATAACTCAAGAATCCATTTATAAGAGGTAAAATCTCATGGCCAGTTGTACGATGAATTACCTGGTCATTGCTTGGTAAAGGAAAGTCATATTTTAGGAAAACAAGGTTGAGGTCATGAAAGTCCACACAAATGTGAAGTCCCCCTATGGATTTGGTGATAGGTAAGAAATTATAGACCTATTAGGGATAGTCAATAGGTTGAATGAAATTGATAGATAAGAGATGTTGAAGCTCTTCTTTAATGAAAAGGGATATACAAGGGTTCATTCACTAAAGTTTTTGCCTAATAGGCTTGGCATCGTAGTTGGTGACTATGTTATGGGTAGCGATGGAGGGGTCAATTATTGAAATGTAACTATAATACCAAAAAAATGCTATGCTAAAATATTGAAAGGATGGGAATTCCTGAAGCTTCTCAAAATTTAATGATTGGCCAATTTTGACAATGCATAAGTTATTCAGAGTGCCTAAGTTGATATCCATGGTGGATTCATTCAACATGGTTAAAGTCTCAAAAGGAATAGATTTATGTATATAAGAATCTTGTGCACCAAGATAGGTGAGAATGGAATCATCATCCTAACATCAAATGATATTAATGGTAAGAGAGTGATTCTCTATCATCTTAGGATGAGATAGAAGAATGGTTACAGTCTTCCTATTCTTTTGATAAGTTAAGGGTCTAAGGTTGATCATGTTGATGAAAAAAAGTTAGGGGGTATAATGTTAGAATCCTCAGCTATTAATGATGAAGTGGATGGTGAGGATGGGATTTCCTTGGTAATGATGGAAAAGGGAGGTGGGTTGGTTTGTTGTTTAGATGGTGTGAAACCAAGTCCATGATTTTCATGAGGATTTTAGGTCTTGATTATAAGTAACTCATATGGATTGTGTTTATACTGACCTAGGCCAAAACCCTTCCAAGCACACTTATAAAGGTATGTCTGAGTAAACTCTAGTTTATCTAGATAGGATAAATTAGAGGTGAGTGGTCAAGGTGAAAAAGAGGTGGTAGAAGTGTCAAGGGCTTTGTCAAGTCTCCCATAGATGAAATTGGTTTGACAAGTTGAGGGTATAAAAGGAATAATGGTTTTGTTATTGGGGTCATAACTGGGTTGGTGGTTAATATTCCCATACTCTTGAGGAGTAAAATAAGTGTCTAATGTCAAAAGGCAATACTCCCCCAATGAAAGAAACTTGAAGATTAATTCCAAAGGGTATGTTGTGGGGATTTGGGTAGAAGGAATAGATGAACTGGTAGAGGATTCAGTGGTAGAGGGAGATGGAGCTTCATCTTTTACTAGTGAAGGCTCATTGGATGGAGGAAGGAGAATATCATTGGGTTGGTACATCATGTTACATGATGTGAAAAGACTTGAGTCAGCTTGTATGATAATAACTTGACCTTCATGATTAAATTTGATGCATTGGTGTAGGGTAGATAACACATAACCCATGGAACTAATCTAAGGGTGTCCTAAAAAAATATTTTACTAAAAATCTCCTTATACTACATATAAGAGGTTAGGAAGTGTGTGGGGTCCTAGGCAAATATGAAGGATAATAGCTCCTAAAGTCTTGGCTATGGTATCATTAAATTATTGAAGCACTACTAAGGTTTTTGACATAATGCTCTCAAGTAATTTGAGTTGGTTATATGCATGGGAGGAGATAATGTTGATACTATCTCCCCCATTAATCATAACCCACTTTATTTAGGTTTGGTTGATGTACGTTATAATGAAGAGGGGAGGATCTTGGTCATCTAGATGGATGGAAGGTATTTCCAAATCCTTAAATTTAATAAGATTTGAAAGTTGAAGAGATCTAATAAAGGTTGCCAAAGGTTGTGGGTCTTTCAATTGGACCTCTATGGATTGCAAAGCCTCTATCTTTACTTGATAGTGATTGGGTGAGGTATTGATTAGCTCTTACAAACTCATCTTTACTGTCATTTGGTGAAGCTATTTTAGAACTACTCATTAGATTGATTTAGATGGATTGGAGTGGGAGGGTCCCAAGATGGACACTTTGGTTTTGGTTAAAGGTAAAGGTGTTTGGCATTGGTTGGGTGGTTGGGTGGTGAAAGAGGGATATGTCCATAGAATGGACACTTTTATCTTTCCATTGTCCTTTGGTTGATCTTGTGATCATGTGACCACATAGATGGTATGGATTAGGGGAGGAGTCAGGCTAGATGATTACATTAGTTCCACTTCATTATAAGGTGAGAGTAGATGAGTATGTAGGTGTTGGTTGATGGCTATTGGTTCTTAGATCAGTGTCAATCTCATAAGAGGATCATATGATAATAAGTCATCCTTGTGATACAACTTATGGGATATCACTTGGAGAACTTTGTAGTTCTCTATGTCATGCCTAAGTGGATTATGGTATGAACATACTAATTTATCATTATACCAAGATGGTTTAGGACTGTATGGGTCAAATGATCTGATAGGTGGTTAGGTTAAAAAAGATGCTTATAGTAGCCTCTATAGGATGGTTGAGTAGGACTCATGTAATGATGGTAAAGGTATGAGGGTCTTGTTTTTAGTAGTTAAACTGGAATCCATTTTAGGAGTGGACTTGGTGGAGTGGTTTTGGGTAAATGAGAATTCTTGGTGGATGGTTTTGACTTTGGTAGAGAGGTTGATAGCTTGGGATTAGAAGGTTTTGGGGTATATGTTTGGGAGATAAGTGGTTTATTTATAGATGATTAGGAGATATGAGGTATTTTCATAGGTGGTTTGATGAGAATAGGTGTGGATGAAAGTAAGAGTGGTGGCATAACCAAAAGTGGTGGTTGGGTTTTGATTGGGATGGTTGGTTTCCCAATTAAGTTATAGGTATGGGGTCCCAAATAGAGCACAAAGTGGAAAGGAGATGTAGATTTTTGGTTTTTAGGCTTTTAGGTGGTTTTACCTTCTTTGTTGGCTTAGGTTAGGGTTTGTTTGATAGGTTTTGTGGGATTAAATTCAACTTTTTTTATGGTAAATTAATGTTATGAGTAATAAATATTTTAAGGTTCTTGGTGGGTTTGGTTAGAATGGTAGAAGGTGATATTGTGACTTTGGGTGAGTTTGGTTCTAATGGTGTGGCTATAGCTTGATGGGTAGAGGCATCCAATGTTTGGGTTTTGTTGAAAGTTTATTTGATAGTGGAAGGGGTAGGTTGTTATGATAATCAAGGCTCTTACTTGGTTTTATATGGAAACCCAAAATATTGACAAAAGATGGCCCAATCTAGGTTATGGTCGAATATGAATTCTAAGTTTTTAATTAGTCTAGACAAAGGTTTATAAATGGGTCTAAATCCCCAAGTAATGGATTCAAAGGATAAACCTAGGGGTTGAGGGGGAGGAATGATTACCTCATCCATTTCTTAATCAAAATGTTCCAATATTTGGAAAGGTAACTCCTTTGTGGGAGGTATAGGAAAAGTGGTTTTTTCTTATGAGTGATCAGTGAGGGAAGAGTGGATTGTTGTATGATTAAGGAAAATGATAAAGTGGGAATGGTTTCCTTCTCTGACGTGCATATCAAAGGAGAGGTTGGTGACTCCACTACCTTAATAAGTGAAGTAGGGGAAGAGGTGATTTGGTTGATGGTCTTCTTAGTAGTAAGTTCACTGAGAACCATATTGATAGTATATGAATCATGAACATGAGAGGATTATGCTTAGTTTTCATTATTGGTAAAAGGAACATGGTTAGGAAATGGTTGTCTAAAGATGTCAAGTGATTGGTTTATAGGTGCATTAGGGTTATCCACATAAGTTCTTGCTTGTTAATAAGAGCTTGGACATTTTTGAAGGTATTACACCTATTAATGTCATGTCTAATGACTTGGTGGAAGGAACATAATTCATTCTCATTATACCATCTAGGTACAAGATGAGAAGAATCAAATTACTATAGATATTTGATCAGGGGAAGTTATATGAGATTAGATTTTAACAATTTCTCCAAGACCAAAATGTATAACTCTCCAAATAGAGTAAATTGATTTTAGGTGTTTTGGTTTGGGTTCTTGGTGTTTTGATTAGAGGAATTGGAAGAGTTAGATTAGTTAATAATAGGTGGAGGTGTAGTCTTGAGGATAACTACATTCAAAGTTCCCTTGTTTTTAGAGTTAGTGTTGGTTTGGTTGTTGGGTTTTTTGGAAGAAGACTCATTTGATTTGAAGGTAGAATTCTTGTTTCTTAATTTCAACTTCCCCTCATTAATGGATCTATTCTCCAATTTTTATGCCATGGTGAAATGTTCATCAAAGGTCCTGAAGCTTTAAACCCATAAAGTAGAGGGGATATGTTTAGCACTTGTCTATGAAAAGAGTTTAATCATCTCAGGTTTGGGTAGGGATAAAGAGAGTTGGTTTATCAGACTTCTCCAATGGGCTACAAAGTTAGCAATGGATTCATCATCAAATTTTTGAATGGAGTAAGGATTAGTGATAGAGACTTTCTTAAAGATGAATATGCAAAAGTGATCTAAGAAAACTTGAGATAGTTAGGAAAAGGAAAATAGGGAGTGGTTTGTAATATCACTATACCAATATAGTTTTGACCCCATAAATACATGGGGAAGGTATGGATAAAGAGAGAATCATCATGGGTAATTATATAGCACAAATTCCTAAATTCTCTTAGGTGTTATTGAGGGTCCTCCTTACTTTGAAACCTTAAAAACTTTGGAGTTCCCATTGAGGAAGATATGGTCGAATGGGGATGGATGGGTGAATTGGTTCTTTACAAATTTGCCTATATGACAAAATATTATAATATCCAAAAATGGATGATGCTAAAGTAGTCATTTTATCTATTAACATTTTGACAAGGTTGGTTTGGGGTTATACACCCCTATAGTTTTAAGGTAGGTTATGTTGGTTTTGGGTAGGTGTAACATATGTATAGTTGGTGGGTGGTTGAGAGGCTACCACATATTGGTATGTGGATATGGGTGGTTGGGATGATGACACATATGAATACGTGGAGATAGGTGGTTGGGTGGAAGGTAGAGGTGCATATCCTCGTGGGCTAGGGAAGTAGCTTAGGTTTGGTGCAATGGGAACCTATTGAGAATTAACATAGGTTGGGTAGGAAGTATGTTTGGGTTAATAGATAGAGGGCAATTGGTAACTTTAGTATTAATGGGAGGAAGGTTGGAAGGTATGGGATCCACCAAGCTCTAAAATGGAGTGGAGGTAGGTAGGTTAGAAATGAAAGGAATGGTGGTGACACTGGTAGAGGGTAATCCTATAATAAGGGAAGTATTGGAGCCTAAATGTTGGTTTGATCCTATACCAAAAGGGTTATTAGATAGGGAATAAGTTTCTTGGGTTGGTTTTTGATGGTGGTATTGATAGGATTATGGGTATAAGATGACGCCTAGGTAAATAGGGGTTGAGTGGAGATGGTAGTAATAGAAGTGTCACCCATAAGGTGGGATGGCATGCCATAGGTCAAGTTAATAGGTGGAATTAAAGTAGGGGTATGGTGGGATATGGTTTTAAAGTAATGATAAAGGGATTTGGGGTTGTTATCTAAAAAAGTGATGAAATATGCATCACCTTGGGCAATTGTCTAAGGTATGGTAGGACTTCCAGAGGGATGGGGAGAGCTCTTTGCATTTGAGATGTACTCCATGGATGAGGGAGAAGAGGAAGAAGGATGATTAGGAGGTGGGTCATAATTTTCTTGGTTTCTTAGTTGTTACCTAGTCAAAACTATGTAAGGAAAATAAGAAGATACAAGTAATCTCACAACAAGTAATCTCACAACTCAAACAAAGAGAAGACAAGAAAAAGTCATAGAACCAAAACACACACTAAAGTATGTTAAATTCTAAGGTTTTTTTAAGTCTCTCTTATGGATTATGCCTTAAGCTTTAATAATTATGTGACTCACCTTAGCTTGTAGATCAAGTACTAAAAATGAAGTCTATGGTTGGTTATGGTTTGTGTGTAAGATCTCAAGGGGATCTATGTTGGAAATTAGTATGTGGATTGATATTGAGGCCTACCCCCTCACTTCACACACCATAGAAATAAGGGTGTTAGGTGCATAGCTAAGATATACTGATTTCTAGAGACTATACTCTACTAGAGATTTAAGTTGGTTTTACCCTTGGTGATGAAATCCAAGTAGGATAACTAGGAAAGGTGACCATTAGGTATGAAATCCTAGTCAGGCCTTATGTCAATGTTTGATGCTTGATTAGATGTAAGTGGTTTGGTCATGTGTGTGTGTGTGATAAGAGTGAATTTATGATTAATTCAATTGTTTAATTAAGCTATGTGAGCTAAAATAATCAAGTAAATAATGTATACAATCAATTTTAAACCCAAAAATAAATTTTGATTTCATTGTATGAGCAAAAAATAATAAGAAGAAGCACCTAGATGAAACTATGAAATTAAAAAAAGGACTCAATGGTCTTACTAAGTGTGCCAAAATGTTTCAAAGAAATTTTGCTTATGTTATTTAGAATAAAGATAAAATAAAATTGAGAAGGGTATGGTAAAAAAACCTAATATGTTATGCATGCATTGATCCAAATGGTTGTAGATACTCTACTTTGGATTGGAATAAATGACCTATAGATAAGAAAACACTAAATAAATGGCTGATTAGTTAGATATTAGGGTGGATTTCCTAGAAAGATAGATCCAAAAAACATGGGCTTCCTTAGAGGATGTCAACCAACACTTTTAGACAATCAAGTTTTGAAAGTGAAAGATAAAGTATTTACATAGATAATAGAAGATACTAAAATGAAATACAAGAAATACTTGATAAATGAATAAGTGAATTTGACTATTATAGAAATAAACAAATTGATATTAATGCTAAGTGAGTCAGGTGTGACCCAAAAAATAGCATGAGGTTCTATGATCATGTAAAGAGGTGAAAAGTTGGATTTAGTTGAGGTCTGGTGGGTGAAAATAGCTTTTTATTTATTTTTCACATAGTGACCATTAATGGTTGGTAGCTAGGGTAACCATTGATGGCTATGGATAGACTATCGATAGTCAAGATGATCATCAGTGAATACTATGGTTTTGGTATAATTCAAGAAATTGATCTAATAAGGGTAAAGAATGGAAATTTGGAAAGTGGGTTTGGGTTAGGTTGGTCACAAAATAAAAATAATGTAAGTAATTAGTGAAAAATGTATACTTAACTTTTTGGTTGTTGATTCAAAGAAGGGTTGAGGTGGTTGGTGAAGCTTGGAATAATTTTGGTACACTAATGATACTTGGTTGTTGGCCAATGGATGATAACACTTTAGATTTCTATCATAATTTTTGGTTTGCAAGGACAATACCTACAAAAGAAGCTCTGATGTAAGAAGCTCTAGTTTTGGATGTGGATGATGATGGATTGATTAATTAATTGATTGATTGGTTTATTGACTCTAGATTCATTTCACCTCCTCTCTTTTTATAGGAAGGAAGGAGAGGTAAAAAAATAGGTTAATAAGGGGTCTAAAAAATAATTTAAATTTAACTTTTACATGTGTAGGCTCACACACAAATTAGATAAGCTAAATATAAAAAAGTAAGCTAGAGTTGACTGGAGTTAAATATTCAAGTGGTCAAAACATGACCATCAGTGGTCAAGATAACCATTAGTGGTTGGGGTTCAAAGTTTAAGTTTGATCAAGGGTGGGTTAATTAGTTAGTTTAACTAGTCAGTTAAGTTGACCCAAGGTTTACGAAAGAGTCCCTAGGGGTTCTTGAGGTGGTTTAGTGGTTAGTTCAACATCTAGAACCATTGTGCACAATTTTATAGTGTCTATAGTCATCTTCATCTTCAATGGAAGATGGTAACTCATCAACCCACTCAATCAAAATGTATTCTTGTTTTGGTAACTCTAGACTTGCATTGCCTTATTCACTTGAAAGATCAAGTTGATATCCAAATTTACCATCTAAATTTTCCATACTAAGTTGCTCAATCTCACTCAAGAACTCAAGATATAATTACTACTAATATTCCAACTAACTTGAACTAATCTCAACCTTACCAATTATCTCATGATAGTTGATTCTATGATTGTATTCCATGAGATAATTTGCATGAGTTGTGCTTCCATTCACTTCATCACCATGGCATTATGATTTCCCCACATCATCCAACCTCTCTTCATGTTAAAATTTTGATCTGTAGGGATGAAAAAGGGTCCCAATCATGATCTGATAATCATATGTGCTTGAGGTGTCCTCATTAAAGTGCCTTTTAAATTCATCAACAAATACAACATTATCAAATTTTTGAAGGACTACCATCCACTAGTTAGCCTTGATAGATTTCCTCCCACATTTGGATGTTCAAGTTATGTAGTCAATGCATTTAGTTCCTCTTCAAGATCAGAGGGAATGGGTGTGAATTTACCTTATTAACATTATTGACATTTTCCAAGGTGATTTTCTAGTTGAGGACCTTAGGAGTGTCAAACTTGGAGACCACACTATTGTTCTTGAAATATTCAATTGCCTTATCAAATTTAGACATATTTTGATGTTCATAAGTAGATGTAACATGGATAACTAATGCGGAACATGGATAAATTAAGATCCCCCTTGAAATAGACTTCATACCTTCCCCTTCTTCCTTACTCTCCCTTTTCAGTGAAGGCATTATATAGTTTGGGTCTTTGTGTATGAATGCTTCAAATCTAGGGTTATTGTAAGCTCTTGAGAAGGCATAGGATCTTGGAGGGAATTTTGAACATAAGTATATTTATTTGGAGTAGGATGATGAAGATAATTTGAACTTGAGGTGGTTGGGGTGTATGGTTGGATGTGAAATTTAGAGAGTGATCTAGATTTGATTTTAATCCCTACACCATACTCAAGTCTACAAGCGATATGAGACAAGTCACTAGATAAGCAACCCCAAACCTTAACCATAAAATCATAAGACAAACATAAGGTAAAATGAGATAGAAAGTCTGTAACCATAAATTCTTATGTAATTAATTGTTTGGGGTAGTCATGAAGGGTGATTTGAAGGTTTTTGACAAGGCCAAATGTTATAATAAGAGATCCATTCTAATGCAATTTAAGGTTAGAATCAGGCTCATACACTAAACTCAAATTATCTACCACTAGCTTAAGGATGCCTAAAATTCTAGTCTTATCATCAAATAAGTAGTTGTGAACTAAGAAGTCTCTAATGACCATAGAGGTGAGAAAAGGAGATGGATTTATTTCCCTAGAAAATTATTCTTGGTTTACAAGGGTACTTATCTAATGGATAAGGGTTTGGCATTCAATCTCTTTTTTCTACATAATGCATTCCTTAAACTTGTCTCTCTCCTCTCTTAGTTTCCCAATCTCTAAGTGTAGATGATCATTATTTGGTACAACCTAAATGTAAGGGATAGTATATTGGTATCATGATTTATTTTGAGGATAAGAAGGTTGTCAAGGAGGTGGAGGAGGTTCAAAATAAGGTGTATAGCCTTGGTGGTTATGAGGTCCATTATAAGGCTGATAAGGGGTAGCATAAGGTTCATAAGGGCTATGGTAGGGATGATAGGGAGGTGGATGACATAAATTTTCCCCATAGGCTACCATAACTCCTTTTGTAACATATGCACAATAACATGAATGAAAAATAACCCTCCGTACCTTTGCAATAATGATTTAATGATGTCTCTAAGTTTGAATCTAACTCAAATATTTTCCAAAGATGCTTGAGGCTGCTCAAAATGAGTAAAAGGATACAAGTGAATGTCTTTATCTTCCAAATTTCCTCCAATATTGTTAAATCATAATTCAAGGCACTTGAAGGCTCATCACATTGGGTGTGCCAAAACTATTAACTACCTAGGTTTCATCCTTATTGAAGTAGGACTTTTCAAACCCTCCTCAAACCTAGACTAACATTAGAATGACCTATAGGTTGTGGGCTACCTAAAGTTTAGGTCAAACCTCTAGTTTTATAGGCATAACTTCCCCAATTTATCACTAAATTATCTTCTAGGATATAATCCTATTGGGGTGAAAAAGGTAAATAAGTTTCATGAAGGAAATCTACACTAAAGGGTGGTGATGGACCAATATACTCACTCATATACTCAACTTTGGAGTCTCAAAAACACTAGTGGACAATGCACAGAGCTAAAACGCTACCTTAAATGGCTTCTAAGAAATAATGTTTCACCTAGAGTTTAGTTTGAATGACTAAATCAAGAGAGTAATGAAACTAAGGCCTAGTATAAGGCACTTACAATCAAACTTCCACTTTAAACTTGAGCATCAACCTCACAACACACTAGATAACCTTCTAAGAAAGATTGTTAATACTTAATGAAACTTAGACCTGCAAAGGGAAGATTAAACCACTATGAATATAAAAAAAATCATGAACATACTAAGTACTAATCATGAAAGAGATGTAATGTTCTATCCATCAGTCTAATAGGCTTGCAAGTATAAAACCTTATAGAGTTTCCTCAAACCGACTTGAGGGATACAATATAAGGCCATAAGGCAAATAAATAGCATAAATAGGATAAAATAAGAGGGATAATTACATGGAGGATATGATAATGAGTCATTAATGACTATCATACATTTATTATAGTAGTTATATCAAATACAATAGTCATTCCATACATCCTTTTCATGTGTTGATCTCCTATGGTTGAATAGGTGTCTTGAATGGTCTTCTTGGAGCATTAATGCCTATTATTAGTAAGGTTTGACACATAAAGAGTCCATACACACAAAAAAAATTCCACTTATTCTCCTTTTATTAATTACCAATGTTGAATGAGGTATAGTAACAACCTTCTCCATGAGGCATTTAGTAACGTAACTCCCCCTAATATGCCAATGAGGCTTGATAACTACTCCACCCTCACTAATTTACATGAAATGTGCCTTGATTTACCTTTAATTATCAATTACAAGGTGTGACATCTCTACATTAACTCCCTCATAAGTCTCCTCATGCCAACTTTAACTATCTTGGTTGACAAGGTAGGCCAATTAGGCCTAATAACTTAACTGTTTGCATTTGGTAGCCATGAAACCTACAATAAAACTAAAAAGCCTACGAATGGATTATTTTTAGGCCTAAAACAAATCTATTCATCATAACATGATATTTTTTGAGTGAGAAACATCTATAATTATGTCAAACTAGTTGGATATGTCATCATGTCTTCCATTTCTACAAACTAGTAGTTTTGAGATGAGCTCAAAAGATATTTCCAAGTGGATCCTTAGACATATTATGAATTTATAAGATGAAAAAATTCCTAAACTCTCCCCTCTAGTGATTGGAATCATCCCAAATATATTTGCACCCTTATTTCTACTTATTTATTTGGAAAAGTATAGTTTTATGATACTTTTGTATAGATTATATACAATCAAGTACCATGACTAGGTCCTCCTATGAGTATAATTGATGTTCCAAGTATTTTTTAGGTGATTCTAGGGTGATAGGTTGTCAAAATATCAATATTTCCAAATTTTGGTCTGCCTAGGGTTTTAGAGAGTTTTTGGGTGTCAATACTCTTAGCAATTATTCATAGAGTATGAAACCTTAAATCAAAAACTCCTACTATGGATTTTAATTACATGAATCCTTCAACTTATATCACAATCTTGATTTCACATTAAAAAGAATCATCAAAATAGGTATGTAGAGAAGTGAGCTTGTCTTCTTCTACAAGTAGTTTAAATAGGTTAGCAGTTTTAACCTTTATTCATAATGGTGGTTCCATAAAACAAATTCAATCCTACATTTTTTTTAATTTCATAAGGGTTCCTAAAATATCCTATAATCATTTTCTCTGAATCCATTAGTGGTGAATGATATGAGCATCCAAACTAGGGCCTTGAATGACTATATAGGACTATGCATTTTAAAATAGCCTTTAAGATTGAAAATGATCTTTTCCATATTTTCCTTTGTTTTAAAATAATACCATAATACATGATACCATCTCATATATATTATCATGGATTTATATTTGCTTAATAGGTTTTCTTAGGTTTCTGATGAAAACTGTCCTTCTTAAATAGTCCCTAAACTGTTCTTAAACCCAAAATGATGCGCTAGTCTCAGATATGCTGCAAACAGGGTACATTTATTTACCTCTTTATCAAGTCTTGGTTTGTGGCACATTTTCTAGGGGAAACCTCATTGCTATCATAAACATACTTCCCACTGATTCATTCAAAATCATACAAATAATGACCCAACAGAGTCTGTAGCTTTTCATCCTTCCTGCACAATCTGTAGCTTTAAGCCTGCAGAATTCGTAGATTCTAGTCTGTAGAGTCCATAGATATCTCCTTTATAAATAAGGTGAAAATCCTTAGAATAGGTCCTAGACACCAAAACAAAGCTGACAGATCATTTGGTCTTTCATTAATTTGGTGATTGAGAACAACCCTATTTTGCCTTGCACCACTATAACAAAAAGCCAGGTCATTCCAATAATCAAACCTTGAATACATTCTAGGAAAAACCTCCTCAATTTTATAATACAAAGGTTTGCCCACCCAAAGAAAGTGTAAAGGAAAGGTGATCAATAACTACAGGATCCCAAGAAATTTTGTGTAGACAACATAGAATTCCTTGCATCCAATTCTCTTCAACTTCATTGTTGAAGTCTCATTCTAAGACTGTAATATCTAATTTGTAGATGCCTCAGGCCCTAACATAACAACCTAACCTATGTCTACATCTAGCATCACAACATGAATTGCAGCACCCTGCTCTTCCTCTACCTTCACACCTGTGAATAGTGGGAGCGCTAGTCTTGACTTGAAATGTAGTTGCACAATGCTTTTGGTCCTAAGATAAAGCACGTTCAACCTCTTTACTAACCACCCTTTGAAATATTGGTTCCAAAGATGAGCATAGTTTTGCAAACTGTCCACCTTTAGAACTTCTACTATAACACTTACAAGCTGATCTCTAGCATTTCTCCTCTAGTCAAACTTCAAATCACTAGGATATTTACTCACATCTTCACGCTACTGTGCTTGCACCTATGACCTTCTCTCCCTAAAGGAGATTCTCCTTTTTCCTTCCTTCTTTGTTACATTCTTTTCATTTCTCTCTCCTTGAGAGGTCCTTTCCTTTCTTCTTTACGTCCCTTCATCCTCTCCTCTTCTTACAACAATGTCTCTTTCTCCTTCTTAATGGCCTTGGCCAACATCTTGGCTGCCTTCCTTCCTTCTCCCTTCAGATCGTGTATACAATAGTCACTTACAACCTCTAGGGTCGATATTAGACTAATCTCCATACCTTTGCTTGGCCTCCAACATTGATGAGAATAGATCTTCCCTCTTCTTCAATTCAACAATGCCCCTCTAAAAGGCACAAAACTAATGGTCTCTTATTTTAACAAAATCTACCATTCCATAATAGTGTCCCTTTCTATTCAAGTCTGCGTGAATCTAGATGCATATTCAGTTCACCATTTCTGTTTGGTTCTCAGTCAATGCTCTTTTAACAGAGGTGCTTGGATTTTATTAAATGGACCAAGACATCATCCAACAATGGGATTACAATTCCATGAGCTCTACCTTGAATCAAATCCTCTTAACATTCCCACATGCTCCACATTAAATGCCCATCATACCATATGCGACCCAGCAGGAAAATTGAAATGGCCCAACATTGAAATGGCCAGAATTATATTAACAGCAAACAGCCAAAATCGTATCAATAACAAATAGCACACAGCCTTTTTCTTTAAGTATTTGATCTCAAAATCGATTACACACATTGGATACACAGACTTTATTACCATTACATGCACAATTCAATCAAAACTTGATAAATACCTCCTGCAACATGCTTGAAACGCACCATAATCATTATTCTCCAAAATTTTTTTACAATCTATTCATATGCAGTCTTTTTCCCAGACTTGCTCCTACACTTGCTCCTACACTACCTCCTATACTACCTACACTGCTACTCACAATATTGAAATAGTCCTAATTTATTACTAACACCACTCAACCAACTCCTAAAAAGGTCAATAATATGCTTTTAAACATAGAAATATTTAGCTACACCTAACCTACACCACTTATGGCTTGATTCTCCTAATTTTACATGATAATACGGTTGTCAATCCTCTAAATAACTAATTTGACTCAAATAGACCTATCCTTCTCCTCTTGACAAGTGTACATGATATGAATTTTTGAATTACAATATTTTTTTACCTACCACATCTAAGCACTCCCAAGATGCTCTTGCATCAGTTTCCATGGTGGTGTGAGGTTTGAAGCTTAGTTATGGCCTTTAGGCCATATAGGCTTAGATCATGTTTGAGGGTCTGATGGCCTATAGGTGGTTTTGAGGGATTTCAAAATAATAATTAAATTCTCTTATTATGTGTTTAAAATTTATACAACTATCTTCAGACAACAATTTTGATATTGCTTCTCTATGCACTCTCAACTTTTAGCCTAGGAATTATATACAATCAAGATTGTGAAACCTTGAAGTCTAAGTTTTAGCTCTTTATGATTCACCTAAGGTTTATTCTCAACATAAATTGTTTTTATTCATCTCTAACTTATCTTACCTTCCTATTAGGTACTCTGATATATTCAACCAACACTCAAAACATGTGGATGCCATCAGTCACTAACGCAAATGTTTGTCTTCCTAACTAGTCCTCAAGGCTTTTTGTCTTGAAATTTGAGTGTTTTTAATCCCAAAAATAATATTAATACACTATAATTATACTTATTTTTATTATTATTCCTTCATGAAGTGAAATATCACTGTATTTTCCTCAAACTTTGTAAATTACTACTTGGTCTCATCATAGACTGATTAACTAACTGCAAAAGCTCTGAGAAAAATAATAAATATTTGATACTAGTTATATGACCTTGGGGATGGAATGAATGGATTTTAATACTGATAATTATCCTCTATTCCAATTTTTAGATCCTAAATACACCTTTAGAGGTCTCAAAACCTCAAATTTATCAAAATAGACTATAAGTGTTGATTTTATGTATATAACAATGTGTGTAGATGTACATAACTGTATCTTTTTGAGTCAAATACCTCATCATAAAAATTATTACCTCCCACTATCATATTTTTGAGATTAATTCCACTTTAAATCCTTTATAAACACTTATGAATTACTCTATCAACTCTTCTTATTCTTTTAACAATCAAATAGTATGCATCATCCCCCAAACCTGCATACACAAGTCTATCAGGATTTACATTAGGACTAGTTTAGGACATTTAGGCCTTGTTATTTATCTAAGAACAAACCAAATTACTAAAAATATTTATAAACATTCATAAATTAATCATACCTCTTGTTCTGACTCTCACCTTCATATCTTCATAACCATGGCACCAACCTTCTTGTCATGACTTCTATCTCATTATGCATATAGACTGACCTTAAATTCTATTGGTTATAGGTTCCATTGATGTTGTTTTGTAGCCTTATTAATTATCTTTATAATTCCTCATACTCTATCACATATTCAAAAACTTAATCATCAAATTCAAGTCTAAAGTTTCACTAAAAACACAACCTAGATTGACTTCATAATCAATTTCTACTTGTAGTTGTCTAATTGGACTTGTACAGATTGCTAAGTGGTGTGAACTAAATACTTAAGAATTTTAAATTACCTTATATAATAAATTTGTATATCACAAGTTCATATATTCATCTCATCATATATGTATACCAATATCTAACCTTTAATCCTTTATTTTCTCTTGTTCTTCACCCTATCACTGTGAATGACACTTTATGATAGTTGTAGGTGATGTTTTCAACATGAAGGTTAGGTCATATTCATCCTTTGAGTTTTGAAACTCAATATTTTTCATTAAATTCAAGATACATTCAATTTAATATATTCATCAAGGTCTCAAGGCTCTTCTTGTACTACACTTAGTTCATCTCTTCTTAGCATGGTTGTGGGTAATCATGAGACACCTTTGTATAGATTGAGTAACCTGTGGAGTGAAGACATTGAATGAGCATAAAGATATAATATATACCTTTGTATTTTATTTCCATCTTATATTTTAATTTTCATTTATTTGTTCACCTCCATTTTAATCATAATATTCCAAAAGACTATCTATAGGTGACTATTGTATTCAATGTTATAGGTGTTCTTTTACTTTCTTAGTAAGATGAATGACCCATATGGACCCATCCTTTAATGATATTATTACTCTTGAGGATTAAAAGGGGTATATAGGATTATATCTCATGGTTCATACTTGGGATGGATGGTGGATAGGTGATGAGGATGACTTTGGAATGATCTCAATATTGAAGCATGAAAATAGGGGTCAAACATAGTGAAAAGGTAGTGAAAACAAGATGAAATAATAGAGGCATGGATATGGTATGAAATGAAGCATGAAAATCATACCAAGGTTAAAAAAAATAAACTTAAGGACCCTAACAAATTAATTTAAAAACATGATGCTTTGGAGACTAGGCAAATGCATATGTAGTCATAAAAGGAAACCTATGGATATCCAATAAACCTTAACCTTTGGCTAAGAAACCTTAATCCTTGTTAAACTAATTGTGTGATAATTTGGAGGTAAAGAGGGTAGTTTTAAGGCTATAATGATATAATATAGGCTAAGAGACTTCCTCCAAAGGATATTATGGTGTTGTATTATGACTCCAACACCTCATTCCATACTTTTAACTATGTTAGAAGGTTCTAAGGGCCACATTGAACAATATACAATGCTATTGCATAGTGAACCTTAGATGCATATGAATACCCCTTTTTTGAAGATATTTTAAGATGATAAGAGGCTATTTTTAACCCCAAAATTTATCGAATGTGCATGGGGAAGCTTGAAGGACTTGACCAATATTTAAACATTGCCAACTCCTTCTAATGAGAGCTCTCAACACTCTGTTCAGTACTCAAACTTACCTACAAACTACATATTATGCCAATTTTTAATGTTTGTTGGTTTTAAAAAATAAAAATTATGAGAAAAACACTAAATTTTTTATGAAATGTTCCTTTAATACCTGAGAAAATAGGATCAATCATTGATTTAACCAGTCAAGCTAGAAAGTCATGAAAACCATTTTGTTCCATTTTGCCTATGTAGATGAGGATAATGACTATATCACTCAAATTATTAGAAATTATTTATAAATGTTATGGAAATAAACATAAAACTAATGCCCATGAATTTAAGGTTAAGAGATCCCTTTCCTTTGTCTAAGAGATCAAATCATGATCTTCTCTCTCACACCTATACTATGCATAAACCTAAAGGGTTGTCTGAGCTTGCAAAGAAGGCAGATGAAGTGAGAAGATAATTTTTAGCCTATATAACATAATTTTTCCATTAAAATATTATTAATCACCTAACATGACTCCACCTTTGGTATTTTACCCTCCTCTATATGGAATAGTCTATATAGTTCTGTATATTTGTAGAAAACACCTAAAAATCTCTATTTTTCTAAATTTTCTCCTTGTTTCTAGTTGTAAACCAGAATTTTAGGGTAAAATGAGAGGTAAAATGAATTAATATACCAATTTAAAAATTTACATATGATAATGAGAAGTGGAAGAGTCATAATTTGGCACATGGGGCCCATTTGACTAGTGGAAAGGTGTGAATGGGTCTTAAAATGGGATGTTAAGGCTATGAAACATTTAGTGATTTCAATATGACATGGATAATACATTTTTAATACCCTATTTAATGTAATTAATCAAAACACTTCCCCTTTATAAGGTTTTAAAATGCAAATAGGCTTATATGAAGTGGTTTAAGGGGTATTTGATGGTTCTAAGGGTGAGTTAAAGTGTTAAACAAGATTATATATGTATATCATAGACAATAAACTTGAATACAATATTTATATTCATATTATGGACTCAAAAATGTTCAAACACCTTTACTACACTTCCAAGACACCTCAACACTCTCTTGATTCACTCCAAGACCATCATGAGGATAGATACACTAATAATAGACCTTCAAATAGTTATGACATATGATGATTAAAAAGTAGACGTAAACACATTAGTGACACTTATAAAAAGGATCAAATACTCTAAATTTGAATAATAATAAAATTACCATGTATGATATGACCATGAGCAAGCTAGGATAGTTGTCACCCAAAATATTTTGATGTCAGAGGTTAACATTTGGCCTTGTGAGGTCAAAATGTTAGTAATGACCTAAAAGGAGATTGTCTGATAGTGTAAATATATGACCATAAGCTTGGTACATAATATTTTGGGTCTAATACTCAGAGGGATCTAAACATAACCAAGAGGCCTTTAGTTAGTCTTATTAAATCCATGATGTATAGGTCTAGTTTGTTTAAGGTCATATTTGAAAAATATT
This sequence comes from Torreya grandis, assembly GCA_037957365.1. Classification (NCBI taxonomy): domain Eukaryota; kingdom Viridiplantae; phylum Streptophyta; class Pinopsida; order Cupressales; family Taxaceae; genus Torreya; species Torreya grandis. The sequence goes on along the minus strand of JARHVA010000781.1, from coordinate 2,471,461 downwards.
AGTTATTGAATTAACTAAACGGAGGTGACATTATTTATAGAACATTCATTCACCAAAACTTTCCTTATTTAATCATCATTAATCATGATTCTAATAAATATATTTGAGTCATTAGCTCAAAAAAGGACTTCATAATTGATTATACCATCCTCATGAAACTCTATGGAAAGTTTCTTAGAATGGGTAGGATGAGAGATGGTTTAAATGACATGCATTTTATTATATGTGGAACCTTCAAAAGATTGAGGATATGGTTCATGTTTTATAGATTGAAATTCATCTCTATGTTTCAACTATTTCATGAGCAATTTTCCATGATATGGTGATGTTATCATGAGTTCCATTAAAGGAATATTTAAAGGCATAGAGTTAAGCTCATATAGGAAGTTCTATTGAGATTTTGGATAAGAATCACAGTGATACTTAGGTTGATTTTTAAAACTGGTGTTAGGAGGTAAAGTAGATGAAGTATTTGGATTACTAGGGTGAGAATCTATTGGTGGAGTAGGCTCATCACTAGGAATAAAATCAATATAAGAAGCGATGATAGTAATAGTAGTAGTATTATTATTTATAAGAATTTTATTAGGGGAAGGACTCATAGGCTTGGTAACTAGATATTTATGAACATGTTTACAATGGTAGTTAACCTTTAATATATTCAAATATTGATAATTATTATAATAATGATCATAGTCAACATCAATAACACAAGTGGATTCCTTATTAAGATGTGTATTAGGACTAGACATTTGAGGTGTTTTTGAGATTTTTAAATTTGAATCTTAGATTGATGAATTTAATGAGAGTTATTATATTATAAAGATTGATTATTAGAGTCTTTAAGATATTATGTATGTCATTATTTAATTGTAATTTTATGGTTGAAGTTTTTTCCTAATATAAGATACAAGGCAAGCTTATAAAGTATATGACATGCCTCATGAGACTAACCATTATTAGTGTGGAACCAACAAAACTTGTTTGGATTATAACATGGTGGTGGTGAAGAAGTATGAACATAAGGATTATATTAATGTATTGGATTATCAATTTATTATAAAATTAAGGGAGGGGGAATTGGATTTTATTATTTTTATTGAAGGCTGACACTTTATATTATATGTGAGGCTTATTTTAAGATACAGTAGCATTGATTGTGTTAGTTGTGGTTTGGAAAGATTCATTAGTAATGATTTGATATGGTTTAAATGGGATGATAAGGTAATATTTTGTTTTTATTTATTGAAGGTGTAATCTAAATTTTTTGGATAGAATATCTTAAATTTTTATTGAAGAGGGTCCTTAAGAGTGGTAACAAAGAGTTTGAATCAATTTACATCACTCATGTTATGGTTAACTTTATGTCTTAAAGATTTCCATCACTTGATGAAATCATGAGTTTAATCCTTAGTAAATTTATTAACATTAATGAAATATCTAAGGTTGTTCTTAATAAGATCATTAAGTTAGAATTATTTAACTAAAGGGTTGACTAAATCATCTAGTTGTGTAATGGAATAAATTGAAAGTTGATTTTACCATTCTAACACACCTCCAAAAAATGATTTGGATAGAATACTAGTATTTACATAGGTTTTAGTTTGAATCCATTCCTTATATATATTATTTAAGGATTTAATATTCAAGGTAGGATTGGTACTCCCATCATATGTGATGGTTTGAGAAATTATTAAAATATCCATAGACACAGTGAAGGGAGCTAGAATTTCATTTTTAAGGAGTTGAAGCATCTTATTTTGAATTGGATATTGAGGAATAAGGTTTCCATTGACATATATAAGATGATGAGCAATGAAATTTTGATTTGGTTAACTCAAAACAATTTAAGGAGATTGGCTAACAATTTTTAAGATGTGGTTTTGTATTTGAAGAATATGATTGATACTTAAAGCTTGCATAAGGGACATTTATTTGACCACTTGTGAAAGGAATTGAGAAATATTAAGAAGAATATGTTTGTTGGAATTATTAAAATTTTAAAGAGGAAAAAGACCACTAGGGGTAGGATTTAAAACATTTGTGTTAAGAAATGAACCATTTTTAGTTATTCAAATCATAGTAGAGGGAGTTATAGGACTATGAATCCCATTATTATTTGGGGAATAAATAGTATTATTGCTAAGATTTTTGATAAGTTGCTTAATATATTTTAGGTCCAAATATTTTTGGGTTTGAACCAAGTTACTATAGACACATAAATTAACATTTAAGCTAAAATAGTGTACTTTTGACCACTCCCTTTCAAACTTAGCTCATGAAATATTTTAGGGCCTTCTAACCATTTACATCACTTTACACATGATGAGTCACTTCTTCAAGGAACCCAAATCACTCCAAAATGTCTCTATATAGACCACTCAGTATCTTAATATCTTTCTTAGATTGAACCATACTTTATCTAAGTATCTCTTGTCCTTAAGATAATAGTGCCCCAGTTAAATAATAACACACCCCACTATTATCCACCTTACAAATAGAGTCCTCCGACATGAATTAATAACTATTTTTAAAAATTTAAAAGTTGTTAAAAGGTCATCCCAAAAGTTTAGCAATCCCCATCTAAAGGAATTTAAAATGTATAACTTTAAAATCACATGTCAAACCATTTTACAAACAATAGGCTTCCACACTAAAAATCACTAGAATTCTAATTGCACATTGAGATAAAATTACCTATTTATCCCAATTATAATTACATACAACCCTATTAGCCCTAAGCTAAATTATAAATATACCTCTAAGGTCACAAGTCACAACTAAAAAACTTAATCACCATAGGATTTCACCAACATCTAGTATTGTGTGCCAATTTCACATACACCACCATAGGTTGGGAAAACTATAGAGATTTTGATCCCTCTTTTGAGTATTGGTATGTAGGAAAAACTAAACATATGGGGGTGTTCTGGTCAAGTATAACTTCAACCACTGGCCCCTTTTTTACTTCATGATTTAATTTTTTATTCTTGTCTATTGACCTAGGGTTTTTAGCGGAAAAGGAGTTATACTATGGTCCTTGCATTGGATCAAAAGCTTCCACATATTCCACAAAATAAATAAAAGAAGGGGAACATAACTTATAAATATTAGATCCATGTTGTTTTCTAGATAATTCCACCCTATTTAGCACCCCCCAATAATATCTAGTTGTAGTGATATTATCCAAGAACCCTTCCAACACATGTTCTTGGTCTACACTTACCCAATTAGTCAGTCTCTAATCCAAAAACTAATTGCATCTAAATTTTATAACTAAGTTTATATTTATATTTTTGCTTTCCATATTTATCATATTTCTAAATTTAGTAAGTTAAAAATTAGTTTTTAGCATTTATTACATATCTATAGCAATCTAATTTTACACAATAATTTATAATATTAGGTAATATATTTCCATAGTTTTTCAAAATTGATAAAACATACTAGTAAACCTGTTCATTGTAAAAATGTTACCAAAACATAACCATATATGTTTCTAGGGTTTTTATCCTTCATATGGTTGTTTCTAATTATTATTATAGGATTTTTAGATCTGATAAAATACTTACTAGTTTTAATATTCTAAATTTGTATTTCTTATTTTCTTCAAGTTGAGAGAATTATTTATCTCTACCTTAGACATAGTGATACACCAAATTATTCCCAAATTGAATATTTCCAAATTTATTTCATAAATAAATAATGATGGAGTAAGTTATTAAATTTTATGATTCCAATAAATTATAATTAAAAATATTTATTTCAAAGAACAAATATATGAAATATGAGTGTATCAAAAAATTTAGATATGAAATTAATAAAACATCTGAAGCACAATCCTATGAGACTTATAAACCTATGGGTCCATTAGATACAACTTTTGTACCACTATTTATTATTGGGGTAACCCAAGGGTTTCGATAGATTAATATGACAATTCTTAGTCATTATGAACACCACATTTGGTTATCACCCATTCCTCTTCATCCAAAGTACAATCCCTTATGCATGAGATACTAACTTTGTAAACTAAGGTGCTAAATTTTGAGAATGGTGATTTGAAACATAGTCAAGCACTAAATTATCACATTTTATTTCACACTTAATTGACAAGGTATATAATATTATATCATATAATTTGTGGTTTTGTTGCACCCAAGCATACACCATATTATGGAAAGGGTGACCGTAAGCAATAAATCAGATAATTCCACACAATATGTTTTCACTATGTGTATAATGACATGTTATTGACTAATTTATTTTTAAGGAGTCTAAAATAATATGCTTTGAAATTGTTTTATGATTTACCTAATCAATCAGTACATGCATTTAATCTATTTTATGACATGTTACTATAATATTTTTTAATTGATATAATTGAGAAGGTTTATTATACTTAGATTGCTCAACTAAAACAAAACTCTAACAAGACTATCATAAAATATGTCTTAAGGTAAAATACCATGATATATAAAATGACAAATCCTATGGTAGACTAATAATTATAGAATATACTCAATCAAACTTTTATTCCACCTTTATATGAGTATGTTATGTTTAAATTTTTTACATCATTCATAGAGTTGTGCCACAATAAAAGAAAAGAAAAGTCAAATTATTGGCAATGAACAAGATAACTATACAACCAATTCAAGTAAAATAAAAGGATAACTAATATAAATAGGTCATGTAATACACATTTATAAGTAAAATAAAATGATAATAAGGAAAATAAAAATAAAATAGTGAATGTAGTTTATGATCCTTCTCCATGTATTATCTTATCCTCCTCGAAGGATACAATTTACTAATCTACCATAAGCTCCATATAAAGTCCTTAAAACACTATTGGAATGCAATTTTATCTCTCCCTCCCATTAAGATGTTGATATATATACCCCTTCCAAAAGGTTTTGATTAGAACACATTTTGTGATTATCATAGGGCACCAGGCCACACTACTAATGGATGTATTTGTTTAAGACACAAAATTCAATTTTTGATAGGTGAAAACATAATTGATATGGGCACACCAATATATAGTTTAAAACATCAACCAAGTGATCTTAAATAAATGAAAATATATAATGATCCTTTTTCTTAATAATATAAATAATGATACATCAGATACATTGGGAGTGCCTTATGCATATAATGCTACACCCTCCACTAGTTCATTACCATTCTCATATAGAGATGCCACATACTTTGAATGACATAATTGGTACCTACCATACATTAATACCATCTAGTCCACTCACATTTAGATAGAATGAGATAATAGATGATGATTTAGATTTGCATTGTTTATTCATTCAAGATCACATTGATCACCATCCTATTTAAAGTGTCATCATCGATAATGACTCAAGTGTGAATATGTGTACAATCACACTTCTTTATCATTTATAATACACAAATAATGATTTAATTCATACCACCATGATCATAAAATGATTTAATGGTCACATTAAAGCTCTATTGATGAGATTACATTATCATTATAGGTTACTCTCACACACTTGGTGACCATATTCATAGGTATTGAGTATGAGGGTATTTAATATGTTATTGGGGCACCCTTGGATTTAACATATTCATTTAGATTCATGTACAATTCATATATGTCTAAACTATATATATAGTAATGAGGTTATCATGGTTTGGGGTATCTCATATGAGTAACCCTATCATAGATAGATTTGGTTACTACACAAAATATTTTATTTGATTCACCTAAAAAGGTGCAACTTAATTAGATATTTCCCAATAGTTATATACCCTTCCACATATGCCTATCCTTGAAAGGCCACTTCAAAAGAGTTTTTTCACCAAAATAATCTATTGGGAATCATATAAGGATTCTAAACAACTTCATAACTTTGAGTATGAAATGATGGATTCATGTAAACATTTAGTACTTAAGCACACTCAACTATAAATGAGTATTTGGGAATGCATAATCAAATCCAAGATTTTCAATGAAATTGAAATCTCCAAAGATCCTATACTCTATAATCACCAATTTTTTGTAGTAAGTAAACAAAATGGTTCATACACCCAATTAGGTGTATTAATTCATTATTATTTAGATATATAATTTCTCTTTTATTTTCATTTTAAAGTAAGGATTGATTTTATTGATATTTAATTTTAGATTTGTGTGAAGCACAATTCAATGATGTGACCTACATTTGAAACTACACTTCATAGGTAAGTTTAGGTATTCATTTTTAATTTTAATCTAATAATTTTGATTTTTTGCATTTCTAAAATAAAAGGGGTAAAATGTAGACACTCAAATTAGCATTTAATCTAAATTAGTACACTTTTGACCACTTTCTTGGCACACTTAAATCATGACCTATTCTAGGGCCTTTTGACCATTTCCTTCAATTTTTTCATGATGAGTCACTCCTTCAAGAAACCCAAATCACTATAGAATATTTCTATATATACCACTAAATAACTTAATATTTTCTTAGACTGAACCATACCTCCACCTTTGCATCTCTTGCCCATAGGACAATAGTGCCCCATCCAAACAATAACACATGATACTATTGTCTAACTTGTTAACAATGCCCTTCCACCATTTAATAACTATTTTTTAAAAATTAAAAAGTTTCAAAAAATTTGTGCCACAAGTTTAGCAAGCCCCACCCAAATTAATTCCTAAAATACCACTATAAAAGCACATTTCAAACAATTTTACATAGAAGAGGCTTCCACACTAAAAAACCCCAGCATTCTACTTACACATTGAGAAAAAATTCCTCATTTCTCTAAATTCACATTACATAAAACCCTTTATCCCTAAGCTAAATTCTGAATACACCTCCAAGGTCACAATTTATAGTAAAAAAATTAGTCACACTAGGATTACATCAACATATAGCATTTTGCACTAGTTTTACAAACACCACCGTAGCATGGGATAAATACATGGAGTTTGATCCCTCTTTGAAGTATTGGTATGTATGTAGTATCAACATAAGATATGTTGACGTCAAATAAAAATGTAATTGATGATTAATTTTTTACTTTGTGATAGCATTTTATCTTATTTTTTATTAAGATAATGTTTTAAGTGGAAAAATAGTTATATAATAGTCCTCGAATTATATTGAAAGCTTCCCCACAGCTTATAGAATAAATAGGTGAAGAAAAAAATAACCCAAAAGTATTAGATCCCTATTGTCTACTAGATAAGGCCACCTTTTTTATACAATATCAACCCCACTACTATCTAGTTACTATTCTATTACCCAGGAACCTTGTGAACCTCTACTATAAGTCTGTAATCTGTCGACATAGTTTGTCATTCTGTATTAGATCTAAAAATAGTCTACATCTTATTTTTCCATCTAAGTTTATATTTATCTTATCCACTTTCCTTTTTATTATATTTCCAAATTTAATAAGTTATAAATAATTTTTTAACATTTATTTCACATCTGTAGCATTCTAAATTTTCATAGTTGTTTTCCATATCAAGTAATTTATTTCCTTAGTTTGCCAAAATTTGATAAAATAGTTACACTCAATAAACCTATTGTGGGATTAGGATAAAATACACCATGAGGAGTGTGTGTGTGTGTGTGTGTGTGTGTGTGTGTGTGTGTGTGTGTGTGTGTGTGTGTGTGTGTGTGTGTGTGTGTGTGTGTGTGTGTGTGTGTGTGTGTGTGTGTGTGTGTGTGTGTGTGTGTATGGTAAAAATGAATGATAGAGAAACCCATGTAAATTATGAATGGTTTGAGACACAATGGATAAATAATAAGAGGAGATAATATGATGAAAATGTGGAACACACAAATATATAGGAAGTTATATCAGCTTGGTTGATGCAATTGAAAATAAATAAATAGAGAAAGAATATTGTATAAAGATAACTGATATAGTAGGGACAAATCTAAGAGAGATAACAATGTAATGGATTTGAAAATATTGATGGATTATAAATAACACTATATCAGGTTGGGTGATGTAGCTAAAGAAGATAAGAAACTATATTGAGCTGAATGAAATAGTTGTGAACACATGAAAGTATATCATGTTGGAAGATACATTTGAGATAACATATTATAGATACTAAAAATCAATATTTATAGCATCTTAGTCTTATACATTTGATAAATACAAATCAAGGTTCTACCCATAAGTTATAGACCTTCTTTCTCTCAAAAGGCTTTCATTTTCCATCTCAATATGCCTAAATGATTACCCATATCATTCTACTTACCTAAAAAACTTGTATACTATAGAGAGCTTAAATATTAATGTATATATTCACTATTAGTTATAGATCCATAAATGTTTTATATCCTTTTAGATATCACCAGATAGAGAGGGAACTAACATTGATGCTAGTGTCCAAATCCTTATTTAGTGTCCAACCTTAGTTAGTAGCCAAATATAAATTGAAAACTATTTGAAATGTATGTGTTAGCCTATTTGTCTTATTGAACTATACCATGAGATATTTTCAAAGCATGCAGTATAAATAGAAGTCTAAGCCTTCTCATTATTCATTTGTAAAATATAAAGAAAGTACCTACCAAAGCTCATTCAATTAATCACACAACTAAGTTATTCTTCCCTATTCATCTCTATTTTTATATTAGTCATAGGATTAGTCAAATAAAAGGTATAAATCATATAAATAAAAACCAATGAGCACTGTTTGTCAAGTTACAATCTAGATCATTACATGAATCTACATATAACATATTACACCATTGTTCATGCACACTCCCATAAATAGGGTAAAAATACATGAGTCTAAATCCTTCATTGGAGTATTATATATATATATAGGCAATGTTTGTTTCTAAAGGGGTATTTGAGGTCAGCTCAACACCATGAGCCCACCAACTAATTTTTAGAAAAAATCATTCTAAAGGTGAAGAGATAGGGTTTGATCAATAAAAATAGAGTGACAACTTATATTCTAGATCTAAAGACATCACATAAATGCAAAAAAAAACCTAGAATGATGAAGTTATTCACATTAGGATTTAATGGATATTATGTATAAGATAGTATCTCATACTATAAATAATAAAATCAATGGTGGTGTCTAAATGTTAATAGTAGTGTCCACAACTATAAAAACAAAATTTCATAATATGATGATTGTTCTGGGATCCACTAATCCTGTACATTTCTACTTGTGTCCAATGCATATCCACTTACATATAGTAAACCCAAATAAATATCATTTCTATTTGGTATTACAATCAATTGAACATATTTCAAAGTTGTTACTTCTTATATTTAACATATATTAGTTTTATAGTTTAGAATATTTATTTATCCATGTTTGTATATAATTAATCTATTATAGATTAGTTTATCACCCATGTGTTTGAGATACTTATATATTATTAACTATATCCCCATAATCAAAATTTAGGTTTAAAAATAGACTCACCAAAATGTATAATGGTGATGGATAAAACATTAAGAAGAAATAAATAAAAACATGATAATGATCCAACTAGAGCTAGGATAAAATTAAAATTAGGTTAACTACAGTGTATGCATGGGCTAGGATGACCAATAAAAATCCTATTCTCTCTATAGATTATGATATAAACAAAGGTAAAAATAATATATCTTTTTTATACTTGGATAGGATAGTGATGGGACTCGTGATGGTCATAGATCAAGTAGATGGAAATACAAAATCAATTTCAAGGGTATGGGGAAGATATAGGGTATAGATCTAACGAGATCCTAAATGAAATAAATGATGTATTAATGATAAAAATGGGTGTATCAAAGATAATATAAGGATACTACATGTAAGGAACTAATGCACAAGGGTAACATAGATCCACAATAGTTATAACATGCTAAAATAATAATAAATTAAGTGGTGTAACCATATATATATATATATATAATTATTTGGTATAAAGAGGATAATAAGTAATAGCACAAAAACATTAATATACTATAATAATAATAATAATAATAAAAGAAGATAAATCTAATAAGTAAATAAATTAAATAGAATAGGGATATAAATTATTAACTTTAGGGTGACTCTTCAACACATAGATCTCCCCATGAAATTTTAAAGTCTATTGTATGAAGAAAATATTATATTACAAGAATAATATCTAAATATACTTAGTTTGTAACTCTAAATACTAGGACACGTCCTCAACACAACTCCTCTTATGAAGCTTTAAAGGCCTCTATGAAAGACTTTACCTATAAGAATTATAATTTAACCTCTAACTCCTCAATTTACTACTTATGAGAATAAATGTGAGTGAAAGTAGATAATATGAGTTATGTGATATATTTTTAAATTATTATATGACCCTTATTTATGGATTCAAACCTAGAGGATGATACATTCAAAAAAGACATCGGTTGACACAAAACTATATCATCTAGACTGATAGAATATAATTGAAAAAGACAAGACCCATAAATGTATCAGAGTATTGATATAGTATATGGAAAACATGCATAAATAAACTATAATGACTTGGTTGATATAGTAGGAATATAAGGTGTCTATCAAGATTGACTATAAAGTAGACTAAGATGTAGGAAAGAAAGAGACTCAAAGGAGGTTAGATAAATAGTAATAATAATGTGATATAAAAGTGTGTAAATGTATATTTAAAATTACCATGAGTTGAGCTCATCCCACTCCTAGTGCACTTATTATGATAAATGATAACTAAAACACTGACAAACCCTTACAAGATAAACCATTAGTAAAGTTATAAATATGAAAAATATTAAAAGTATATAAAAATGACTATGAATCCATCCAAAAATAGTTATAAACCTACCAACTATACATATATATATCCTAGTGCTAATAAACTAGTATAAATTACGTAAATCTTATACTAACACAAAAATGAGCATCATCTTGAGCATAATAATCCCCTATGTTCATCTATACTTTTAATACACTGTGAACATCATCATGGGCATACTCAACTACATTGATTCCTATCTTAATGATAATATGGTACCTCTATATGTCACATATACCTTGATGCTCCATAATGTTGACTATGTTTCTCAACACTACTATTACTAACAACCCATTTTACCTATGCAATAATCAAACTTTAATTGAAAACAAATATAATATATTCATATATTATATGATAGGTGATAAGCTATTCAATAGAAAAGATCACCAGATAACTAGTATAATCCTCATCAATGTTAGAAAATAAATCAATACCAAAATTTAGATAGAAAACATAAAAATCCCATCTATAATAAAAAACCACTATAATAAAACCCAATCTTAGAAATAGAAATGAATTCAATATGGGTGGGTCACTGGATTTATCATCTTATTTGATCCTAAAGTACTTTTAATTATTAAAATGCAATTAGTGTGTCTTCAAAAACACAAGAAACATGAAATAATGTTACACACATGGTTTTTTCATTAAAACCCCCATTTTTAAAAATAAAATGATATCAATGTATCATATTTGATTGAAAATGCACACATTATACATTTTAAACTCCTTGTTTCTCCAATTTTTAATACACTTTTCTTAATAACCAAAAGGTGAGACCTCAACATTAAAAATCAAGTTTTATGACGGACTAAGAATGTAAAAATTTCAAAAGTATCATGTGCATAAACTATCAAATTAGAAATTATGGAACTTTAAAAATATTTTTAACTTAGTGGGATTGGACCTCTTGACCTGTGTTATGCTCAATGTCTTACAACAAGCACTTGACCAATTCTTATAAAAAACCATTTGAGAAGTAATATTTTAGACTTGAATATTTATTATATTTTCATGTATGACACTTGAAATTTGCAGTCTATGCAAAAGCAAAGTTAGAAGTGAGACTTGACCTTATGACTTCTAAAATTTCAAATCTTTTACTACATGACTTTTACCAACTCACCTATATAATTAGTTATATCATCAAACTTGTATATAGATTTTACCTTGTATTATGTGACCAATTGATAATTACAATATAATTAATACCCAATAATAATACATATTTTTCAAAAATAAATAAATGGGACCCACTTAAAACATTGTAGTAGTGAATAAATCAATAATTAAAATAAATTTGTCTTCTATGTCAATTAGATAGAACTATAAAAGATGGTGCATCAATATATGGTGCTCTGGTAGCCAATAAAATCACACTCAATAGTCAAGAACAAGTTTTTAGCCTCTACTGAAGTAGACAATGATATTTGAGTGATCCAAATAAAATTCAACAAGGAAAAGGATGCTTCAACAGGGAGAACCATTCATTTTTCAAAAAAAAACCTATGCCTCTTTTAGTTTTTAATGCACCAACATTGATTTTAGTTCCATATTCATATTTTTAGTGCCATATCAGTAAATTAGATGCCAATATTGAGGATTGAGCATATTTTCTATAGTTTTTAAAGAGTTAATAATGTTAGAAATAAAATATTCATGCCCTAAGAAAATAAATCATGCCTCTGGTTAATTACATAATGACTTAGACATGTTTTAACACTCCAATAAGGTTTTCTCACATTCCAATAAAATTTTCAACACACCTTTCATTGCCTTATGGCAATAAACATAATTTTAATGCATTTTATTCTATTTTTAAATTCTTATCTAGGCTCAGGCACCTTCCACTTAGAGATAAATATTTTTTTAATATTATTATAAATGGGCCCAAATGATCTCTAAAATTTATAATTTAAAAAAAAATGAATAAAATTCAATTTAGGAAAATTTCCATAACTTCATTCTTCATGGGCCTTCTTTTTAGGAAATAATTCTTTATGGTTTTTCCATGATTTTCTCATGAACCCATGTCCATCAAGCTCTAATACCACTATTGGGAAATTATACAAAGGTATATAGATGCAAATACCAAATGATTTGAAACAATAATTTAATAATAATACCATTAAATTTTTAGGTTTATTCTCATTACATTTGTATACACCTAATATTTTTAGTATTTATCATTTACTAACAATTTTTCTTATAGGACTCCTCTGTGCATCAATATTTATGAGTGTACATTTTTGTGTAAAACACATCCCATTACTTTATAAATGGGAACCATATGATTTTAATTGTAAACCAAGTCACTTTCATGGTCTGAATGCATTCAGAGTTTAGTTCACATAGGAACCCTTCTATTTTAGGTTTTGATTTAATTTCATGGCCACTTTAATTTGTATATGTTAATTTCATCATGGTCCCCATAGTAAATATCTAAGTGTATTTTTTTAGTGGACACATAAAAACCTAAGCGTCACTTTAGGTTAACATTATATTTTTTTAAGTCTACGTTTCATGTGATCTCATTTTATTTTCAAGCATAGGCCTTTTTGTAAAGATATATAATTATTCATTTATAAATTGGGCTATAAATCCTAATGGTTTCATGTTCACATAGTCTATGGAGAGTTTAAACACTAAATCTAAATTATATAACACCCTAGTCTTGTATACTTGAAAAGTACTTCTCATGGTTTCACCCTTTAGTTATAAGACCTTCCTACTACTAAAAATCTTGCATCCACTATATCTTGTGACTATTTTTTATCTATTAGGTTGACCATATGTTATTATAATTAATATGCCTTATATACTTCTCAAAATTCTAAAAACCTATTTATTATCATCATTTATAAATTTTTGACCTATAATTATTTTAATCTTATTGGACACTTGCATCCTAGTTGGATGCCTATGTTGATGCTAGTGTCCTATGTCAAGATAAGTGTCTAGTGCCCTAAAGTCATCAAATTTAAAATTAAAGGTATCATTATGGTAATCCTAAGTAATTTTATATAATATATTTTAAAAAGGTATTCACACACACACACAAAATACTTATCCATTCCACACCTAGAATAAACCTAGCATAAACCTAACAACTCACAAGGAAAATTAAAAAAAATAAATCAAAACCATTAAATTGAGAAAATTTTACCTATTATTTATTGTTTTAATATTATTCATAGGGATAACCCATTAACAAGTTTGAATTACTAAACGAGCACTCTATCAGCCATATTTACCAAGTTATGAGCTAGGTCACTCTATATACGTTCTTATCACACATTACATTTTTGATACATACACAACCCAAAATTTAGGGGATAAATACATAATTTTATGGTCTTATTCAAGGTATTGGCTATATATGTAGTACCATTTGATATAGGAGTACTTTTGGAAGATCAACACCATGTGACCACTAACCCATTTTTCCCATAGTCACTCCAAGGGTGAAATATTTAGGGTTTGATCATTTAATAAAGAGTGATAGTTTATGTGTGTGATATGAAAACACTAGAGTAAATGATATATAAAATGTATAAGGTTTTTGGTGGTTTCTCCTAAAACAATTAATATTCTATAATAGACACATACATCCAAGTTAGATAATAACATCAATGCAATCATCTAGATCAGACATAAGCATCCAAGGACACGTGATGCAATTTTATGGAATATGAATATTGATCTAGGATCTTGATCTAGTTTAATTATAACATTTTATATATTAGATATATGTGTGCATAATGAACAAGTTAAGTACTCTTATTTTTAATTTATTACAATATAAATAAATATCTATTCGTTATATTTAACAAATCTCAATATTATAAATTTAGAATATTGTTTATCTAAGTTTGTAATTAATTGGCCTCTTATATATCTATTTATCACCCTTATGTTTATTCATTTATATATTCTTAACCCTATACTATATTTACACCATCTTGATTTAGGGTTAAACATTTAGTGAACCCAACCTTTGGTCCTTAAAACCTTGGATATGATATAGGGTTTCTTGATTCTTTGTTTTTGATTTTTTATTTAACAATATTTTACAAGATAAAACTTAGATTTTAATTTATTATAGATATGTGAAATATGGATGCATTTATCACCCATTTTGGGCTCCAATTCATGATTATCTTTGTAGTTTGTTATTATAATTACTTAATCAAACCTATCATTAAATGAAATATGAAAATCTATTAGTTTAATGAGAGGGTTTTAAAATGAAATCAATACTTAATCTCTCTTCATAATTCATTTTTTAATACCATATACCTAATATCTACATGCCAAAATGCATGCTCTCAACCATTTACTCCACCTAAATCTTATTCTAGTGACAGTAACCATCTTACACCCATTATTTTCCCATGGCTTATATTATATTCCTTAGTCCATGATATCACTACTTGAAAATATAAATGTGTCCAAGTTAATCTACCACCTATTAATATACAACAAGTGACTTATAATCCAAAACTACTAATAAAATCAAATAGATATGACCTTCTTGACCAACTAAACAACACACATGCCAAGATCTCAATCCTCAAACTTATAAAGAAATCTAATATCTATAAGTATAATTTATATGAATCATTATGTGATACCCAAGTTCTAAGTGATATTAGACTCATTACCTTTAATATAAAAAAATTACTATCTAAATATATTATTGAACAATATTTGAATTTATTCATACAAGTGATAATACATAAAAAAAAATAATCAAAATGGTGCTTATTGATAATGGATCAGACCTAAACATTTGTAGCAAAAATTTACTAACAACCTTGTGTATTAACACCAATATTATTAATAAATTAGTTATGTATATCAATGGATTTGATAATTCACATATCCCTCTGGTTGGATAAATAACATTGAATGTGATAATGGGACCAAAAATGGTTCCAACTACTTTTTGGGTAATGTCTCAGTCATTACATTATAATTTTATTATGAGTAGACATTAGATACATAAAATGGAGGTCTTCCCATCTAAACCAAATAAATGTAAAAATTAGTACATAATGGGACCTTATTTTCAATAACTATTGATGAGGAACCTTTTTTTTTCAAAATAATACATTTTAATACATAAGGCATCCTTATGGTGGTTCCACCTAAATAATGTATTTTTCTTGAGAATGTACACAATTTTGAAATAGGTGAGTCAAGTGCAATGACTCCTTTATCCTTAGATGAAAATAAAGCACCATAAACCCAGATGCACATAGATGACCATCAAGAGCAAGAAAAATTCCCAAAGGAATAAATGATATCAAAGACAAAAGAAAATAAAATAATTTATCTTCCTTTATTGCTCAATGTTGACCATCAATATGGTCATGTTTCATATTAATATGATAGTGATGATGATATATGCCATGATATTATATATGCGACATTTTTATAAACTTAATTTTGATCCATTCAAACATATTTCACATAACCTATTCACACCTTTATATCATAGTACACATAATCTAAATTCACCTATAAAGGATACAAAACCAAGTCATGATAAAATCATCGACAAAATAGTAGATGAACATGTCAATGCTTGTTATTAGATACATCTCTCTTAGATTCACACATTAAGTCAACATTACAAGTTTCACATTCATATACATCATGTAAATAATGTAAATAATGTGCAGGTCTCTCATAAGACTCCACAACATATTCTACATATCACAAAAAAATAAGATACTACAATACTTTATATTTTACTAGAACATATGATGTTATCTTTACCTTCTAATAGGAATAAATAAGGGAATAAACTTTTTCCTAAACAATGATTACCATATTATAACAATAATAAGATCGTTGGTCATCATATAAATCAATGTGAGGCATTGAAACACTAGCCTCAAAAATATAAGAGTGAGGATCACATACAAATCATACTATAACATTACAAAAAAATTCTAAAGGTTCACAAGAAAACCATCCTTTAAAGTGACTAAGGAATGAATATATTACTATTACTTCTATTGATTAGTTTTATTTTTAACATTTCAATTTTGATAGGAAATATTGGGATATAATTTGTAACACCACATGTCTTCAAAAATTAGGACATAATACAACTAAATTAACATACTCCCCATTGATGTTAGAATATCATGGCTACATTAACCTACTAATATCATGTGGACCACATGTGATCCCCATGATCGTATAGATATTAGATCAACACCCATATTTGACATTAAAATTGAGACAATATTGGTTCACCAATTGGAATTCAACATTGAATATTATAGATATGTGTCTCACCTTTATTGTCAAGGATAGGGAGATTTTCCTACACCATGATGGATATGGACACCCCTCCTCACTAATGAATTCTGGAAAACCATTACATATAAACATCAAGGATGTGGCCATGTGTCTCTATAAATAAAGGTTGAAAAATGTCTCAAGAGATCCTACACCTCTTGATGATGAGGACTTCTTCGATTAGTCCTTTAAAATATCTAAAAATACATTTTTTCTAAAATCTATTTTATTTTTATCTTTTACATGTTCTATAAGCTCCTTGGAATTTATGTTGTTATTTCCATGTTGGTAGATAACATAGCATATATTTCCATACATACATATGTTTCATGCATCTTTTGATGTGATCTAAGCATAAATAAGTACATGATCTATGCACTTTCAAATTTTAGGTCTTCCATCTATTCATGTAATTTATACTTAGGGGCATCCACTTATTTGATCATGATACATCTAGGTTATATCATTATATGATCATTTTTTAATCATTTTTGATCTTATATACTTACACGTGCCTTTATCCATGCTTATATTTTTTGTAGTGTACTTGATATGCTATGTACTTAACATTTTTTGCTAACACATATATCCACAGACTAGTATGATATGTTTATGTTGGTTTCTTATGTTCCATGCTTTCCATTTATGCACTTCATTGAGTGTTTTTGTCTTACATTATATTTCTTATTTGTGCATTTGAATATGATCCATTTATTGTGGCCTTCATGCCTATACCTATTATGACATTTTAATATGGCATATTTTATTATATTTTGACATTTAAATATGCCATTTCTTTCTTTGTGGACATTTGAATAAGTCATGTCCCTTCGATTATGTAGAATTTAAGCATGCCCTTTTGTTTGAGGTCTCATTAGACAATTATTTTTTGATTTAATTTTTAGTGATCTTATGTGTGTGATTTATTAATTTTTGATCTTGTACTATTACAATATAGACATTTCCACAATTCACATCATGCATCTTAAGACTTGATTTAATCACATAATATGTACCTCATTACTATATCTACCTAGACATGATACTCTTATATGTTACATGATAAAATCATAGATTATATAGTTATCTTATCTTATTGAGGTAAGGTGATATCTAGTCTATACTTACCCTCAACTCAAAATGGGGGCATGTCATATATTCATGGATTTTACACTTTCATAATTTAAAATTTTAGTGGGGACATGAAAAAAGGTGTGAGTTCCACACTTATTAAGTTCTCAGTATTTTCAGCTTATAGGGGGGAATTTTATAGAAACATGTTCTCCACACTTATACCAATTCTTAGTTTCATATTTTAGTGGGGGATGTCATGGTGACATGTCTTACACAATTGAAAAATAAAAAAACTAGCCAAATTATATAGTTATATGATTCAAATGCATACTTGTGGCAACGTTTTATACATTGGTACCATTGTTATAGCAAAATTTTAGATTAAGACATATATTAGGTGCATATTCCATGAAAAATAACATCTTAAATTTCAAAATCAAATCAGCTTTTAGATTTAAAATACTTATATGGACTTTATCATACACTAAGATGGAAATTTTGTATAGACTGTTATTGAGCCAACCCACGACAATTATTGGTTTACTTTTGGCAAGGTTGAGGTGTTTAAATTCATCAATATTACTATGTTTATAGGGTGGAGTGATAAAATCATCCACCCTCACTATATTTATAGTGTGAGGATTGGATCACTCACAGTCACTAGGTTATAAATATGATTGGGTTACACAGTTGAGCTAAATATTAACTATTAGGTGGAAAATCACCTTTTATCCAAGATTGGGGGTAAATTTTACTCCAATATTCATATCTATTTTCACTTGCATGTTTTAAATTTGTCTTAATCTCAGCTATAAATCTTCACAATAAAGCGTCTCTTCAAATCAAATTGCTAAAAGGAAAGATGGTTGCATCGATACATAAGTGTACTCCTAATCTTACCCTATTTAATTCCAAGTAATTTAGATTCTTTCAATTCTAGATTATATGAATTGATTATATACTATATCATTCTATTGGTTGTAGCTCAGTCACTAGAAAAACACCCAAGTTGGACTCATGTAAAGACAAGGTGTGTTATACACACCTAGGTACACATTCCTTTTCATTTAAAATACTAATTTCATTTCTAAATTAAAGTGGGGAAAAGTTAAACACTAAATATAAATTATATATAACCTTAATCTTGTATACTTGGTAAGTACTTCTCATGGATACACCCTTCAATTCTAAGACCTTCTTACTACCAAAAGGCTCACATCCACTATCTCTTGTGCTTATTTATTATCTCTTATTCTAACCATATGATATTTCAATGACCAAGACTTATATACTTCTCAAAATTTTATAAACATGTTTATTATCTTCCTCTATAAGTTTTGGAATGTACCTATTTTATATCTTCTTGGACACTTATGTCCTATCTAAACACCTACATCGATGCTAGTGTCTTGTGCCAAACAAAGTGTTTATTTCATTAAATTCATCAAATTTACAAATGAAACATATCCATATGGTTATCCTAAGTTATTGTTAGGTATGTGGAGCTAAAAGCTTCACCATGGAGCATAGACAAACAGGTTCGGGTCTACACAGACGCCGGCATCGGTCAGGAGCGACCGACGTCGGTCAGTTGCAGTTCAGAGGTGCCGACGTCGGCAGTATGGTCGGCCGGCGACGGTCACAGGCGAACAGGCAGGAACCGACGTCGGTTACCTGCGTGTCCAGAGAGCTATTTCCGAGGACAGAAGCGAGTGTTTGCATGATGAGTTTGAGTTGTAGACTCATGCTCGCGTCTCTATTGTTAGCAATGTTATTTTTAGAGCCCTTGTTGAAGAGGCTTAACTGTTTGTTGTAAGAGCATGCTTAAGTTTCCTATTTTCTATATGTAGGAGAGATCTTCTAAGCTATTGTAAGATGATGAGAGAGTGTAATTGAGTACGAAGTAGAACATTGTGAATGTTTGAAGGACTGTACTTTAGAGAGAGCTCTTAAGGAATAGAGATCTAGTGAGAGATCTTGTGTGCATCTGAGAGAGGTGTGGAAGAACAAAGTTCTTCATTTGTATTCCTATTGTAAAGAGTTTTTTAATACAAGTTTTCAGGGTGTTTTCTTGTATATCTTGTTCTGTGCTATTTATCATTTCAGTTACTTATCTATCTGATTTATTTCTGCATTGATTACTTTCATAAGTGTAATCCATTGTTGGTTGATCCCCAACAAGTGGTATCAGAGCTCAGGTTCACTAACAGGTGGTTCAGATCTGTGTAGTGTGTTCGGATTACAGGTTGCTCACAGGGATTTCTGTTTGAGTGGGAGAAGCAATGGCAGAGGAAAGTAAGTTGAGAATGGAAAAGTTTAATGGCAAGAACTATCAGCACTGGAGAATGCAGATAAAGGACTATCTGTATCAGAAGGATCTTTACTTACCGTTAGGTGGGATAGCAAAGAAGCCCAAGGACATGGAGGACGAAGAATGGGAAGTTCTTGACAGAAAGGCTCTTGGTTCTATAAGACTGAGTCTGGCCTCCACTGTGATATCTAATTTGTCACAAGCAAAAACTACGGTAGAGTTAATGACCACGTTAGCTAATCTATATGAAAAACCCTCCGCTTCAAACAAGGTATATTTGATGAAGCAGTTGTTTAATTTGCATATGCAAGAAGGTGGATCTGTTTCTAATCACCTGAATGATTTCCATGGTATTGTTAATCAGTTAAGTTCTGTTAATATTTCATTTGAAGATGAAATAAAGGCTCTTTTAATTTTATGTTCTTTGCCTGAAAGCTGGCATGGCTTGGTAATGGTAGTTTCTAATACTGCTTCTACTTCGAATATTTTAAAAGTAGAGGATGTGGTTAGTGTTATTTTGAATGAGGAAATACGCAGGAAAAGCACAGAAGAGACTTCTGGGACATCCGGGAACGCTTTAAATTTCGAGAGCAGAGGAAGGCAAAAAGAAAGGAGCAAGAGGAGATCAAGATCTAAGTCTAAGGGAAGAGGCAGATCCAAATCCAGGAATGGCAGAAGGCCACAATGCTGGAACTGTGGAAAGTTGGGGCACATAAGCAGAGATTGCTGGTCAAAGCCTAAGGAGGATAATCAGCACGAAGGAAAGGAAGAGACAAAGGTTGCAGGTATTGCACAGGATGCTCTTATTTTCTCTTTGCATAATAACATAGAATCTTGGGTATTAGATTCTGGTGCGTCTTTCCATGCTACCCCTAACAGAGAATATTTCAGTGACTATGTCCATGGAGATTTTGGAATAGTATACTTAGGGGATGATGAGCCTTGCAAGATTATTGGCAAAGGTAAAGTGCAGCTAAAGATGCAGAATGGCAACACATGGGTGTTGAGGGATGTGATGCATGTTCCTAGTTTAAAGAGAAATCTGATTTCTGCAGGTAAGCTTGGTGATGAGGGTTGTACAGTAACTCTCACAGCAGATTCTTGGAAAGTGACCAAGGGTGCACTTGTTATGGCCAGAGGTAAGAGAGAAGGTACTCTCTATTTGTGTAATTGTATTACTAACAAATCTCCTTCAGTTTTATCTACTTCAGATGTGGATGCTAAATTGTGGCACTCAAGGCTTGGCCACATGAGTGAGAAGGGGATGTCTATCCTTAAGTCTAAAGGTATGCTTTCAGATTTGAAAAGTATGGATCTAGAATTTTGTGAGCATTGTGTGTTTGGAAAATAGAAAAGGGTTAGTTTTCTAAAGACTGGGTCTACTAAGAAAAGGCAGAAGTTGCAGCTTGTTCACACAGACGTGTGGGGACCGGCTCATGTAGCCTCTATTGGCGGATCACAGTACTATGTTACATTCATAGATGACGCCACAAGAAAGGTATGGATCTACTGTATTAAAAAGAAATATGATGTTTTTGAGACCTTTAAGATATGGAAAGCCATGGTTGAGAATGAAACAGGCAAAAGATTAAAGTGCTTGAGATCCGATAATGGTGGTGAGTTCTGCAGTCTTAAGTTCAAATTGTATTGTTACATAAATGGAATCCGAAGACAAAGGACGGTTCCAAGGACACCTCAGCAGAATGGTATTGCTGAAAGGATGAACAGGACTATTATGGAGCGTGCAAGATGTATGAGATTGCATGCAGGGTTGCCCTTAGAGTTTTGGGCAGAAGCAGTTGACACCGCAGTGTACCTGATCAACAGAGGACCCTCTACAGCTCTGGATGGTGGAATTCTAGAAGAGGCATGGACAGGTAAAAAGGTTGATCTTTCATATCTCAAAGTTTTTGGTTGTGAAGCCTTTGTGCACATAGATAAGGAAAATAGAAAGAAGCTAGATGCTAAGTCTATGAGGTGCACGTTTATAGGCTATGGCTCAGATGATTTTGGTTTCAGATTTTGGAATCTAGGAACTAACAAGGTAATCAAGAGCCGTGATGTTGTTTTCAACGAAAGAGTGATGTACAGTGATCAGACAAGGAAGCTAGATCAAGCTGGGCAGAGCAATAATGAGTTGGACGAAGTTATGGTCCAAAATGAGCTCGCGGGAAAAAGAAATAATCACTTACAGGAAAACACAGAGACCGACGTCGGCAGGTTTGGCACCGGCGTCGGCAATACAGAAACCGATGTCGGTCATACAGAGACCGACGTCGGCAGACCAGGCACCGGCGTCGGCCAGGAAGAACCGGCGTCGGCCAGTAACAGGTCTACAGGTGGCCGAGGTCGGTCACTGTCAGAAAATTTGGATGGACAGATTGTGGAAAACGAGTCCAAGACACCAATCAGGAGGTCTGAAAGGGTAAGTAAGCCTCCAATTAGATACTCTCCTTCTTTATATTATTTATTGCTAACCGATGGTGGAGAACCAGAAAGTTTTGAAGAAGCTTTACAGGTGGAGTCCAGGAGTAAGTGGGAACATGGCATGGATGAGGAGATGGAGTCCTTAAGGGAGAACCAAACATGGGATTTGGTTGAATTGCCAACTGGTAAAAGAACACTGAAGAACAGGTGGACTTACAGGTTGAAGGAAGGTGAGGATGGTCAGATGAGATACAAGGCCAGATTGGTTGTAAAAGGGTTTGCACAAAAGCCAGGTATTGACTTTGGCGAAATTTTTTCTCCAGTTGTTAAGATGACTTCTATAAGGGTTGTACTATCTTTGGTTGCTTTTGAGGATTTGCATCTCGAGTAGCTAGATGTTAAAACAGCATTTCTTCATGGAGATTTAGATGAGGAAATTTACATGGAACAGCCAGAAGGTTTCGAGGTCAAGGGTAAGGAGAAACTAGTGTGCAGGTTAAAGAAAAGCTTGTATGGCCTCAAGCAAGCTCCAAGGCAATGGTACTTGAAATTTGACAGGTTTATGACTGAGCATGGTTTCAGTAGGTGTCAATCAGACCATTGTGTATACTTTAAGAGATTCGATAACGGTAGATACATTATTCTATTGTTGTATGTAGATGACATGTTGGTTGCAGGGTCTCACATGCAGGATATCTCAGAGTTTAAAGTAAAGTTAGCTCAAATGTTTGCCATGAAGGATTTGGGAGCAGCTAAGAAAATCCTTGGCATGAGCATCAAAAGAGACAGAGAAAATCACAGGTTGATATTGTCTCAAGAAGACTATGTGGACAAGGTGTTGAAACGGTTCAACATGCAGGATGCGAAACCGGTAAGCACACCTTTGGCAGGACATTTCAAGTTAAGCAAAGAACAATGTCCCAATTCACATGATGAGGTAGAGTACATGAACAAGGTTCCATATTCTTCCGCAGTAGGAAGTTTGATGTATGCAATGGTGTGTACTAGACCAGATATTGCCCAAGCAGTGGGAGTAGTAAGCAGGTATATGGCCAATCCAGGAAAGGAACATTGGAAAGCAGTACAATGGATCCTCAGATATCTGAGAGGAACCAGCAGCAGACACTTATGCTATGGAGGTTCAGATACGTCTCTACATGGCTATGTAGATTCAGATATGGCAGGGGATTTGGATGGCAGGAGGAGCACTACAGGTTATGTTTTTACTGTAGGTGGAACGGCAGTTAGTTGGATTTCTAAGTTGCAGAAGGTTGTAGCCTTGTCAACTACAGAAACAGAATATATTGCAGCTACAGAAGCTAGCAAGGAAATGATATGGATGACACAGTTCATGGAAGAGCTTGGAAGGGAGCATGGGAGTTGCAGATTGCATAGTGACAGTCAGAGTGCAATCCATTTGGCTAAGAACTCAGCTTTCCATTCTAGAACCAAACACATACAGCTAAGGTACCACTTCATACAGCAGGTAGTGGAAGATGGTGAGCTGAAGCTGGAGAAGATCCATACAGACATGAATCCTGCGGATATGCTAACAAAGCCAGTTACTAAGGAGAAGTTGAATCTTCATTCAACTTCTGTTGGTCTTCATAATTAAGTTGAAGATGGAGGAGCTAGAAGATCTTGCTGTACAGGTATTGGTGCAGCTGGTTTATCTCCAAGTGGGAGATTGTTAGGTATGTGGAGCTAAAAGCTTCACCATGGAGCATAGACAAACAGGTTCGGGTCTACACAGACGCCGGCGTCGGTCAGGAGCGACCGACGTCGGTCAGTTGCAGTTCAGAGGCACCGACGTCGGCAGTATGGTCGGCCGGCGACGGTCACAGGCGAACAGGCAGGAACCGACGTCGGTTACCTGCGTGTCCAGAGAGCTATTTCCGAGGACAGAAGCGAGTGTTTGCATGATGAGTTTGAGTTGTAGACTCATGCTCGCGTCTCTATTGTTAGCAATGTTATTTTTAGAGCCCTTGTTGAAGAGGCTTAACTGTTTGTTGTAAGAGCATGCTTAAGTTTCCTATTTTCTATATGTAGGAGAGATCTTCTAAGCTATTGTAAGATGATGAGAGAGTGTAATTGAGTACGAAGTAGAACATTGTGAATGTTTGAAGGACTGTACTTTAGAGAGAGCTCTTAAGGAATAGAGATCTAGTGAGAGATCTTGTGTGCATCTGAGAGAGGTGTGGAAGAACAAAGTTCTTCATTTGTATTCCTATTGTAAAGAGTTTTTTAATACAAGTTTTCAGGGTGTTTTCTTGTATATCTTGTTCTGTGCTATTTATCATTTCAGTTACTTATCTATCTGATTTATTTCCGCATTGATTGCTTTCATAAGTGTAATCCATTGTTGGTTGATCCCCAACAGTTATTTTATGAGATACATTTAAAAATAAGATATATATATATATGTATATATATATGTATGTATGTATGTATATGTATATATATATATATGTATATATATATGTATATATGTATACATATAGACACACACACACACAAGATCGATCCTCATTCATTCGACACCTAACGCAAACCTGATAACTCACAAGGCAACTTACCAAAAGCACACAATAAAGTATTTACGTGATAAAAACTTACATTTTCTTTCATATTTTAATATTAGTCATAGGGAAAACCCATATATAGGTTTGAATTATCAAAAGAGTACTCCGTGAGACATATTTTCCAAGTTATAAGCTAGGTCACTATGTGTACTTTCATATCACACATTGCATTATTAATACCCACATAATATAAATAATAGGGGAAACATAAATAATTATGAGTCCCTCTTAAGAGTATTAGATATATAGTAAATTCAAATTGATATATTGGTCCTTGGGGTAGATCAACACTATGTACCCACTAACCTATTCTTACCACAGTCACTCTAAGGGTGAAAAAGCTAGGGTTTTGTCATTTGAAAAGAGTGATAACCTATGAAAAAAATTTGAACACATCAAACTAAAGGATTAAAAAACTAAAGTTTTTATGTGGTCATGACCAGATATAATTGATATTATGTATTGGACACCTACATCTAAGTCATATAGTAGAGTCGATGTAACCATCTGGATCTGATGCAAGCATCCAAGGCCATAAGTTGTAATTTTTTGTAATTTGATGATTGATCTAGGGTCCTGATGTAATTTAATTTTAGATTATTCCATACCAAATCTACATGCACACATTGAACCAACTAAGTAATCTTTTTATAATTTATTGAAATATCAATCATTAACTATATTTTATATTATTAACATATCATAATATTATAAATTTAAAACATTATTTATCTTAGTTTATAATTAATTGGCTTGATAAATATCTATTTATCATCATTATGATTATTCATTTTTATATTCTTAATGCTATACTAAATTAACACCTTCTCAATTTAGGGTTAAATAGAGAAATTAAAAATATTAATAAGCCTCACCCTATGATCTTATGTCTATGAGATTCAATTGTTCTACCATGTGTCTTAAAAATTATTTAAGTTTCTTTATGATCTCATGACTTCAAGAGTATATGGATCTACCATGTGTCCCTTCCAAAATTGTATGATTTTAAGTGATCATTTAACCTCCTATTAACTTCAAGATTTTGTGTTCTATTAGTGACTACCATGTGTTTTATTTTTGTGTGATTTCCTTTTATAATAGCTTAAGCACTTTATTTTTTATATGATCATAATTGTTTTGAAAAAAATTCACATATAGTGTTTTATATTTCTTTAATTTTAACTAGGACCACTCTTTTATTTTGTAGAGAGGTCACATGAGTGAGATAAAATGTGATTTTATAAAATAATAGATCTATAAAAGTGAAATAAATCCGAAAGTTATCTCATGATAATGTGAGGACCTTATGACCATGAGTAAATCCAATTCTATCATGTGTAATCTCTTTTATAATCAAAATAAATGTGAAACAAAAGATATCCTATATAATCAATGACCATGTTCCAGTCAATGTAGGCCACATGTCTCAAGTGTATGTGACCATGTATCACTTTCAATAGACCCCATCAATTACACAAGTCAAAGCCAAATGGGTGGACCTATGGGAGATATTAAGGTGGAATGGAAAGAATTAATGAATCCATAGGTCTCACTTAGGAAAAAGGTGACCCCATGTAATCCATAGATTATGTATCATATGGCCAATGATGTTTCTCTACATAGATTCATATCATTGGGCATGGTGAAACATAGTCACATATATACACTGTGGCCATTGTGCAAACTCCATAACACCATGATCAATAGGAGGCTACCCCATGCCACTTTTTGATTGGATGCATATAATATCAAAATCATAATCATAATCAAAGACCAAGTCATGTTTCAAGATGAAAATTTAAGTGGATATTATCAAAATAAAAGGGGGATAAATTTTAAAAAAATAGGCCACAGTTTAAGAATTGGATTAAAATCTACTGCAGCTAAGTAAAATTGACTTAATCCAAATTATATAATGACATATCAACCATTAAATTCATAACAACCAATACTAAAATTGGATACATGATGGTAAATAATATGACACAAAACCAATCAATTCTTCAGTGAGATTTGTTAGTGGCCAAATTTAAAATCCAAATATGACATATTGTGCCCATGTGGAGTAAGGGTTAACTAATTATGATTAATTAATGAGAAGTGATGGTGGATGATGATAACTTTGAAGGTATATTTTGACTTTGGTCCTCATATCAATATTATAAATAGTATATTTTTAACTCATAAATTTAATGGAATTATTTATAAAAATTGATAGAAATGTATTTTTGTGAAAAATTAGAGATATATTGGATACCAACATGACTGAAGATAATAATAAACTTAGTAAATATGTAAGAATGCTTAGTGATCCAAAGGATGCTTTGAAATTCTATAAATATCCCTCATTCTCACTCATATTAATGCAACATTGTTTATTTATGAAATAAGTCACTATTAATATGGTTTTCCCTTTTTATGAGTTGATTAGATTATATTGTGTTATTATACTTTTTTCTATGGATTAAATGTGATCTTTTATTTACTTTGGATGAACATGAATATTCTATTTTATTCATTTTATCATTTTATTTAATTTGGGCCATGGGAATTCACTCATAATTATTTATCCTTTGGGGTTTTCACTATATTTTTTTAATTTAGAGTTATCTTATTAGGCTTGTAAAATATTGGTTTAATTAAGAATGAATATTATAATGTGATTTTTCAACAAAGAATAACTAATAAAATACATAAAACCTTTATTTTCTACCTGACCCTTCCATTTTCTTATTTTTATTAGTTCCTATTTATTGTATTAGAACACCATTTTAAATATCCACTTTTTTTTTTTCATTTTTTGAGACCAATCAAGTGAAATTACATTGTTCAATTGTAGACCACATGCTACTATTCCACCAAGACTACATAGGAGAGGAAAAATTTGTAAATCATGCCATGGGTCATATTTTATGATCTTAAAATGAGAGGGTGAAAACTTGTGAGCTATTAGGTCAGTCATAAAAACCTCACCAATAGTTAAATGGTGCTATAAGGAACATAAAATGAATATAATGTGGTAATTTTATTATGACTAAATATAAATTAATATGTGGTATTATGGTTAAAATTTTCATATCCCTTTCTTTTTCAACACCATCTCATTGATTGTATGCCTATAATGCACATCAAAAATTAAATGGCACTAGAATGAGGGCCATTTTGGGATTAATGGTTCTCTCAAATAATGTGTGGTATAAAGAGGGTTAAGTTTTTATAATATCTCCCTCTTATTCACCCATATATTTTGTTGTGTTCTTGTTGACTAATTTAAACCCCCAAGGTCAAAATGTCAACCCCTATAGGCAAAAACTTGACTTTCTTGTTTTGATAACCTTGTTCATAGCCTTGTCATGCCTTAATAGTATTCAAAAAGTCTTCATAAAACCTTATTAGCATTGTTTAAGGTAATTTTATAAAAATTAAGGTAATGGTTTTTATTTACTTTATACTAACCTAGTCACGTCATGAAGTGATGAGACTTGGTCAAGTGATGAAATTGGTCCTTAGGTATCATTAAAGGTATTTAATGCATTAATTAACTTATACAAGCATTTCATGATGTTTTGGAAAGGTTAAATTTATTTTTAAAACTTTAAGGTAAAGTTTAATGAAGGAAAAAAAGGTTTTTGACGAACTTCAATGTATACTAAGGCACACAAAGGTGGTTGATCCATACATGACACATTTTTAAGATTTAAAAAGAGTTTCCAACATGTATATGATAGTTACAAGTCAAGAAGAAGTCAGAATCTTGAGATTCAACACTAAATAAGGGAGTTCAAGTATTATATGGACTTGTTGAGATCACTTACAGGTAAAAATGATTTCAAAACATCCCTTCATCTTCCAAAGGTCCATTTAAAATTTTAAATCAAGTTTTAGGTTTAAAAATTGTAGAATACTCCTCTCTCCCATAACTCTCTTCACACACTCATGAAGGTAATTTTAAAGTCAATGGTATAGGTCGTACATGTAAATTTGGAGGCTAATATTTTTCCTAGATTTGGGGACCCATATGGACTATCAATTATTTTAATTGGTCATTTTATTAATCTTATATTTATGAATAATTTTTAAGGAGCCAAGGTATTTTTTTAGGAGCAAAACCATGACAGGGTCAATTTGGGCCTCTCAAGTGAAGGAATGAACTTTTTTAAGCATGGGAGAAGTTTTTAATCATCCTTAGAAGTCTTAAAGTCATTATCATAACATTATACAACACTTTATTGGAACATGTGGCCTCAATTTGATGGTCTAAATTACCTTGTTTTGTAATGGCTATTTGAGTTCTCAAGACTATATTGAGGATATGACATCATATATAATTCATGAAACATTAATTAATATTGACCTTAGAGTCTATAAATGTTAATATAGACCTTATAAAGGTTTCTTGTAATAAAATGCAGACCTACAGGTCTGCCTAGGTTTATAGGTCTATTTTGCATACAATATGACATAGTTTTTGTTTCAAATGGTGTTAAATGGGTTAATAATGCATGAAAGTTTCTAAAATACCTTTTATGAGTTTTATACTAATGGATAATATGTGGTCTTAAGACCCAATTCAAGAGAGACAATAACTAGCTACAGGTAACCAACGAACCTTTGTATAGTTTGAACAGTTGAATTGTTATGAAGGAACTTGAAAGTATACATGTGAAAGTAAAGGAATGAATGAGACATAATTTTTTTTAGTTAAACCTAAAAATTATCTCATATGGTTATAAATTCATCAAAGGAGTTGAGAATTATCTATAGGCCTAAACACTCATGCACAGGTCTGTGTATGATGATAGAAGCAAAACTTTGAAATGTTATAAAATGTCAAATGTAACTCATATAAAGTGAGAAATAAATATAAATAATTTTTAAATATATTTAAGTTATATTTATAGAGTTTATAATATCCACTTCCAAGGCTCATGATCAAACTCTCCTCCGATAGTCACCGACATCCATGCCTTGGAAGGAATAAGCTAATAGGTGCATACAATGAAGATGTAGTGACTTGAAAAGTTGAATAGGGTAAATTAATGGTTATGAAACCTTAGAAAGGAGATTTTATATCCAATTACTATAAATAGAATTCTAGACTCCTAGAACACAATTAAGACCTCAATAATTGACACCTATAGTTAGGCTTAGAGAGGAGTAAGAAGACTATATGCTTGTGGAATCATAGTTCCCTAAAATTTATATGAATTAATGAAGGAAATTAACTAGGATATAGAATATAAACCCTAAATTTTATTCTTTATTACTATTAAAATTATTTATGGCCTATAGGTAGAATGGTCTAAGTGACTTAAATCTTATGTATATAATTTATAGCAAGAAGTGTTGTTTGTTTCAAACAATGTTATTTTTGAATGGTAGTTTGGGTTGAAATTAGAATTATTGAATCAATAATGACTCACATAAATCACTTCAAAATTATCTTCATTCTTTAATATCAAAAAATGAAAACTTGGTTGTGGAATTTGGAGAGATTTACAGGTCTACTAGAGAGATTAGTCTAGTTTCAAGTTGAAAAGAGAAGGTAGCACACATATAAAAGGATACTTGGATTATAAATTGGATTATCAAAAAACTTTAAGAGTTAATTAAGGTCCAAATTTACATAAATGAAAGTTCAAATAAAATATTATCAAAGACAAGTTCATCAAAACCTTGCATATATAGTCATGAACCTACAGCTTACTAGCCTCATGAGATATTTTACTTATTTTGAAAGAGATGAATACTTGTGATAAGTTGAGGAAATGAAAACCATTTGAATATGGTTTAATATATAAATTAATATCTCATTTATATTATCATAACTAAAAATAAGGGATAGAATGAAGATAAGCCATGTCTAGGCCTAACAAGCTTAATACCAAACACACATACCTACAAAGACGGTCATGAGAGTGTGGTTAGTTTAAGTTGATATCAGAACATTGAGTAACATAAGGAGGTTATAAATAAATTATAAAATCATATATGATTTATATATCTTGCAACAGATGAGAAATGAAGTAAACACAATAATTAGGGTCAAGTGAGCTAGTATGCTCAATAACCCTAGTTTGAGAAACTTAAAAATAATATAAGTTTAAAGAGATAAAAATGGTTAGATAAATTAAAAAAAAAAAAAATTTGGTTGTAATTTATCTACCTAAAGTGTTCATATCCATAAATAAACATTAAGATGCCACATATAGGCCTCATTTCTCTCTCAACCTTCATAAATGCACAATCTACCACTTGAGTACCACCATCTTCTGCTTGGATATTCCATGACAATGTGAATGGTGGATGAATAAGTTTTTTAATTTTATATATGTTTATAATATTCCATATTTTGGCATTTTTTCTTAATTTGGTGTATTTTACAACATGAATCATTGTTAATAACCTTAAGCATTCACATATTGTCTAAACAGACCAATTTTAACCCAATGGGAGAAAAGATGATTTTTATGCATATGGATGAATTTAAAAAGCCTTTAAACAACATGGATTATGTCTAAAAATCCAATAATTAACTCCACATGCCATTCGTTGGTACTTTCAAGGTACAAGTGTACAAAATGGACCAAAGAAGGTTGTTTCAAGCTACTTGGAAGGTATGTACAAGGTGTCAAGAACCCAAAATTTACATGGAGTATACTCAAGAGGTAATCAAATATAATTAGACATTTTTTTGAGGTTTCACATGTGTGGTAAATTTGTGGAGCCAAAATTCAATCTCTAAGTAGAGAAGCCTAATTGAGGCCTAATTTAAGAAATAAAAAGGCATAAAAAGGAATTTCCACTCAAAGTCTAGATGTAAAATTTGACATGAATATGTAAGGAGATATTGGGTCCTCAAAAATGTTCTCATTTTATCAATAAAATAAAAAATTATTATACATAAGGAGGTTTATATATTTTTAGGGCTACAAAGAACAAGGCCAAATGAGGCCTTTTAGTGCAAAATAAATTATTGAGAGTAGTTTGAGACATATAAATGAGTTTTTATAGGTATAATATGATTTTAATAGTCCATAAATAGAGATATAAAAAATTAGAGAAGATGAACTCAAGGTTTGACACTTGTAAGCAAGATTCACTTAGTGAGATGAAGAGACTTCAAGATACCTAGCTAGAGAATGAAGTGACATGTCAAAGATAAACTATAGAGATTATTTGAATAGTGTCAAAAGTAGAGAAAAGATGTAACTCAACATGACATAACCATCAAGAAGACCACTTTTCATTCCAAAATCCAAGGTAAAGAGAAGTTTTGGAGAGATATGCAAGGTGTCAAGCAAGGTTTGAAACTTCCATGCCACTTGGCGTAGAAGAGCATCTTCAAAAGATTAAAAATTGTCTTTGAGGACCTAAAGGGGAAATTTCATACCTGATTATTATTTTATCTCCTTTTGGATAGATCTCTCTCTCTCTCTCTCTCTCTCTCTCTCTCTCTCTCTCTCTCTCTCTCTCTCTCTCTCTCTCTCTCTCTCTCTCTCTCTCTCTCTCTCTCTCTCTCTCTCTCTATATATATATATATATATATATATATATATATATATATATATATATATTCAACCTTGATAGGTTAAGTTGGTATCATCCACCTGGGTATGGAAAAACCCTACCCATTTTCAATCAATAAGAATAATCTTGTATTATCTTCTCCATGGGCTGGTCTCAATATGCATAATTAATTAGTTGATCTTGGTAAGTGATAGTATTGCTTCCTTGGCATGCTTATCCTTATTTAGCATTCATGTTTAATTTAGAATTCTCTATGTAGTTATCTTTAAGTGTAAAAGTAAGGTGTAAGTTTTTTGTAAATGGTGTTTTCAATAGTCTCATGTCATGACCTCTTGACTAGTCCTCATAACTCAAGCACTCTTCAGAACCTTCATGAAAAACATTGATGTAAAGAGGCAGATTTGGATTAGTTTCATGTGTAGGTTAATATATTTTTTGAAGTTTAATTATAGATGGTTGTTAGTGGTCAAATCATATTTTGTTCACCACCTCCATTAGAATATGGTTCTCTCCCTTTTATTAACAACTGATCGATTAGTGTTTGATCCTAAGTGATTCATCAAGGGGGTCTAGCCCATTAAAATAGATATTCACATCTCTAATAGGGTACTCACAATATTGAGTTGTTTCCATGTTACATAAATGTTTTAGGCTTGAATTACCTTCTAAAGGGTGCAAATTTTATGATAATAGTTCCTAAAGTGAACATTAATAAATATTTGGCTTTAGAAACAAAACCCTTTTTGCCTAATTTTCACCCATTATTTGGTTTCATTTTAGTTTATATAAAATATTTTAAAAATTCTTAAAATTTTATATAAAAATAATATATTATCTTTGGGCAATAACCATATATATCCTTGGTGCTTAGTATCCATTTCCTATAAATAATTTCCTCCCCAAGTTCTAAAATAATAGAACAACTAAAGATTATGTCCTTATTTTAAAAAATGATCTAAGCTTATTCAAAGTTAAACACAATGATGTATATTTTAGGTTTATTACTTTCACCTAAAGCATTGTTGAGTATATATATTTTTTAAATCTAAAAGATGGTTCAATCTATAGACAGACATAATTGGAGGATGCATTCATTATACAATTCAATTCGCTGATTGATCCATTTTGTTATTCAATTATTTGTTTACATTAAATAGGGATCCAAATGATCCAATAAGGTATTTAAAAATAAAATTTTATATAATCCAAAAAAACATTTTAATCAACCATATATCTAGAGAGGTAGTCATCTAGGAAATATACATAAATGCTTTGGATCCTATTATTTCCCTATTGGTTAGAACATATACTATAAATTCATTGGTTTATGCTTATGAGGAGGTTATAATAATGGATATAAAATTGTATTATTAGATTAAAAATATATCCCCCATGATTGATGTTTCCATATTTAAAAATGTTATCCCAGACACTCCTCAAACTTTACAAAATGCCAATTTGATCAACCATCTAGATTAGACAATTATTCACATTAAACATATTCAACCATTAGTAGTTCTGAATATAAATGAATATGCTAATAATTATTTTTATAAAATATATTATGACTTTGATGATGATGTCAAGGATGCTCATGAACCACATGAGAATGAAGAAGATTCAGTGCCTTGCACAAAACTAGGCCAATATGATTATTTATAGGCTAATCTAATAATTTGTGATGATTCTTCTAGGGTAATAGGGGAGATTTTAAATAATTTAGAATGTCAAAATGTGTAGGTCACATATCCTAATGAGGAATGATAAGCAAATGCAAATGTAAAAGAACATCCTAAACACATTCAATAAGGAGAGATCAAAGAAGAGGTCTGATTAGTAGCCGATCTAGTTTTTGAAGAGTTGGTACTTTGAAACTTTTAATTTAAATATCATGGTCATGTAACTTTAGGTTAAAAAATTTGCTTTTGTTGGGAAGGACTTTGGGATAAATATTTTTAAAACCCATGTTCATTTTGATTTCATAATTAAGGATCAATATGTTGGAAATAAATAAGTTAATTAATTTAGATTTGAATTAAGGAAATTGATTAATTTTTTGAGTGAATAAAAGGATATCCTCATTTGAATGGGACAAAAAAAAATTCATAGAAAATTGGTGTTTCACAAAAAGATTGAAAATTTACCCTTCCAATTTAAATATAAATTTTTAGTTTAGGGTAGACATATGATTATAGTAATTCATTTTTAGTCTTACTTTCCTAGACTAGTTCCCTACCCCCCTCCCATTTTCTCAGTATAGTTTGTATTTGAATAAACTTGAGTAAATGGAAAATTTGAAAAATTTAAAGCATTCACCATGTCCAAAGCCACACATATTGAGATTAGGTACCATTGTGAAAATGTTAAAATTTAGAATAAATAGTAAAATTTTGAGTAAACTTAGTTATCTTATTTGATAAGATAATAATTTCGTTAAAAAATAAAATTTATTTTTTTAGTTTTCACGTGTTACAAAATTTTTTTCATGAATGAAGAATCATAATAACACATCATCATAGTAAAATTTTATTGAGGTATATAAAAAGGAAATATAAATATTATTAGCTAATAATATTTTTTTATTTTCCCTTAACCTTGGCTATATTAATTTCCACTCCTTGAAAAATAAAAATAAAAATAATAAAATGGATAACATGAAATTATCAATGATTTTTTTCCCTCCAAAAAGGGTGATTTAGGAAATCTCCACGTGGGCTATAAATGCTTGCTTATTAGTGTAATAAGGCCTAAATTGGATAAAATTGTATTAATATCAGGGTTATAGATGTTAGGATAGTATTAGATCAATTCCTAAGCCATTCCCCATAAAATAATAAACATAAAATATTAATAATAATACCCATAGTAAATATTTGGTCAAATGATTGCTTTTAAGCTATATTATAATTCCTTATGGCAAGGTAACAAATAATTTTCACACACTTTGACTCTTTTGATATGTGAAAACCTAGTATAATATAAAATTAATATAAGATTAATGTTCAATGCTTTTTTTAAAATATAAACTTATTTTTCATGATCACTTAGTTTCCACTCGAGGTGAACCAAAGATTATAAATTCTAAACACTTAGTAGTGTCTTATTCACATAAGTTGCCATTTTCTGTGGCCAACATGCTGCATCTATTCATAAATTATAACCCTTTGATTTTAACTTAAAACTAGATCACTTTCATGGTCCTAACACATTCACAGTTCAATTCACATGGGGACCCTTCTAGTCTAGGTTTTCAATTTCTTTTTTTTGGTGACTTTAATTTTTATATATTAGTTTCATCACGGTCACTATATTACATATCTAAACCTAAGTATATATTATTTATTTTAATATTTATTAAAAACCTAATATTCACTTTATATTCACCTAAGTCTAAGTTTAGTAGGGCCATTTTTTTTGAACCTAGGCCTTTTGGTAAAGATGTAGATACATGCTTTTATAAGTTGGAATTTTAAGCCTATTAGGTATACATTAATGTAAACCATTAATATCTTACTAAATATGATCTGAAGGAATTTTCATCCTTAATATTTCCCAATAGCTCCCAAAACTAATATAGTACAGAAGAGCATTCTGAGAGCTTTCCAACACCTATTAGAATATGTAAAATGGACATTGTATGATCTAGATATTACTAGTCAAAGTTTGGAAAAGAAATAATCAACAGATCAATAGTGATGTGGATGCATGTATGGTTTCCAAGTGGACTAATAAGCATGTGACATGTGGTATTGAAATGGTAAAAAGGTGTTTGAATTTTTCCTCCAATCTTCCACACTCATGTTTGGACAAATGGGCCCTGCTATTTGTTGGTTGCAGGCCCGTAGCTAGGGTTGACACATTTTTTTTGTAGAGGGGTGCCTTTGCCTCCATTATACTTCATATTACCATTTTAATGTGTTTGTTTATATATTCCTCTATGTTATTTACACATTACATGTGGGACTAATAATCCACATATTTTAATTATCAAACTAATTCCATGTATTTTCCAAGTCACAAATATATGCTCTAAGATGAGGTTAAAGTATGTGAGATCGAGACCTAGCCTGAATGCTAACTCAAGATTAGTCATGCCACCAAGACTAGATAATTGTACCAACTCACCATTTTTCTCGAGTTCCAAACCATCCAATTGAGCCTGAATATTTTGAACCAACCAAGTTTGGCCAAATAAAATGGAGAGATAGACATGGTTGAAGCCATAAAATACATGTCATTCCTAAGGATATGTCAAGCTTATGTTACATGTTCCTCCAATAAATGTGGGATTAATATCCCATTTTTAAATTATGAAGGTGATGGAAGGGGGTTAAACCCATGACCTCATGCCTAAAATCATAAGGCCTGGCCATTAAGCCATGGCCTTAAGGCTAATAATAGCTTACAAAATTTGCTAATTGAAGTGATCAATTAGTGATGGAGGAGTTAGAAAATGGGGAATCTCACCATTGGAATGATATGGGTAACATGATGGATATACATGAATGTATATTTGTATAGGTCCCAATAGAGGTTAAATTACCTATTTTGTAAGGCCTTTAGTCTATGGAAAAGGGTGTATATCTATAAATATGTAGACTGTGGATGCCTTCACCTATTATGTAAGGTATTTGATCCATGGGTAGATGTTATAATTGAATTATATGGTATTTATAAATGGATAGACTTGATATAGGTTGGATATATGTATTATTCTATTTGTAAGGTCATTGGCCATAGAAGATCGATACACGCAGTTGTATATTACATGCACGTAGTCCTAAATGTCAGAGAGGAGGCATCTATTTCATAAAGCCTTTGGGCTATCACAAATGGTATAGACCTAAGATGGGAACATATATATATATATATATATATATATTATATATATATATATATAGTATCGAATGTGGAAGGTGAATACATTTATTTTTGTGAGGCCTTTAGGCCATGGGCACATGGTATATGTATCTTTACAGACTTGATCCTATAATATGGACATTATTTCCATTTTTAAGGAAAAGAAGGCACAAACCAAGCCTAGGGATATTATATCTATTTTTTTAAGGCTTTTGGCTATGAGGTATGATGGTATTTTACCTTGTAGGGTCATTTTAGGAGTTATAGGTATGAATAAAACCCAAGATACTCCTAGGAGGTTATGATGCCCATTTTTTAAAGATTTTTTCATGCACTTTTAATGGAGAAGCTGATGCTCATAGTCATGAAAATGAGGTATAGATATTTTTGACAAAAGAAAGACATTTTTTGAACATATCAGAGTCTTCATATAGTCATATTATAATATTGTTTATAGGTTTGAATTCCCTTTTGATGTAAGTTATAAAAATATGGATATGTACATCATTTTTAAATGGATCAGTTTGTTATTCCACAAACCTAGAGATATATCCCCTAAAAGGATAAACTCCATTATTAGATAGGTGTTATTTTCCTTTATAGTTTGATATGTGTTTTAGTTGATAATTCAATTTGCAAATGAATTATTGGAGCACTTAAATTAATTTCAAGAAAGAGATAAAATGACACAAAATAGGAGTTTTAAAATGGGAAATTAGTTTACAGAGTTTTATAATTACTTTCATTCATTCCTATAATTATGCATACAATTTCTATTTCACATAAAGGGAATTGAGATTTTTTAGTATCCAATTTTAAAAACTACTTGATTTATCTAAGGGGTTAAATAATTTTTTTTAATCAATTTTGGTATCAGATCAGGTTGATACAGGACTTACTTTAGTTGTTGATATACTTAATTTTGTATTTTTTAGATATCAAATTATTGGTATTAATCTTCTATTTAATTTGACTATGTAGGTTGACTAATGCAAACAAAAATTGGAATGTGTTCCAATTCATTGGAAGAAGACAAGCTTCTAACAAGTAATATTCTAAAACCATTAGTCCTACAGGTTCAATCTGGATGATGAACAAACAATTGTCACTTGAAGGTGTAAGATTATGTTGAGAGAGGATAAACCTTTCTTTCTTGGGACACATTTAGATAAAATACAAGGCATTTTCAATGATGCAAATTAATGAGGAATCAATTTCAATCCTATTATCATTATTTCACAAAGGGTAGATAAGGTATGATGGTGATCTAATTTCATATTGGTATTGACATAATATTTTGGGTTTTTGATAACTAGTTGTGTAGCCTTTATTTTTGGATAAATAATCATATTTTGGAATCATATGTCCTTAATTATAGGAATAAGTGAAAAAACTAGTTTTCATGTAATATATGGAAATGACAAGTAGGGCATTGTTAAAAATATTAAACACATTTTTGCACTTTAAGCTTTAAGTTTTAATTGGTTCATAGGTTGTATGTTTCACAACTTTGTTAAAAGTTGTAAGAAGAAAATAGGATTTTTTTTAAACAACAACAATATGCCAACCATTTCTCAATAGATGAACTTCATAGTTTCTAAAGAGGTGTAAGTTATTTTCAAATGTAACTATGTATACACAATTTTGAAACCTTTGTGTAAGGTTTATTTGGAAGTAAAATATGCCTTGATGTGGAATTATTTTAAATCCTTTTTAAAAATAATAAAAATGGATCATCTAACTTTTAACAAAATAGAGTTGATAAGATGAAACCTTCTATTCAATTATTGGAAACCAGGAAGAGGGAATAACCCTTATTGATAAAATGGTTGACTTGGATAGTTTTGATAAACATTACTATAGTATTGATTAATATGCTTAAGTTTTGCATTCAACATTATTCTCAAGAAATTCCTAACTAATTGAATCTAAGAATTAATTTTGATAACCCTAGTATTTTGGAATAATGTTACTGATATCTCCTGTTTCAGTTTTCCATTGTGATAAATTTTGGAAATCTAACTTAGTTTGATGAGTTATGGAGGTATGAATTAGGGAGCAGTCAGTAGTGAAGAAACTTTGAGATAGGTTTAAAATTATTAGTTTTCTCCTCAAAATTATGATATGTCTTACAATTAGTTACAAAGTTCTTGAGTTGTAAAGATGCTATTATTTATGTATATTGTGTATTAGTAACCTTAGAATGGAAAAATTAGTTGCATGCTTTTATACTTTCCTTATATATTTAAGTCCTACTGTATCTTGGGAAATGTTTGTATTACAAAATTTGTGTACTCAAATGTCTATTTGTCATACACATCATGTAGATGTACTTTCAATACCCATAGATTGGAAACATTTGTAAATTCAAGTATATAAGTGTTACAATTTGTTTACAAGTCCTATAGGGAATTTTTGTACACAGGTGATTTATATGCAATACTTTGCTTTCCCTTGTGTGATGTTTATAATAAGGACAACATTGTAACCTTCATGTAGTGCAGGGTTTGAGAGAATCCATTAGATTTATGACTATTTTGGGAAACATGTCATTTTTATAGAATGGGTAAAGAGTTTGTTTTACTCTCCATAATCAGGTTATATTTTTAGTTGGAAAGTTAACATCTTATAGGGAAGTTTTTTGATGATGTCTTATTTCACTAATGTAGACTTATGATTTTCAAATGGAGTTTTATTTCATTATTTTGATATAATGACTTCATAACTCTTTCATATGCGATTTTTGGCCCCTATATGTTTGGAATCAGTGCAAGAATATTGTCAATAGAAAAGAAGAGAAATAATGAAGATTGTTAATTGGATTATTTAGACTTTTGGAGACCAAAAGACTCTTTGTGGGGAGGTTTTATCTAGAGGATTTTTCTTCCTTCATAGTTACCAATATCTCCTAAAACTAGTAAAGTGATAAAAAACATTTTGAAAGCTTTCTAATGCCTATTAGAACATGTAAAATTGACATCATATGCTTTAGATATCACTAATCAATGTTCAAAAAAATGGTCAATAAATCAGAAGTGAAATGAATGCGTGTATGCTTTCCAAGTGGACCAATAATCATATGACATGTGGTAGTGCAATGATAAAAAAGTGTTTCGATTTTGCTTTCAGTCCTTGAAACTCATGTTTAAACAAATGGGCCTGACTATTTTCTAGTTAGGGGCCCTTAGCCAGGGTCGATATACTATTTTTGTAGAGGGGTGCCTTTGGCTCTATTATACTTCATATTACCATTATAACGTGTATGTTTATATATGATTCTATTTTATTTATGCATTAAATGTGGGACTAATAATCCCCATATTTTAATTATCAAACTAATTCCACATATTTTCTAATTCACAAATGCATGTTCTATGTTGAGTTCAAAGTATGCGAGCTCAAGACCTAACCCAAATGCCAGCTCAATATTAGTCATGCCACTAAGACCAGATAAATATGCCAACTCATCATTTTTCTTAGTTTCCCAACCATCCAACCAAGCTCAAAAGTTCCAAACTGACCAAGTTTGGTAAAATAAAATGGAGAGATAGACATGGTCGAAGCCACAAACTACATGATGTTCCTAAGGCTATTTCAGTCTTATGTTACACATTCCTCTAATAAATGTGGGATTAATATCCCATTTTAAAATTGCAAAGGTGATGGAAGGGGTTCAAACCTATGACCTCATGCTTAAAATGATAAGGCCTGGCCATTAATCCATGACCTTAAGTCTAATAATAGCTTATAGAATTTTTTATTTGAAGTGGTCAATTAGTGATGGAGGAGTTGGAAAATGGGGAAGTTCATCATTGGAATGAGTTGGGAATTATGATAGATATATGTGATTGTTTATTTATATAGGTCTTGATATAGCTTAAATCACCTATTTTGTAAGGATTTTAGCCTACGGCAAAGGGTGTATATCTATAAGTATGCAGATTATGGATGTCTTATATGTAAGGCCTTTGGGCTAGTATGGATGTTATATTTGCATTATAGGGTATTTTTAAATGGATAGACTTGAGACATGTTGGATATACATTTTATGATATTTTCAAGGTTATTTGCCATGTAAAATAGATACGTGCAATTGTATATTATAGGCACATAGTCCTAAATGTGAGAGAGGAGGCATCTATTTCATAAAGTCTTTGGGCCATGGTGAATGGTGCATACCTGAGACGAAAACATATATATAGTATTGAATGTGGAAGGTCAATGCATCTATTTATATGAGGCCTTTAGGTCATGGGTACATGGTATATGTATCTTTGTAGACTTGAGCCTATAATATGGACATTGTCTCCATTTTGTAATGAATGAAAGGCACAGAGCCTGTGGACAACAAGTTTTTTTTGTAAGGCCTTTGGCCATGAGGTATGATGGTATTTTATCTTACAAGGTCATTTTAAGAGTTATGGATTTGAATAAAACCTAAGATACTCCTAGGAGGTTATGATTCCCATTTTTTGAATGATTTTTTCATGCACTCTTAATGGAGAAACTGATTCTCATAGTCATAAAAATGAGGTA
This sequence comes from Torreya grandis, assembly GCA_037957365.1. NCBI lineage: Eukaryota > Viridiplantae > Streptophyta > Pinopsida > Cupressales > Taxaceae > Torreya > Torreya grandis. Next base: position 2,429,030 of record JARHVA010000781.1, on the reverse strand, counting down.
TAAATATTTTCTGATGAAGGAAAGATGTTTGCTAAACATATCAAAGTCTTCATACAGTTAGATTCTAGTATTTTTTATAGGTTTAAATTCCATTTTGATGTAATTTTTAAAAATATGGATATTTACATAATTTTTAAATGAATTAGTTCATTGTTTCATGAGCTCAGAGACATAGCCCCTAAAAGGGTTAACTCTATTATCAGATAGGTGTCATTTTACTTTGCAATTTGTTATGTATTTCAATTGATAATTTAGTTTGTAAATAAATTAATGAAACACTAAAACTAATAATAGGAAAGAGATAAAATGACACAAAATAGGAGTTTTAAAATGGTAAATGAGTTTATAGAGTTTTCTTATTACTTTCATTCATTCCTATAATTCTACATCCAATTCCTATTTCACTTAAAGGGAATTGAGGTTTTTTAGTATCTTATTTTAAAACCATTTTATTTATCTAAGGGGGAAAATCATGTTTTCAGATCAAAATCTTAAAAATCCTCATTTCATGATCCTATGACTCAGATATTTTATGGATTCACCATGTATCTTATGAATTATTTGACTTTCTATGTGATCTCATGACTTTGAGAGTTTATGGAACTGCCATGTATCCCTTCCAAATAAATAATATTTTGAGTGATATATTAACCTCATGTTGATTTTTAGAATCCATTTAGAAGCACTAACTACCAAATTTTAGTTTTACTATGAAATGTTCTAAGAGATTTATCATTTATAAGTTTATAATTTTCCTAAAAATTGGTCACATATAAATTTTAATATTAATTTATGTTTTATTGCCACCAATTTTTATTTTTTAAGATAGACATGCACAAAATTCAAAGGTGATTCTATAAAATCATAGAACCATGGAAGGCCAATATATCCAAAATTAATCCTATGAAATCTTAAGGACCACGTGCTAAGATCAAATAAAATGCCATTGTGTGTCACCCCCATTGTAATCAAAGGTAGTGGTAAATAAAATAGATAATGTAGACAACATGATCATGATCTAATCGATGGAGGCCACAAGAAACTTTAGAAGGACCCACTTAGTAAATAAATCTTAAATTAAATAGGTAGATCTATGGGAGGTATTAAGGTAGGCTAGAAAGACGTCATGAATATACATGCCTCACTCAAGAAAAATTAGACCATGTTAACTTTATGGATTCCATATCCCATGGCCAATGAGGTTTTTCTATGTGGATACCTATCATTGGGAAAAATAAAAAATAATGACATATATATCATGTCCATTCTATGATTTACATAACCCTTTGATCAATAAGAGGCTATCATGTGTCACTTTTTTATTAAACATAAATCATATCATAGTCAAAATCAAATCCTAGGTCACATTGCATGATGGAAATCCATGTGGCTAATGTAAAAATAAGAAAAGGAAAAAAATAAAGAAAAAAAGTTCATGATTTTAAGAGTTAGATTAAAATCCAATGTAGGCAAGTAAAGCTGACCAAATACAAATAATAAAGTGACATATCAACCACTAAATTCATAGACAATAGTATTAAAGTTTGATTCATAGTAGAATATAAGAGGACACAAATTTAATCTATCATTTAGTCAGAGTCTTCAATGGATAAATTTAAAATCCATGGATGGTAAGACAAGCCCATGTGGAGTAAGGGTGAATTCATGTGATTCATTAATGAGAAGCAATGGAAAATGATGAGAAATGTGAAGTTAGACTATGGATTTGAACTTCACAATGATATTATAAAGAGGTTTTTTTTAACTATTTTCTAAATTTATAATGGAATTATTTTTGAAAACTAACAAAAATTATTTTTTTATGAAAACTTAGAGAGACATTGGAGACAAGCATGACTGAAGATAGTAACATCTTAGGAAATATGGGATGATGCCAAGAGAGCCTATGAATGCTTTTAAACTCTATAAATTTTCCCATTTCTCATTTAGATTAATGCAATTTTTTATATTTGTGTAGAAAAAATTAATGTATATATGTTCCCCAATTTACAAGTTTATTAGATTGTTTTGTATTATTATGAAATTAGTTATGTTTTTTTAATTAATGTGGGTGGATGTGCATGTACCATTTTATTTAATGTCTCATTTTACATAAGCTGGGGCACATGGATTCACTCATAATTATTTATCCTTTGAGTCTTTTAATATATATTTTGATTATGATGTGACTATGTTTTGAAAATATTGGTTTAAACATATAACATATATTAGACTGTGATTGTTTCAACAAATAATACCTATAACCTTTATTTTTTCCCTGCCCTTCCCTCCATTTTCATTTTTTATTAAATCCCATTTACTATATCATATCATAATTAAATATATCCACATTATCTTTTTAAGATCACTTTGGTGAATTTACCTCATTGGGATTTATGCCACATGATTCTATTCTACCACAAATACAAAGGAGAGTCACAAACTTCAACTTGTGTTGTTAAGTCATATTTTGTGATCTTAAATTGAGAAGATGAAATATTGTGAAAACCCCCACCAATATATGTACTAAAAAGTGCACCGATAAATGGGTGGGGTAGATTCTTAATACTATATTATAGGTGTTTGAATACTATTTTTTCATATATTCACTATTATCAATCTAGAATCCTATAAGTTTATTTTAGTCTTTCTTCTTTGTCTACTTGTTGTCTAGTTATGCTAGCCACCATATATTTTTATTATATTGGCCTGACCAATATACTCAATTTCCCACCTATTTATTCATGTCTTTTATAATTAAAATCAATATAATTTTGAGTGTGTCTCTATATTTATAATTTTATTAGCCTAACCAATATAATTTTGAGTCAGCTAAAACCCATATGACTATATTAATATGACTAATATTATCAGTATAAAGTCTTAGGTGATTTATAGGTTTGGAACCATAAATATAGGGGTCATAATTATCATTCCAAAAAACACACTTGTGCTCATATTTTTTCCCTTAAGTAGTAAAAAGAGGAGTTAAAGACTAAAGTCTTATTGTTAGAGGTCAAGTCTTGGTCAAGGCATTTGAATCTAAAGAGGAGTCAACCCAAAGATGTGCCCTATTATTTAGAGTACAAAACTAATGACATCTAGGTATTATTATTTCCATTTGAGAGCTTCATCCTACAACATATCTACGAAAATTCAAGTAGAGCCAAAGGGGAGATTTATACACCAATAAGTCAATCCAAAGGTAAGTATCTTTATCATTATTAAATTTCATTTATTTAATTAGATGAAATATTTGGTTTTTTATTGTTAGATTGTAATTTTTTTTATTTTCCTTGATTAAATTATCATTGTACTAAATAATTTGATATAACATAGTGTTCTTAGGTTTAAGATTACCATTTTAAGTTGTATAGATTATATGTATAGTCTACCATTGTGTTATTTACCTCTTCTTCATTTTAGTAAAATTGATATCTAGGTTACCTTTTTTCATCAAATAATTTCATGAAATTTCCTTATTACCATTTTTTATATTATTGATTTACTTTGGGATATTTTAGAACCATAATCCTTATCTTAGTCATAGTATCTAGAACCCTATACCCTTGAAATTGAGTGCCGATTTATATTTTCTAGATCTATAGCCACCTGAGTATCATTGATATACCATTCAAGTAGAAACATGATTTATTTCATGATATATTATTTATATCATATTCTATAGAGATAAAGAATATTTTTATACTAGTCATCATATTATACACATACATTATGGTGAACCTGACGTGAATCTTATCCCAACTATAGTTCAATTGTCTTCATGTTTCCATTTTTATTTTTATTAATAGCATCAAATTCATCATAATCATATATTTTGGTAAGATTTATAAATTTTCCATCAGATTTCAATGATTTCTTTTCTTAGGATTTTTATATCAAACCTCAACCCATTCTATTTTTGCATAAGTCACTCCTTTCTACCTTCTATGAACATCATTGAAGGCAATTCCTCATTGTGAAAATTTTCTACCCTAATATCCATGGATGAAGATCCCAATGATGATATTATTAATTATAAAAATCCCTTTGGGAATCCTAATGATTACATATATAATATGACCAAACATCCCCAATATGATCTTCTTAGTTTTGACAATTATAGCATGGTCAAAAATCCCAACATGATATCAAATATTTTCATTTATTATGAACCCAACTTCAATAATTTTAGCATGTTAAAAATTGTTGTAATGATTTTCCCATGTATGATGATTATTATTATGATAAAGGTGAAGATCCTCCCATGATATCATATATTCCTATTGATGAAACTTATGACATGGATGAAAGCACCTATGAATATTTTCTCATTTAAAAAAAAATCATAGAAAATCAAGAAATGATGAGCATGGTTTGATTTATTTATACCCACCCTTTACCTCACCCTTGGAAGGATTTAGGTGGATGAATCATCAAAATTTAGTGCACATTCAAGCTTATCATATATAACCAAATTTTATCAACTTGTCAACTTATGGGAAACAACTAGTTTAAATGCCTACCCTAAAGTGCATTATAGGTGAGCTTAATCGTAGAGTTTATAACATTGTTAAAACCTACCCTATAGGTCTAAGCTAATTTCAAACCCTTCCAAATCAGCTAAGTAATCAAAATCAATTATTTCCAACTATATTGTCTATGTTGATACAATTTTATTATAGTTAAGTTAATCCAAGTATGTTTTCCATCCTAATACATTTCATTTTAAATTAGAATGCTACAACTCCACCTACCATGACCTAGACTATGTTGATACAATTCTTCATGTAAAAGATAAATACATTAGCCATGACATAAAAAGTGTAAATATAGTTATAATTATACTTTCAAAACATAATAATTACATCATGTGTGCCAATACAGTTCTAAATTTTGATTATATAAAACCAATATGCATTAGACAAAACTTGAAAAAATTGATAAAATATTAAAAATACTTTCTTTAATAACCAACTATATGAGCCAACACATAGATTTTATTGACACAGTCTTAATACCTCTTCCTATCAATTAGAGTATATTTGTTAATTCAAATTGTATCTATCATGGAAATATAGTTTAGCTATAGACATATTATAATTACCTATATTTGTCTCACTATGTCAAATACCTTCATTACTATTATTTTAACCTTATCTAATTTTATTTATATGTGCCTTCTCTATCTAATTTCCATCTAGTTATGCTGACCACCCTATATTCATATAGTATGAGCCTAGACAATAGAGTTTATATCATACCTATTTATATTTATATTGTATTATCCCAAAGATACAATTCTAAGTTGTATATATCTTTGCAACTATATTGGCCAATCTATTATATTTCTAAGTCAGCTAACACCCATTGACTATATTGATCTAGTTAAATACCCTCAGCTAGGAATATTAATTTATTTATGGGTTTATAACCATATACATAGGCCATAATTATCATTCCCAAAAACACAAACACTCATATTTTTTGCTTGGACTCAATTTTCCCTTATGTAGTCTAAGAATGAGTTAGAGTCTAAAGTATTATTCTTAGAGGTCAAGTATCAAGTTATTTGAAGATAAATATGAGGAGTAAAATTGAGGAAGTGCCATAATATTTTGAGTCCACAACTAAGAATATTTAGGTCTTATTATTTAAATTTGAGGTCTTCATCCTACAATATATATATATGTGTGTGTTCCTTTAGAGACAATTGGGATATTATTGTGTTGACAAGTCAATCCAAATGTAAGTATCTATATCCCTATTATCTTTCCTTTATTTATTTGGTAGATAGATATGCTTTGCTTATTTTTATAGTAGTATGTATGTTGTTTTACTTGCTTAATTTATCCTTATACTAAATAAGCTCATATAACATATGGTGCTCATATTTTCCATTACAAATTTAGGCTATATATACTATACATATAGTCCACCATTGTACCAATTACATATTTTTAGTTTATTATTATTTCTATCTAGGTTACTCTTATTCATGATTTCATTGCATGTGTTTTCCTTATTATATCTTGTATACCCCATTTATTACCATTAATATATCATTTATTTATCTTGGGATGTAGTTATAACCAGACCCCATATATTTTATACAAACTTTAGAACCATACACCCTTGACATTAAGTATGGATTTTTCTCTACTAAATTTATGGCCACTCTAAGTATCATCATTATACCATCCATACATACATATACATATACATACATACATACATACACAAATATACACACACACACGCACGTATACGTATATGTATATATATGTCTATGTATATATACGTATATGTATATGTATATGTATATGTATATGTATATGTATTTGTATATGTATGTATGTATGTATGTATGTATATATATATATATATATATATATATATATATATATATATATATATATATATATATATATATATATATATATATATATATATATATATATATATATATATATGTCTTTTTCATATCCTAGTCTATAAAAGATTGAGGATTGTTATTTTGGTCAAACTAGCCTATGAATACAAAATATTCTTTCATACTCAATATTTAATAAGATTTATAATGGTTTTCATATGGGATCCAATGGTCTAAAAAACTAACTACACATCCATATAATTACTAACACAAGTAAATTAATTTCTAACATTTATTTACTAACATAACACTATATTATTCTATTTATTAAAGGGGATGCCTCAATAGGAGATGCATGGCCAACTAATTAAAAAAATAATAAAAATAAATAATTTTTGGGATCACAAGACCCAACATTTAGGTTGCAGAATAATTTATCCAAGTGTAATGCTTTTGTTTAGAAAAGGTTGTTTAGATTTTACTTATACAAAGCTAGGTTGGCATATAGAAACTAAAATTTGATAAGGAAATTTTCGCACTACTAAGTTATGCTCTTTTTCATGAAAATAGAGACAAAAATATTTAAAAAAGTGAAAAGGTCTGACACAAATTTTACTATGAAAAAAAATGTTTAAGCTCTTTTGGTGGAAAATTTAGCTAGTATATTGTGTCATATTTTCTATTATCATGACACAAATCAAATATTTGTTTTTAGTGAGTTTTTAATAGTTTTTTAAAAAATTGGTTATAAAATTAACATTATATATTGCCTTATTTTTAAAATTATTCTCCTTTTCTAGATTTAATATTTTTGAAAACTTTGCTTATGTTTTTTAGCATGAATTCAACAAACATTGTTTATTTTTATTAAAAAAAAATGCTCATGTTTTTATGCAAGATTTTCATAGACATTTGTTTGCATAAGAGATTAAATTTTTTTATTGTAAAATTTATTTTGTTTATGAAATTTTATATATTAATTATCATTTTTTTGTGTTATTTGAAAATTAGAATAATATAATATATATATATATATATATATATATATATATATATATAGAATGCACCTAAAATGTAATAATTTAAAGATATATGTATGCATGTGTGTGTGTGCATATATATATATATATATATATATATATATATATATATATATATATATATATGTATGTATGTATGTATGTATGTATACATACATACATACATACGTAAACATATACATATATATAGAATGCACCTAAAATGTAATAATTTAAAGATATATGTATGTATGTGTACACACACACACACATCTATGTATGTATGTGTGTGTGTATATATACATGTATACACACATACATATGTATGTATATTTATATGCATGTATATATACATGCGTGTGTGTGTGTGTATATGTGTGTGTGTTTTGAATATAATACACACACACAGATATACATACATACATATATATTTATGTATGTATGTATATGTATGTGTGTGTATATGTGTGTATATGTGTACATATATATATATATATATATATATATATATATATATATATATATATATATATATATATATATATATATATATATATATATATATATATATATATATATATATATATATAATGCACCTAAAATGTAATAATTTAAAGATATATGTATGTATGTGTACACACACACACACACACACACACACACACACACACACACACACACACACACATGTATATGTATGTATGTATACATATATATGTATATGTATGTGTGTGTATATTATATTCAAATGACTAACTAATAAAAACAAAGTACATAACAAGTATTTTCAATTTAGAAGATGGAATTTTTTTAAAAAATCAATAAAAGTGCTTACTTTGATTCTTGTTTTATACAAAATAAGGAATAGATTAGTTGTCATTTAATAAATCTAGGCATACCTGGTGAAAACATAAAATTAATATCTATTTAATAGGATAAAATTAAAAATAAATCCAAGTGGCATAATTAAAATAAAATAAGTAATGTAAATTACAAATGGTTAAGGAGTGATCACATCTATTTTTTATTTTAAAAATTTGAACCTATAAATTGACTATTATAAATATATGCAACATGATTCTATAATATGAAAAGTATATTGTGCTCCTAGATAGCCACATGCATTGTGTGTGTGTGTGTGTGTGTGTGTGTGTGTGTGTGTGTGTGTGTGTGTGTGTGTGTGTGTGTGTGTGTGTGTGTGTGTGTGTGTCCTATATAAAACCAATCATTAAAATATTGTTAGTTCCATGTATATCTTGCTAGAATTTCATAGACTAATATTTATATCACTTGTGCATTGTCACCTTATTATTATGCATGTACCTTAACTTCATATATTTATCAATAATAATGTGAAATAATTATAAATCTCATCTTGGACTAAATTGACACACAAAAAAAAAATTAATGAATTCGAGTAAATGCTAAGGTAACTATGTATCTTGCACTCAAAACTTAGAATTCCACATAGTTTTCTATTACATGGATCAAATAGCTTGATTGAGGGTTTATGAAACCTATATTAAATATAATTTAGGATGTAACTATATGTATTATAATACCCTTTTTTTCATAAGGTAAATGAAGAGTGACCAAGATAAAACCATAATGTCACATGTGAGTGAAAAGTATGTTTGCATCAAAGTATAAGTGTAAATAATTGAAACACATACCTTCATTTACATAGGGAAGGATCAAGTGTTTTAATGCACAATAAATTAAATAGTATATAAAAATATTATAAGTGATATACTTGAGAAAAATCCCAAATCCCACATGTAGTCAAATCATCATGATATGTTTTTTTTTTCTAAAAATTTTGTAATTTTGATTTTGAATTTGAAAAGAAATAATAGGAAAGAATAACCCTATTTGTTATTTACATAGATTTTACACCTCTTTTGAAAGGCATTGAAACATATCCAACACTTATTTGGTAGTAATAAAAATCTAATTTCCACCTCTTATACTTTTGATAATTTTTTTGAAACACAACTCAACACTTGTCTAGGATTCATAAGTACCAAATCCACTTATTGATCAAGGAAGTAAATACATTTTATTATATCTTTTCCATATCAAAGTTTTGATTTTTAAAATTCCTTGATAGAATCCCCCATTTTAAGGTGAGGGAATAAGAACCTATGTTTCAATCACTCATCTCAAAATAGAAAGGTTAAATTCTTAATATGTTACCAAAAATAATTTCGCTAAAGCATTCTAAAATCATAGAAATATATGAAATTTAAATTACTTTCACATTATAACATAATGTTTGTAAAAAGTTTACATATTTTGAAGTTTTTTTAGTATTTATCCATGCCACATATAATTATGTAAAGTGAAATATAGTGTTATAAATATATTATCATATCAAACATAATGCATTAGTGTATGATGCCTCCTTGTTAAGGTCAACAAAGCCCCATTTATGAAAAATTGAGGACCCTTGTTTCAAATTTTGCAAATTTATACTTTAAATTGAAAAACACCACTTGATCAGAGTTATTTTAAAGATCATCCACACCTAGTTCTCATTTACCTTTATTGACATGTATCCATTCGATTCTTGTATTATCTTGTCTAATGTTGCTAATGGTTGCTTCATGTGTTTTCAAGATGTAGGTTTAATGGAGTCTCAAGTGGATGAATGATGTTTAAGGTTTCATCCTTCAAATGATAATTTTACCCTTTGATTAATCATTGGTCTTTAGTTATTTAATTTGATTCATGTTTGAGTACCTAAAAACCCTTAGCCTAATTCTATTATCTTAAGTCTTTTGAATTGATTTCAAATTTATGTAGGTTTTTTTTTAATTCAAAACTACATGAGAACATTTTACATCCACTCAAAACTTAGTTCATGTGTTTTATCCTAAGGTTTTAATCAATTTTATTAACATTAATAAAACCTTAATCAAATTTTTATGTCAAGTTCTCTATATTCCTCGAAACCCCTAAGTCTATTTTATCACCCACCTAGACTAATTAAACCTAGGACACTTTGTTATATTTTATACTTAGTCTAAATTTTATCCTAAGATTTAATTGTATTTATCAAAATAATTAAAATATTAATCCAAAATTTTATCCTAGGTCCTTTATATTCCTTGAGCCCTAACTCATTTATTTCCATGGCCCCATAAGATCAACATAAAGATGTTAAGAATCAGGATCTATGATCTCAAGAAAAATAATTATGGTTCATAGGGACACGTATAAAGTCAATAAGTCAAGAATTCAGATCAATGGTGTGCATTGATCCATGCAAAGTAGATCTAATAGTGTATATCAAAGTCAAAATGTCAACAAGCCCTATGAATAGACATGGAGATGACAAGTTTCATGCCTATAATGGATAGTTAAAACTTGAGCACCATCCTGAATATCGATGATGCATGACTGAGCATACACATTTAAATAAATGGTGAGTATTAAGTTGAAACTTCAATGAATCCCTGAGAAGAGAAAGAAGGTGACAAGTGTCACCATCATAGATAATGTGATAGAAAATCAATGGTGTATAAACCAAAGTATAAAACCCAAAATATCAAGATCGATGGTGTGTGTTGATACATAAAACCAAAATCTAATGGTGTGATTGAAATTTGACTTTTCAAAGAACCCAAGATGAATGCAGAGCTACCACATGGTGCAAAGGCATTGGCTAGGATGAAAATGATAGATGGAGGCATAAAGGAATCCCATGGAAGCAACACATGACATAATATTGGGTACCAAGAATAAAATTTGACAAATAGTATTTGTCCTCTTAGATCCAAATCAATAGTGTAAGATAAGGGAGAATTTTTAATAGACCCAAATCTAATTAATTATTGACTTGTACTTAATGGATAATGATCACATTTTGAAAATAAATAAAATAAGTGACATGGTTGTGCCATATCAACATACACTCGAGGTTATAAGATCTAATGGACCTAAAAAGGCAAAGGTATAAATACAAGATCTAGCTTCAAATCTAAGTCACAAAAATCTCAATTCAAACTCCACTACCACCATTAAATAGCTATGTGAACCTACTTGAACTCTAGAAAACCCTAGCATGTATATAATCACTAGTTTCACTCTATGTTCATTGAAATCAAAATAAGGAAAATCACATTATCATTTATACAAGGATAATTCAGTCCAAATTTGAATTATAAACCATTAGAGAGTAATTCGATCAAAATTATAGAAATGGTAACTTAAAAGGATGTCTCCAAATAGGATGTGGACATGTATTTGACCATAGATATCAAGGGAAGATTTTTCAAAGATACCAAGTTTGATGCTTCGACTCTAAACCCCAAAGACACTAATTGGTCCAAGCTATTCTAGACCATCAAGAATCAACCTGCCATTAAATAAGAAGAGAATATTTTCTCATCTAAGAGACTACATGAAGACATTATTGCAATCCAAATGGTGGGTATTCATTATAAAGCTATGAAGCTTGAGGTAATTCATTGCATAAACATTCTTGCACCTATTTTCTAAGAAACTAAGATAAATAAGGGCATGATTGTTAATGAACATAATTTAAGAAAGGTTTCTTATATCTTAGCCTTTGCATTTGAATCCTATGAAATTTTTCAAAGACCCCAAATAGACCTTACCTTAATCAATTCTTGGGCTAAAGAACATGATTTGAAGAACCTCCTGGCCATGTGGATATATTATGGAAACCAAGTCTTTTTAGACTTCAATAAAAACATCCCTATTAGCCAATTCAGACCTAGGATTAGGATGGTTATGACAATGTTGAATAAACTATGTGGAAATACTACCACAACCTATGTTGATCCTATCTAGGTACCAATTATCTATTTCATGGTTGAAATCATATTACCCCTCCTCTAAGTGAGATAATAAGCATCTCATTAAGTAGGTAGATTTTTGAAATCAAGAACAAGAAGAAAAATCAATTATATATGATGTCATACCTCTTAAATTCTCTCTATTCTATAACCAAGATCCCAAACCAAAGGAAATGGTCACTTGATGGGACATAAACTATTTCCTAGTATTAATCAAGACTACACATATTCAAATATAGGGACCATATTTAATTCATTTGTGACTGTCTACCTATCCCTAAGTGAGGCCATAACCAACATTCTAGTGCCAATAATTATCCCACTAATTAAAAATTATGTTGAAATAATAGGTGAAATATGACTATATCTAGACTATATGGTCATAAGAATTGAAGGGACATGGAGTTATTATCCTCTTAGACTACACATTCATGTCCTTCATAAGCTAGCTAATCAAGAAGTTACACATCAACTATTTCATGGTGTAAATGGTCTTTAAAAGACCAAAATTAAAGGTCTCCTCCATAACTTCCCCATAAATATTGGAAAGACCATCTTAAAGAAATGGGAGAACATTGAAGCAGCATCGAGGCATAGGACAATCTTTAATCTATAGTTGATTGGGCTTAGATAGTGGGACCCTTGTCTAAGGGTTAAGAAACATCTGAAGATTAAGATAATGAAAAATGTACCTTATTATCATGAACCTAAAACATTCGACCCCATTTACATGAAAGCATCTTCATACTTTTTAGTCACTACAAGAATAAAAGACCACAACTTGAGGTCTAAATCTAGGTTATAAAGAAACCAAAATATGGATGACATGTGTTAGCTAGGGCCCAAACAATACCATTTACTGGGTAGTAAATTTGCTAGATCTCTACTAGCTCAACCACAAGTAGAGCATAAACTTGATGTACAAATTGAGAAGAGACCAGAGGAAATAAGGCCATATGAAATTTCCCCTTTTTCAGCTCAAGTGGAGGAATAAGGATCACCTTTAGAGGAAATTCACATGGTAGCTCTAGACCCCAATGATTCTATAGATGATACATTGAAAATGCTATCTATTGCATATGAATTTGATGATGAAGAAACAAAGGTTGAAGAAATCAAGGAAGAAAAATGGAAGGATGTTTTGGGCTTCATCCCTATTAACACCTCCAAAAGAAAGATTGAACTAGATATTCTCCCCAAAGCTAGGAAACCCAAAGTGACATCCACTCCTCCTTTAGGTGAATCCAATCTATTTAGTGAATAAAACTTGATATATGGTCCAACTATCTAAGAATGGTTCATTTATAGACCTAATTATATAAATTCCCTACTAGACACCATCATTGGGTTATGATACAAGCCATCAACATCCTTATGCATGAAGAGCTCAATCCATGGATTGTGTCTTTATAAGAGAAAGAAATGAAAAGGTTGGCTATTCTAGGTCAATTAGGTGGAGAACAAGTACATATCTTAGCTCCTTAGGTGGCTCAATCTAAAGTGGGAATCAAATTTGATCCAAAGACTACTACAATACAGAGAGTATCAAAGAAGAAGGTCGTGGTAGGTGGTGAGGAGGTAACATACCATAAAGTGGAGCCATTGATGAATCTGACTCTAGTAGGAGGATAAAATCCTAGATAAAATCTTATATTTGAAGAGGATCCATTAAAGGTAACCCAAGCTCAAAATTAACAATTAAAAACAATCATCAAAGGTATGTATAATCAAAATAAAAAATTGGAATAACAAGCTATCTTATCAGTTCTATATTCAATGATCAAAATATTTGAAGATACTCTATTTGACATGTTTAATTATTTAAAGTTAATAGAGTCTAAATAGAGTGTATTGAACTAGAAAGGTATTGCAGCCATGAACCTAGTTTGCCAATGGTAAAACTCAAGAGGTAAAATAAAGGATTTTATCAACATCCTAATAGGGGATAAAATTATTGATTTCAAAACAATCATCTTGGCTCATCTAAACACATCTATGGTTTTATTGGTAGATAAAATTAAGAGTCTACACAAATGGTCCAAGGACCTAGAAAACATTTACAAGGATGACAAGTAGTTACAAAATAGGATGGAACATATATTGGGGACTATAATCAAACATCCCACTACACTCAACTCAATTGGTCTAATTATTGATGAAAAATTCAAGCATAGATCCACCCAATTCTCCAGTGAAAAACTAGAGCCAAGGAAAGATGAGTGATGCTAACACAAAAATCATGGACATGATATTTAATATAGAGGAGAAGATTGCAAAATCTAGGATCATGAAAGAAGCATCAGAAAGGGATGATAAAGAACTCAAGAACATGGTAAATTAGGAGGATGAACTCTTCATGGAGCCCATTGTCAACTTAAATCCCATTAATGATCAACATGGTAAAGCAATGAAGATCCTTCAACAAAAACACGGGACTTTAGTAACAAAAGGGACTCAATGTTGAATTTTTAAATTAAATCATATTCTTTTTGTAACTATATGTATACTTTTTTTAAAAAGGAATATTATTTTGAAAAGGCATGTGAAACTTGTAAAGCACATCACCTATAGGTCAGTTATTTAGAAAGTTTCTTTCTCTATAAGGTTGTGAAGGACAACTATATAATTGTAATTTGACATAACTGACTAACATACCTCCTTAGTTTTCTATATAAGGGGTATTGTCCATTGTTAAAAAAGGAGTTTTGAGCAAGAAACTTTGTGCTAATTTTGGATTAATTTAATGCAAGCAAAAAATTCTAAGAAGTTTGTCTCATTTTTTTGTATGAATTATCATCATGGCTTCTCTCTCAATTGTTTGTTCTAAATTTCAGATTTAAATGGTTCTTGTGAATTCTTGATGTGCACTTTTCAAATTTATATTTTTTAATTTGTGCAGATGTAAGATTGACTAAAATTTCTTAGGTTCATCTATTTTCTTTACCCTTTTTGTATATGTGCTTATGTTATTTTCTTGCAGGAGTAAATATTTAAATGAACCTAGTTCTTATGTGCATTATTTCACTTCCTTATATGCTTGCCCGATGTGTGATGTGACTTGAGATTAAACTATTTCACTTCATATATTGGTTTTAAGTGCATATTTATATGATATTTAAACTTTGTCATTATGTCTGGAATGAAGATCAATAACATCAATATGTTCAATCTCTACCCTACCCTTCCTTTTACTTATTTTTTGACTAATTCACTTTAGATTAGTTTCATTATAAATATCCATTTTATCTTAGGTTTTATATTTAGTTATTTGAACATACTTCACTTCATTTAGTTAAAATTAATTTCATTTTCATAGATTAGTTATCATGCCATGGTTGCTCCCAACAACCAAACATTACAAATTTTGGGAAATAGTTCACTTTTTATACCATTATTCCACCAAAGATAATGAGATTATCATAACATGAAACTCATGTATTGGATTATCTAAATTAAAAAATGAGTGGTGTTTTTTAAACACTTAGAATGACCTATGATACACTTACATTCATCAATAAGGAATGCATTCTACTGATAGGTCAATTCATTAGAAAGTGCCTTTCTCTATAAGGTTGTAAAGGATAGTTGTATAAATGTAGTTTGACATAACTAATGAATATGCCTCCTTAGTTTTATATATAAGGGGTATTATCCATTGTAAAATAGAGGGAGTTTTAAACAAGAAAATTTGTGCTAATTTTGGAGCAGTTTAATGCAAGCAGAGAATTTTGATAATTTTGTCTCATTTATATGAATTATCATCATGTCTTCTCTCTCAATTGTTTATTCTAAATTTTAGATTCGAATGGTTCTTTTGAATTCTTGATGTGCAATTTTCAAATTCAGAGTTGTTAATTTGTGGAGATGAAAGATTGACTAAAATTTCTTAGGTTCATTTGTTTTATTTACCCTTCTTGTATGTGTGCTTATGTTGTTTGCTTTCAAGAGTAAATATTTTAATGAATATAGTTTTTATGTGCATTCATTCACTTCCTTAGATTCTTTCCTGATTTGTGATGTGACTTGAGCTTAAACTATTTCACTTCATATATTGGTTTTAAGTGCATATTTAGATGATATTTGAACTTTGTCATTATGTCTAGAATGAAGATCAACATCAATATGTTCCTTCTCTACCCTACCTTTACTTTGCTTATTTTTTTACCAATTCACTTTAGATTAGTTTTCATTATAAATATAAATTTTAGCTTAGGTTTTAGATTTATTTATTTGAACATAATTCACTTCACTTAGTTAAAATTACTCTCATTTTCATAGATAAGCTATCAGGCCATGGTTTCTCCCAATAACCAAACATTATAAATTTTGTGAAAGATTTCACTTATTCTACCATTATTCCACCAAAGATAATGAGATTATCAAAAAATGAAATTCATGCATTGGATTCTCTAAATTAATAAATGACTAGTATTTCTTAAACACTCAAATCCACCTATGATACACTTGCATGCATCAACAAGGAATGCATTCTACTGATAGGTCAGTTCTTTAAAAAGTGTCTTTCTTTATATTGTAAAGGATAACTATAAAAATGTAATTTGACATAAATAACCAACATATATCCTTAGTTTTCTATATAATGGGTATTGTCCATTGTAAAAAAGAGGGAGTTTTGAGCTAGAAAATGTGTGCTAATTTTGCAGCAATTTAATGCAAGCAGAGAATTATAAGAATTTTGTCTCATTTGTTTGTATGAATTATCAATATGGCTTCTCTTTCAATTGTTTGTTCTAAATTTCAAATTTGAATGGTTCTTATGAATTCTTGATGTGTACTTTTAAAATTTAGAGTTGTTAATTTGTGTAGATGCAAGATTGACTGAAAGTTCTTAGGTTCATTCATTTTCTTTACCCTTCTTGTATATGTGTTTATGTTGTTTGCTTGTAGGAGTAAATCCTTAAATGAACCTAGTTATAATTTACATTCTTTCACTTCCTTATATGCTTGCTTGATGTGTGATGTGATTTGATCTTAATCTATTTTAGTTCATATATTAGTTTTAATTACATATTTAAATGATATTTGAACTTTGTCATTATGTCTAGAATGAAGATCAACAACATCAATATGTTCCTTTTTATCCCTACCCTTCATTTTACTTATTTTTTGACCAATTAAATTTACATTATTTTCCATTATAAATATTCATTTTATCTTAGGTTTTAGATTTAGTTCTTAGAACATAATTCACTTCACTTAGTTAAAATTACTATCATTTTCATAGATTAACTATCAGGCCACGGTTGCTCCCAACAAACAAACATTACAAATTTTGTGAAATAGTTTAGTTATTATATCATTATCCCACCAAAGATAATGAGATTATAAAAACCTAAAACTCATGCATTGGATTCTCTAAATTTAAAAATGAGTAGTGTTTCTTAAATATTCAAAACTACCTATGATACACTTACATGCATCAACATGGAATGCATTTTGCTGGCACTAAAAGGAGGGCCTTAGTTGAATATTTGTAAATTTGTGGTATATTTTCTAATTTTAGTGAATTATGTTCAAAGATCAGTGAATTATTTGAATTTTTGTGTTTCTTTTGGAATAATTGTGTAAAAATCATTGATATGCATGGTTTGAGATCAATCTTTAGGATCACTTAGCTAAAGATTTTCATTCTTTGGAGATTCATGGTAAATTTTTGTAAAGGTAGATTAAATATTGTAAATCTACTTCATTTGAAATTAGTGATAGCAACTTTTCTCAAAGATTGATTGATTTTTTGTAAATTTATGTTTATTTGGACTTACGCTTATAAAAATCAATGATATTCTTAATTTTAACTACATTTTTGAGTTTATTCAATCAAAAATAGTTGTCTTTTGAAGAGATTTATATAAATTTGTGAAAATATTTCTTAACTTAGGAATCTTAAATGTGCAAATCTACTCATAGGTAAGAATTAGACTATTATTTATAAGAATTGAGATAAAGATCATTCATCTTTGCAAAGATAATATTTTTAGGTTATATTTTGGATAGGACTAAAGGTTTACAAGATGGAACTACCAAGAATTAGGACTAGGTCAAGGTTTGAATCAATATTACCTCTCCTTTCACTAGAATATCATAGGAAATCAAGAGCAGACAAAGGTAATCGAAGGGTTTCTAAATCTTAGCCTAGTTCACCTATTCAAAGTTCTCATGTGTTAAATCTTTATCAAGGTATGGCTTGGTTAGGTAGATATTCCATCAATGTGCTTGGTTAGGTACATGATCTACCTTGAATCTTGAGAAATATTTTGCATCTTTTAGTCTTAATGGTATTATCACAGCTGAATAAAATATTAAATTTTTCAAAGCTACTTTAAGGTTCTTAAATGTAGTTCATGAAGATGTAGTATATGGATTGTTTCCATTTATTTTCAAAGGTGTTGTGTATGAGTGGTTTCTCAACCTTCCAGATAATCACTAGTTGAAATAATTTTAATAGGATATTTATTGATCAATTTGGTAAAATCATTAGACCTTGCATTCTATATCAACAATTCACCACTATTAAAAGAGATTCTAGTGAGACCATTAGAGCCTTTAATGTTAGATTCTAGAAGATGTTTAGTAGAACCATAACTCCTTGTAGACTTAATGAGGCTTTGCATTTATAAGTATTTAAGGATTCTTTCAACCCCTTGACTTTTATGTTTCTTAAAATGTCTATTGGAGTCATAAACATATTGGCTTTAGCCTCTGCTAAAGCTATAATAATCAATGATCAAATGCAGCCTCACAGTCAACTTGCATATGCCATTCCTAATGTTAACCCCAATTTTTCTACACTAAATTTCATTCCTAATTCCAATAAAAATGTTCCTTCCCTAAATTAGACACCAGTCTTGAACCAATTACCCTTAATCCATGTTCATTTTGGCCAAAATCTAGGATTCTTGAATAATGCTATAAATGGATTTCATCCAAAAGAATAGAGAGATTTGATGCCAATAACTAGTAATATTAATCAATTTCATAATTTAGAGGCACCAATGAGTGATAATGAACCCATACTTAAGATGATTCAAAAGCTAAGTATTGACTTTCTTCAATTGTAGAGGCAAGTAGGCAATGCTAGGGAGAAATCTAATAAGAATTATTCATATCAAAGGTTTAATATACCTAATAACCAATTTAACAACAACAACAATAATAATAATAATAATAATGAGTCATCATAAAGTAAGAATAATCTTGAGATTAATATTTGTGATGTTACTCTAACTAAATATTATAGGTTTCATATTTCTTCACATCATGGTGAGTTAGACTATATTGAATTTTGTTATGCCTTTGAATTGTTTTAGGATGATTTAAATACACCTAAAAGTGGATATAATAGAGATAATTATATAGGTACATCATAATCTTCAAGGACATATAAATATATAGATGCAACCTTGATGTTGGAGACATTTGAGTTCCCATTCCAAGAGGAAAATGATCTTGAAGATACTCTTGAAGAAGTGCATGATTTCTAGCAGTATTTGAAGAAGACTTACCCTTTGAGGAATAGGGAGTAGAATTAACCTTTGACTAATTCAACTCCACCAAATAATTTTGACACTCCTCTAGATTCTATAGCTAGTAACAATCCTAATCTTCCAAAGGGAATTACTTATAATCCTAATGTTGATTCATCTAATACTTCTACTAAGGGTGGATACAATATAGTTGAGGACATGAAAAGGAATAAATCTATCATCACACTACATGACCTAAGTCAAATAATTGAGAAAAGAGATTTGATACATGGATCTTTATCTTAAAATCATGGTAAATCATCCAAGGCTACAAATGCTAATGTTTTTCTATACAAAAACAACGTAGATGTTTCACCTTTCTTACAGTCAAAATTTTTGGTAAGAATTTACATAATTATTTGCTAGATTTAGGTGATTTTTATAATATCATTCCTAAAGGTATTTTTGAGAAAGTAGGTTTGACTCCAATTAAATTTGATAGGGTTGTTACTCAATTAGATAAATCCAAGGTGAAAGTAATTGGAGAATTGTTAAATGTCCACATGTAGCTTACAAGTGAACCAAGGATACAATAGTTTGTAGACATCCAAGTGGTGGATATTATTGATGATTATGGAATGTTTCTAAGAAATAATTATACCAAATCATTAAATGGTTACATTGTTATTTATTATTCACACATATGGCTTCCATACAAGGGAGTGCTAAATCAAATTCAAATTGAAAGAGAACCCAAGATGAAACACATGATCACTAAGTATAATGTTGTAAATGAAAGGGTTAACATGGCTAATTTTGAGTTAAGAGTTTAAGCTCTTAACACCTCTAAGGTATGTAAATCTAAACATACTCATGCTATGTCTAGGGTATGGAAATTATTTTTTGATGGTGTTAGATGTAAGTCTAGTTCTGGTGCAGGAATTGTCTTGATTAATCTTATTGGAAAAGAATTTATTACTTATTATAGACTTCAATTTTCATGCACTAACAACTTGGTATAGTATGAATATCTAATCTTAGGTTTATAATTTTTTGTCAAGCATAAGGTCAAAGAATTACTAGTTCATGGTGATTCAAAATTAGTAGTTAATAAAGTGAGAAGCAAATACTAGTGCAAATTATCTTACCTTAAGAAATATAAGTTTAGAGTTTGGGACCTGATACAATACTTTGATGCTTTTAAAACTATCTCAATTCCTAGGGAAGAGAATAAGCTTGTTGATGATTTAGCCTCAGTTACAGCCAATCTTATACCCAACTAAGACTCTAAACTAGGAACCTTAATGTTGAATTTGTTCCTTGCCCCTCAGTCCTTGATAATATTAACCATTTGCAAGTATTGAGTGATGACCAACAAATTTTATAATTCATGAATAGTTTAGGAGTATTTGAGGCTTGCATCATTGATGAGGCTAATGAAAATGCTCTTGGTAAAAGTAACACTTATGATAGAATTGTGCAATTAAGTGACAATAAAATTCCCAAGGGCATGATTTCCATAAAAAGATTATTTGATACAGATAAAATAGTTTAAAATTTCAAATTTCCCAAGGTGAATGGGAAATATTACAAATCAGTTGACCTACGAACACAAGGTCAACCCTAGCTAGTCAATATTGGTATAGCCTATACTAATAATGAATTGAGAAAAGCTAAAGAGTTATTAGCCAAGTCTAAATATATTATAGCATGGTATTATGAGGACTTAAATATATTTAATCTTAGAGTCATCACTCATACCATTCTCCTAAAATAAGCTTGCAAGCCTTTTAGGCAAAAATAAAGACCTATCAACCCTATCTTAGACATGTGTGGCCTTTAGAAATTTGAATAGAGCAATTGAGAAGGATAACTATCCTTTGCATTCACTTGACCAAGTTATCCAAATTCTTAGTGGTTCTATAATGATGTCTTATCTTGATGGATTTTTTAGGTTATAACCAAGTACATGTGAACAAGGAAGATAGATTAAAAACTACGTTCACTACTAAGTGGGGCACTTTTACCTATAAAAGAATGCCCTTTGGACTGATAAATGCAAGTCAAACCTTTCAAATAGAAATGGACAACACTTTCCAAGGGATTATAAGTAAGTTCATAATCATTTACATGTATTATCTTACTATCCTTTCAAAGAATATGGAAGATCATATCATGCACTTGCAATAGGTATTTGAAAGGTATAGAAGGTATGAAATTTCTCTCAATCTTAAGAAAAGCATTTTTGTGACACTAAGGGAAATTGTTAGGATATTTTATAACTAAAGAGGGTATTTATATAGACCCTGATAAAGTAGATGCCATATCTAAAATAGAACCCCCTAATAGTAAAAAATAATTGAATTCTTCTTTTAGGAAGATCAACTTTGTAAGAAAGTTTATTTCTGGTTTTACATAAATAGTGAGACCATTGAATGATATGTTAAATAAATATGCCAAGATCACATGGAATGAAGAAACCCAAAAGGCCTCTAAGGATATAACATAAGTAATAATGTAGGTACTAGTGTTGATAAGCCCTAATTTTTCAAAAGATTTTTATCTTTATTCTTTTGATTTTAAACATACAATTGCAGTTATCCTAACTCATAAAATAGATGGATGTGATCATCCTATTTCTTTCATGAGTACTAATTTCAAAAATGTTGAGTTAAACTATTCCTTGATTGACAAGCAAGAATATGCTTTAGTCAAGGCTATGAAGAAATTTAAGCATTAAATTTTTAGAAATAAAGTGTGTGCCATACTACAAAACCCTATCACGAATTTCATGCTTAATCAATGTGAATTAAGGGAAAGAAGAGGTAAATGTATGTTTTTACTTCAATAATATGATCTAGAAATTAAGACTACTAAATTGGTAAGGTATCAGGGATTAATTTAGTTAAGTGCTAATACTAACCCTAAGTTAAGTGTCATGCAGGTAGAGCAACAAAGTTTTCAACCCAATGATTGGTATGATGTCATTATTCATTTCCTAATAAATGTAACTTATCCTATAAGGTTGACTAGGGATAAAAGGATAGCTCTAAGGCTTAAGGCAACACATTTCCTAATCAAAGATGGATTAATTTTCAAGGAAAATTATGAAGGAATATACCTGAGATGTGTTTCTAAATAAGAAGCATCAAAGATCCTAAGTACTTTCCATGAGAAGCTTAAAAGTGGACACCCATCCAAAAGGAAAAAAACACATAATATCCTTAGGGATGGTTATTATTAGCCTACTATCTTCAAATATGCTCACAAGCATGTGAGACAGTGTCATTAGTGCTAGATATTTAGCACTAAAGAACCCAAAGTAGCCATGAAATTAAAGCCAATCATGATTGATAAACCCTTTGCTCAATGGGGATTAGATTTTATGAGGGTCATCAAACCCAATTTTTCATAAGGACATAAGTATGTGCTCACTACTAGTAACTACTAAACCAGATGGATAGAAGTAGTAGAAACCAAATAATGAATGATAGAAGATGTGATAAAGTTCTTGGAAGAGAACATATGTACTAGATTTGGAAAACCAGTGTCTCTAGTTTATGATAATTAATCTTCTTTCATATCCATTGATATGAATAAGTGGGTATATGAAAATAACATTATTCTCAAGTTTTCATCAAAACATTACCCTCAAGGCAATGGAGTGTCTAAATCTACTAGAAAAATTTTGATGAAGGCTATCAAAAAGTCTACTAATGACAAACCAAGAACATGGCACAAATTTCTCAAGTATGCCCTTTGGGATGATAGAATAAGAATCAAACAAGCTCTAAAGGCATCACCTTTTCTACTAGTATATGTTCAAGAACCTGTATTTTCCATCGCTCTCAATCTGCCAACATACAATTTCATGAAAGAATACATGGAAGAGGATCAAGAGTTTGCAAGTTCAAGGTTACTTGAAATTATTCAAATGGAAGATGAAAGATAGGAATATTTTTCTAATTTCAATAGGCATCAAACAATAGTGTTTGATAAACATTCCAAAATTAAGGTGTTTAGATAAGGAGACTTGGTTCTTATTTGGGACAAAGCATCTAAACCTAAAGGAAAGAATGGGAAATTCACTCTCTTATAAATTGGTCCCTATCAAATTATTGAGATAGTAGGAGACAACACCTTCAAGATCAAATACTTGTAAAGAAAAACGTTTACATTTCCAATGAATGGGCAATATCTCAAGCACTACTTCTCTACTTCTCCACCCCAAGTCCACATGGAGTAATCTATAAGACTAGTTGGATTAGTATAGGTAGGATTAGATTAGTCTCTTTTTTCCTCCTTATTTGTATATAGTACATGTAAATATTTATTTTCTTGTTGTTTCTTATGCTTCATATTTGTTTTTCTTGTTATGTGTTTCTTTCCTTTTATTTGTTACCTAATTTCAATAAGACTTTATAAGATATTCCTCTTGCTCCAATACATGTAATTACTAAAAGGTCAATAAATCATAAATGTAGGTATGACTTCTCCAAATAGTTGATCATGGATCTTAAAATGTGAGCTTGATGTTATAGATCTTCTGATAAATTTATAAGGACTAGTATCTAGATTGGTTATTCCTAAAATATTAAACCTTGTTATTGATCCAAGTCTGATTTTGATAAGTATTACTTATGTAAGATGAAAATTTGAACTATTAAGACAAAGTCATGTTTTCACTTAAAAAATAATAATTTCTTGGGGACAAATTTACAACCAAGGATGATTGTTTGAAGATCAAACATTTGACCAAATCCCAAAACCTAGCTAATCTAGCTCCCAACCTTTACTATAAGTCTAATATGGTTTCAAAAATACAAAAATAATAACTTTACTAAAAAATTCAAAAAAAATCTGAGCAAAGGTGATTCCAGTAATCTCCATTAGGGATATAGACACTTGGATGGTAGTGGAGAAAGGCCTTGAGTGGAGCCAAATGTATCTCTATCAAGGCTATGGATATATGGCTGGTATTAGAGCAATGCCCAAGCCTTCCTTAAGCTAAATCATGATTCTTAATAAATATATAAATATGATACAAATTAATGTAATGATCAAGGTTATGAAACTAGAAGTTGTTCTCTAAATCCTATGGCAATCAGTAAGTGGAATCAAAACACACACACAACATGGATATGTTTTTATGTTTATTCCTAATTTTGTATGTGTTAGAATTATTTTAATTATGGATTAATCTTAATAATGGTACCTGGTCATGTGGGATGATTTGTCTAGTCATTAGTCTAAACCAGAGTCTTCAAATTCTAACATATTGCTATGCTCCCCCAAAACTCACCATTTATTGAGGTTAACATACCCCCATTTCTAAAATATTGGGGGCCCCTTTTTAAAATTTTGTAAATTTGTGCTTTAAATTGAAAAATGACACTTGATCAAAGTTTTTTTGAAGATCATCCACACCTAATTCTCATTTATCTTGACTGACATGTCTCCATTTGATCCTTGTCTTATTTTGTCTAATGTTGTTAATGGTTGATTCCTATGTTTTCAAGATGTAGGCTTAATGGAGTCTCAAGTAGATGAATCATTTTTAGGGTTTGATACTTAAAATTATAATTTGAACATTTGATTAATCATTGGTATTTAGTTATTTAATTAGAATCATGTTTGAGCACCTAAAAACCCTTACCCTAAATCTTTAGAATTAAATTCAAATTTACGTGGGTTCTCTTTATACAAAATTACATGGGAACATTTTGCATTTTCTCAAAACTTAGTTCATCTATTTTATCCTAAATTTTTAATCATGTTTATTAACATGAATAAAACCTTAGTCCAAAATTTTATGTCAAGTTCTCTATATTCCCCAAAACCCTAAATCTATTTTATCAGCCACATAGACTAATTAAACCCAAGACACTTTGTTATATTTTATACTTAGTATAAATTTTATCCTAAGATTTAATTATATTTATCAAAATAATTAAAACCTTAGTCCAAAAATTTATTCTAAGTCATTTATATTCCCTGAGACCTAACTCATTTATTTTCAAAGCCCCATAAGATCAACACAAAGATGCTAAGTGTCAAGATCTCAAAGCTCAATCAAGATATCTATGGTTTTTAGGGATGCATATAAAGTCAATAAGTCAAGAATTCTAATCAATAGTGTATGTTGATCCATGCAAAGTAGATCTAACTATGCATAATAAGGTCAAAATGTCAATAAGCCTTGGAAGCAAACATGGAGATGACAAGTGTCATTCCCATAATGGATAGTTAAAACTCAAGCACCATCTTGAAGATCAATGATGCATAACTAAGAATACATATTTCGATCAGTGGTGAGTATTAAGTCAAAACTTTAATTAATATTCAATAAGATTGAGAAGGTGGTAAGTGTTACCATCATGGAGAATGTGTCAAAAATTTAATGATGCATAGAGCAAAGGATAGAACCCAGAGGATCGAGATCGATGGTGTGTATTATCCATGTAATCAAAATCTAATGGTGTTAATTAAAAGTTGATTTTTCAAAGAACCCATGATGAATGTGGAGCTACCATGTGGTGTAAAGGCATTAGATAGGAGGAAAATGATATTTAGATGCATATAAAAATCTTTTATAAGCAACACATGGCATAATCATTTATGCCAACCATAAAAGTTGACCAATAGTGTTTGACCTCTTAGATCCAAATCAACCATGTGAGATAAGGGATAATTTTAAATGGGCCCAAACCCAATGAAGTGTGGACACACATCTTATGGGATAATGGTCATATTTTAAAATTAAATAAAATAAGTGATATGGATGTGCCACATCAGCATACACATCAGGTTAGAAGATCTCATAGACCTGAAAAGGAAAATGTATAAATACAAGATCTAAATGCAAATCTAAGTCACAAAGATCTCAATTTAAACTCCACTACTACCATTAAATGTATATCTAAACTTGCTTGAACTCCAAAAAACCATAACACATACAAAATCCCTAATTTGACTCTATATTAATTGTAATCAAGATAAGGAAATCAAATTGTTGTCTATGTAAGGATAATTTAGTCTAGAATTGAATTATAAACCATTAGAGAGTAATTCAATCAAAATTATAGTAATGTAAATTTATAAGGGTGTCTCCAAGAAGGATATGGAGTTGTATTTGACCACAAATGTTAAGGGAAGAGTTTTCAAAGACACTAAGTTTAAGGTTTTGGCTCTAAAAATTGGAGACACTAACTGGTCAAAGCTATTCTAGACCATCAAAAATCAACCTGCCATCACACGAGAAGAAAAGAAGATTTTATTAGTCAAGAGACTATATGAAGACATTGTTGTAATCCAGATGGTGGGTATTCACTATATATCTATGAAGCCTAAGGTACTTCACTGCATAGACATTTTTGATCTTATTTTCATAGAAACTAAGGTAGATAAGGGCATGATTGTTAATGAACATAATTTAAGAAAGGTTGATTATATCTTGGCTATGACATTTGAGTCCTATTAAAACTTGATAAAACCCCAAATAGACCTTGATTTAATCAATTCTTGGGCCAAATAATATGATTTGAATAATGTCTTGGCCATGTGTCTATATTATGAAAACTAGGTCTTTTTAGACTTCAATAAAAACATCCCCATTAGCCAATTCAAACCTAAGATTAGGATGATTATGATAATGTTGAACAAGTTATGTGGAAATTCCATCACAACCTATGTTGATCTTGTCTAGGTACCAATTGTCTCTTTCATGGTTGAAAAATAGATCACCCCTCCTCTAGGTGAGATAATAAGTATCTCATTAAGTAGGCAAATTTTTACAATAAAGAACAAGATGAAAACATAATTATATATGATGTCATACCTCTTATATTCTCTTTATCATACAACCAAGATCCTAAACTAGAGGTAATGGTCACCTAATGGGACATAAACTATTTCCCAATATTATTCAAAACTACACATATTCAAATATAGGGACTACATTCAATTCATTTGTGATTATGTCTACCCATCCTTAAGTGAGGCCATAATCAACATTCCAATGCCAAGAATTATCCCATTGATTAAAAATCATATTAAAACAATAGGTGATATATAAATATATCTAGACTGTATAGTCATAAGAATTGAAGGGACATAGATTTCTCCTCTCAAACTACCCATTCATGTCCTTGATAAGCTATCTGAACAAGAATTTGCATATCATATATTTCATGGTATAGATGGTATTTATAATACCATAATAAAATATCTCCTCCATAATTTCCCCATAACTATTGGAAATACCATCTTCAGGAAATAGGATAACATTGAAGCATCATCCAGGCATATGACATCTTTTAATCTATAATTAGATGGACTTATATAGTAGGACCCCTGTCTAAGGGTTAAATAACATTTAAAGATTAAAGGAATAATAAATGTACCTTATTATCATGAGCTTGCATCATTTTATCCCATTTACACCAAATCATCTTCATACTTTGAGGTCACTAAGAGAATAAAAGACCATAACCTAAAGCCTGAATCCAAGTTAGAAAAAACAAAAGATGGATGACATATGGCAGATGGGGCCCGAACAATACCATTTGATAGGTAGTATATCTAATGGACCTCCACCAACTCAACCACAAGTAGAGAATAAACCTAAGGCACAGATTAAGTAGAGACCAAAGGAAAGAAGGCTAGATGGGATTGCTCCTTCTTTAGCTCAAGTAGAAGAACAAGGATCACCTTTAGAGGAAATTCACATAATATATTTGGACCCCAATGATTTTATAGATGATGCATTGAAAATTATATCTATTTCATATGAATCTTCTTGAGCATAGTCATTGATGTCAAAGAGAGCTTGTGGTTTTAGTGCAATAATGATAAAGTGATCAAATTGATCACTTAGAGTGATATGGCACATTTGTAGTTCTATAGAGACAAATAATCAGTTATGAGGCATCCATAGATTCTTTGTGAAGCTATGGCATGTCACTTGATCATTTATAAAGATAAACATGCATCTTCTAGATTAAGAGAAGCCAGACCATCACTGCACATCATGTAGATATGAATGAACCATTAAGTTTGTGCATTTATTTTAGGTACTCAAAATGTCAACTGAGGTCAAAGGATTTCATGGAGATGTTTTATATAGTGCCAAGAATGTACCCTAAATATTTCAAATCTTGAAGTGTTTTCTTACTCAATTTATAAACCTTCAAAGTTGTTATTTTAGACTGTGATGGGATAGAGACCATCAATTTTAACTATGTTAAATTCTGAGGTCACTAGTTAGTAGATCTAATGGTGAGTATTCATCATCTAGACCTTGATCCAATAGTGTGCATGAAGTTAATATGTCATAGAATCTAAGATTACATGTGATGGTGAAAAGTTTCATAATCTCATTGATTTGATAGAAAATCAATAATTCATGTGGTTGTATATATAGAGATCAATTGTGTAGGTCAAGTCAAAGAGTCAAATGTGTAGAAGGCACCTAGAGATGCCAAGTGGCACAATTATGGGAGATTTGATCCAAGATCAACAATGAAAATTATAAGGTAAATATTGAGTTACTCCTAAGGAGATAGATGGTGTATATTTGTTCCAAGTTTTTAGGGAACATGAGATAAGGTCAAAGTGCTTGATGTTTAGTGTATGAATAGTGACCATTGGAATTTGAATATTTAAATTAATGAGGTAAAACTATTTTTTTTTAGCTATATATTTTGATCTAAGATGAATTTATTGATACAGTAAAAATAAAAGTTATAGATGACTTCAAGAAACATCTAGTGAATCTAATTATAGGGTTTGAATGTTTTTACAATCAAAGTTATAGATATTCAAATCTAAATATTTATTTATTCATGGTGTTACTATGTATAGAATAATGCTTGAGCAATTTTTTATTTAGTAGAAGAGTGTTTTTATGGGATTATTCAATTGAAGATGTCATAAGGGTCATATGGAGTAGAACCAAGTATTTGTAATTTATTGTGTGTTATTAATTTTCTTCATGAATTGATAAATGGGTAAATAGGTCTCCATGAGACCTATAAGGGCTACTAAGGCCTAATTGATAGGTGTAACTACTTAAGTGTGACCCATAGATGTTATGGCCAACCTATGACAGTATATTTGAGCTATATATTAGCATTATATTAGTCTTAAGGGTAAAGGCAAGCATTATGGCTGACCTAGATGTTGATATTCATGAATACTCTATAAATAGTGGAGACTAAGGCAATGGTTTCTAGACTTGATGTGAATGAATTGAGAGAGAAAAATATGGAGATTAAGGAAAGAGAGTAGAGGGAGTGTGCTCAGTGGATGGACTAAATTATATAATAAAATTAAGGATGAATGAAGAAGCTTAGAGTGATATAAAAGCATGTTTGGATACATTGCTTGTATTAGAAATTTTGAGTGTGTGTGATGAGTTGAAAGAGAGTTGTTATACATTGTTTTTCCAATAAAATTGATATGCAATCAAAGTTATGGATCTATTTATTTCATAGGCATTATGTGGGTATTCAACATCTAAAACAAGGGGGTTCTTGTTCATACTGAGGTATGGGTACTCCTTGTGAAGTCGGTGCTTCACTAAAAGGTCTCATGTTTGTGATCATATTATAGGACAAATAGCACATGTGTTTGTAGGCTTGAGAGTGGGTTTTATTCTCCAAGATGGTTTCCCACATAGATCTTGTGTTATGTGTGTGATATCGCATCATCTTTCTTATTCATTATTTTGAACATCTTGTATGATTTATGAATGTATGTGAGCATTGATTAAGATTTCTAAAGGATTAAAATTGAATTTTTAAATATCTTGCATCATTGATTCACCCCCCTTAGTGATTGTACCTCCAACAATTTGTATCAAAGTAGGACCTTCATTACAAGTTTAACAACTTGAAGGTGATCTAAGGTACAATATGGGAAGTTAATATATGCAAGGTTTCTCTACTAAGAAATCACCATTTTTTAATGGGTCAAATTATGATTTCTAGAGTACAAGGATGAGTACACACATTATGTCTCTAGGGTTTGATATTTGGCAATTTATCATGGATGGTTATACTATACCAAATACTCCAACTAATTTTACTAATAAAAATTTGAGTGATAATAATTCAAAATCTATGAATGATATCATTTGTGGTCTATCTGAGGTTGATTTCACCAAAGTGATCTATTACAATTTTACTAAGTAAATTTGGGTCAAATTATAGACTATCTATGAAGGAGACTCTAAGGTAAAACTATATAAGTTGTAGACCTACCAAAGACAATTTTAAAGTCTCAAAATTAAGGAAGAATATATTATGGCATCCTATATTCTAAGGGTTGATAAGGTAGTAAACATCATCAGAGGTCTTGGAGAGGTGATTGACGAAGCTAATATAGTACAGAAGGTATTGAGGACTCTTACACTTAATTTTGATTCAAAGGTTTCTATTGTAGAAGAAAGTCATAATATCACTTAGAAGAATATGGATGAAATACATGGAATCCTTACCACCCATGAGATGAGAGTTGATGAGGATAAACCTCCTAATAAGGAAGCAGCCTTCAAGTTGATCAAAGAGACAAAATCCAAGAAGAACAAGTTAAGTCTAAAAGATTTTTATCTTAATGAAGATCAACTTGAAGTCATGATTGTAATAAAATTGAATGTAGGATCATAAAATTATGAAGGAAAACTTCCTTTCAAATGTTTTTCATGTGGTAAAGTTGGTCATTTTATATCTAGATGTCCAGGTAAAGACAAGTTTGAACTCAAAGAAGCTCATAAGGAATCTCATGATGATGAACACAAGAAATCTAAGGGTCCTATCAAGTACATAAAGTTATTTAGTAATAAAAATGGAAATAAGGAATCATACAAGGGTAGTAAGATCCTTTACCATGAAGAAGATAGTAACTCATCTACATAAGAAGTAAACACATTTGATAGTGATTATTATTTTTATAATGAGGACATGGAGACATTGTTCATAGTTCTTAATGATGATGAAAATGAATTTTATTTAAGTAGAGATTTCTTTGGTGGATATATCTCAGAGGAAGAAGATGAGAAAGTCACTCTTGAATATAAATATCTAGATACTATGGAATAATTAAATATACTACAAATAAAGAATAGAAAATAAGATTCCTTAATCGAATCCTATGAGGATAAAATTATAATTTTTAAATTAAGTCCAAGTAATGAAGTCAAGGAGCATGATGAGATCACACAATAACTTTAAACTCAGGTTTGTACTCTTAATGAAGAAGTAAAGAATAAGCATGAAGAGTGTATCATGGATCAATCAAACATATAGTCTTTGAAGATGAAACTAAATCAAGCTATGAGTAGAGATACAATTGATGATTTAGAAAATAAGGATGAATTGATGAATGCTATTGAAGATATAAATATTGAGAAGGAAAATAAAAATAATATGATGTTAAAAATCAAGGACTATGAAGAAAAATTTAGTTTTTTTGAATCAAGAATGAATGATGACACCAGGGAACATGAAGATACTATCAAACATCTCAATAGTTAAATAGAAATTATGTCTATAAGCCTAAAAACCAAAGAATATGAGATATTAAAGTATGTGATTTAAATTGAGTCATTAAAATTTAAGTTAGACAAGACATATTTTAAGGTGAAGTATTTTATAAAGTTTGAAAAGAGCTCAAATGATCTTGACAATATTCTGAGTAATCAAAAGCATGCAAGTGATAGAACTGGTCTTGGATACAAAGAAGAATAAAATAATTTAACTCAAGAGAAGATAAAGGATAATGTGAATAAGGACAATCATAATTTGAATATCAATCATCAATCAAAGAATGAAGGTATTGGTAGAATGAAGACAAATCAGATCAGACAACCAAATGCTATGAGGTATGTAAATTTCAATGGTCATTATTACTCTTGTAATTAGTTTGGTTATAGGTCAAAAGAATATAAAAGATCATAAATGAATTAATTTTCATGGAATTATTAGAAATGCAATGTAAATCATGAATAACATCATCACTCAAGAAATTCAATAGGTTCACAAGGAAAGAATGACATATTTTGCTACAAGTGTCAAGGATTTGGTCATATTGCAAAGTTTTTTATTATCATCATCAGGAGACCAAATGATTAGGTGCATGGATGAATTCATGAAAATTAAAGGAATAATCAAATATCTAAATCATTAGGTATGTAAAATTTGGTAAACTTCATTTATTTCAATTATCATGAGAGAGGTCACATAACAAGGTTCTACAAGAATGACCATAATTCTACTTCAAAAATTGTCAATCTTAACATAAAGAGGAGTCATAGTGAATGGAGGCCTAAGAAGGTAAATGAAAAATATGATCAAAATGGATTATTTTCCATGTTAGAACATTTAACAAGTTAAATTATTAAGGAACATTCCTTATCTACCCAAATGGACAAGGAAATCAAGTAGGATCCTGAGATAAAAGAAAAGAATAAATTTGAGAACTCATTCAAAGACAATCTAAAGATGAGGAAGGATTGTAAGTCAAGTGAGATCATGGAGATATGGGAATATTCTAAGTTTTGGTATTGTTAGTCCCTACATGATAGGTGGGTGTATCTACCTATGATTCTTAGGAGACATCTTTCATGTGTGGAAGCAAGTGTGTGTGCTCTAGGTAATGATCAAAATGACAATTAGTACAAAGGTATGTTCTTTTCAATTTGAGAATATGAAATATGTGTTTAGATAAGGGGGAGAACTCAATTATCTTGATTGGATTGAAGAATATTTTCATGATCTAAGGGGAAGCATATGTGAAAATGCTTTAGTCATGATATAAGTGTGAAGATGTTTGCTACAATTGCAAATTAAATAAGATTAACATGATGACTTGATAAAACCAATTCATGTATTTTGATAAGGTATTGAATCTTCATGCATGAGCAAAGAGAAATTATGAGTCATGTATGTAGATAGGTCCAATTATCAAAAAATACAAATTTTAAATTGGTGTATGTCAAAGAACAAATGACATGAGATAGAGCTTGATGTTAGGGGGAGCTTTTTAAGCACTGTGAATAGTTTGTCAAGTCCAAGGATCAGATAAGTTTAAGTTTAGATTGGTGCATGTCAAAGGGAGAGAAATTTATTTATATGCCTAAAAGTATGTAAATATATTGAGAATATTAAATAATATTTGAATGTATATATGATATTAAGGAATGACTATTAGCATGTTAAGGAAGAGAACCTTTATCATTAATGTCAAAGGGGGAGAATGATCAGAATGAAGAAGTTCAAATGTGTATGAAGTCATTCTAAGGGTGTTTTGCCATTAATGAAAAATGGGGATGTT
>JARHVA010000781.1:2342500-2390000 GCA_037957365.1 Torreya grandis | reverse complement strand
GGCACAAGTA
The DNA here is from genome assembly GCA_037957365.1 of Torreya grandis. Classification (NCBI taxonomy): domain Eukaryota; kingdom Viridiplantae; phylum Streptophyta; class Pinopsida; order Cupressales; family Taxaceae; genus Torreya; species Torreya grandis. The sequence goes on along the minus strand of JARHVA010000781.1, from coordinate 2,389,990 downwards.
TGAGGTGGAAGTGGTTATCTAAACTAGACTTGAAGAAGGCTTCTAAATATAAGTCATCCATGCAAAGGGCTCATAACAAGATTTATACTACCATATTTAGAAAATCAAGGTAGTGGTTTTCATATAGGTTGCATGTTAATTCCAAACTATCCAACCTAACTATCATTAGTTAGGGTGACCATCACCAATATCCCTAAGCATCACCAATTGAGGACCTAGGAAAAAGATAGGTTAAAATGGGTAAAAAGGTGAGTTAAGATAGACAAGTGACTAAATTGACTCTATATTAGGTAAGTAGGCTAGGATAGGTAGGTTTGTCTAAATTATAAGTGTAGTCAATAGAGGTTCAAGAGAAACCAAAGGTATTGTTACAATTATGACTATGTGTATAGTTTTGTAGTGTTTACATTTTCCCCCTTTTTGTTATGCAACTTGCATGAATGAGAAACAAAACAAAAATGGAAATTGGCTTTTATGGGGAACACCAAAATGATAGATGATATGGTGGGTGATGAATTCAACAATATTTTCATCTTTTATTGAGATAAGGGGAATAAACTCCACCCATTTATTGAAATATTTGGTTATGGTAATGATAGAATGATGTCATTGTGAAGAGTGCGGGTTGATTTCATCGATAAGGTCTATACCCCATTGTGAAAAAGGCCAAAAGTCTATAAAAATGTGAAGACTATTGCTAGGTGCATGATGTAAATGAGCATGTTATTGAAATTTGACACACTTTTTCACATAATCACAACAATCTTGGTCAAGGGTAGGCCAGTAATAGCCTAGGTGAAGAAAATGATTGGCCATAGCAAGGCCACTAAAGTAACCCCCAAAAATACCATTGTGTGTCTCTTTGATAGAATAAGAGGCTTTAAAACCATAGAGATAATGGAATAGGAGGCCATCCAAGCCTTTTTTGTAAATAATTCCTCCCATAATGATATAATGAGAGGTGCTTTGAAAAAACACCCGATGAACATTCCTAGAGAGGCCAGAGGGAACTATGCCAAGGTGAAGGTAGTCAAAGGTTTGTTCATACCAAAGATCAAGCAAAATTTCCTCCACACTAAAGATGGTTGGAGTGTCTTATTTGGTGTAGGAAGGTTGGATGAGGTGATGGACAATGACTGATAGTTTGGAGTCTAAGGGTACTAATGGGATATGAGAGGCAAGAGAAGCCATGGTATCAATAAACTTGTTGGTAAACTTAGGGGTGGTTTATATATGGTAGTGTTGAAATGAGGCTAAGAGTATTTTGATGAGTTGTCTATATAGTTACATTATTTCATTATTACACTGGTAAATGTCATTGGCTTGATTGACCATAATCTAAGAGTCTCCAAAGATATTGATTATTCTGACTCCTAAGGCTATGGTAGTTTGAAGACCTTTTAATAGGGCTTTATACTCAACCACATTGTTGGTGAATTCAAAGCCAATTTTAAATGACAAAAGAAGTGGTTTACCAATAAGGGAGATAAGGATGATACCAACTCCCCCACCATGCTACCATTTGGAACCATAAAAAAACACGGTTACTAGGTTGGTGAAATCTGGTTGAGATAGACTTGTGATTGACTCATCTGGAAATTCAAGAGGGGGATGATTTTTTGCTAAGGGTGCCTCAACTAGTTGGTTGGAAATTAATTTCCCCTAAATTGATTTTTGTTAGAGGAATTTAAGGTTAAACTCAACTAAAAGCATGAACCACTTAGCCATATGTTGGTTTTGGTATGGTTTGGAGTGCATGTATTTAAGGGGGTTGGTATTGGTTTTGATAAAGATTTTATGGTTAAGAAGGTAGTGGTGAAGTTTGGTGGCCACAAATACTAGGGATAAACATAGTTTTTTGATATATATGTACCAAGTCTCATATTTGAAAAGTGTGGAGCTATTATAATAGATGGCTTTCTCTTTGTGTTTTGTGTCTCAATAGGCAAGTATTTCCCCTAGATATGGTAGAGATATAGAGGTATAAAGGTTTCTCATCCTTAGGAGGTGTAAGGACAAGTGGAAATAGTAGGTACTATTTGAGTGCATCAAAGGCCTTTTGACAATCTAAATTCCAATTGAAAGAGACATCCTTTTTTAAGAGGTGGTAGAAGGGTTGACATCAATCAAAGAGTTGGGAGATGAAGCAACAAATGGATTGAAGTTTCCCCTAAAAGCTATGGAGTTGTTTAAGGTTGGTTGGAGGTATCATCTCAAATATGGCTTTGATTTTGGTCGAATCAACTTTGATTCCTTGAAGGGAAATGATAAAGCCAATAAGTTTGCTTGATAAGACCCTAAAAATACATTTTTTGGGATTAAGTCAAATGTGATAATAGATAAGTTTCTCAAAGATAATCTTGAGAATGGCTAAATGGTCTCTACAAAAATTAGACTTCTCAAGAAGGTCATACACATAGTATTTGATGATTTTTTGGATAAGGTCATGGAAAATATAGGCTGTGATATGTTGGTAGGTTGTGCTAATATTCTTAAGACCAAAGGGCATGATTCTACAATAGAAAGTCCCCCATGGGGTGATAAAGGTAGTTTTGTGTTGATATTTAGGGGTAATAAATTTTTTATTATAACCTAAGAATCCATCCATGAGTTAAAACATCTCATTGCCTATTATAAGACCAATAAGTTGGTCAATGCTAAGGGTAGGTGAGGTTGAGGTCATAAAAGTACACACAAATATGTAGTCCCCCTATGGCTTTAGTGATAGGTATGATGTTTGAAACCCTTTAGGGATAATTAATGGGTTTAATAAAGTTGATAAAAAGGAGGCATTAAAGCTCTTGTTTAACAAAGAGGACTATACGAGGGTGCATTCAACAAAGTTTATATTTGAAAAGTTTGGCATCATGATTGGTTACAATGTTATGGGTGGTGATGGCTAGGTTGATATCAGGCATATTGGCATATGACTAGGTGAATGTAATACTATGATCTTGGAAGAAGGTAGAGAAGTCCTATAGTTCCTTAGAGGTGAGAGTTTGGCCAAGTTTGATGATATGGGGGTTGTATGGAGTGATTATGTCAATGTCTATAGTAGATTCATTCAACATGGTTAAGTTTTATAGAGGTAAATATTTGTGGATGGAAGAATCTAGTGCACCAAGGTAGGTGAGAATAACATCATCATCTTGACACTAAACAATGTTAATGGTAGAAGAGTCTTCTCTCATGAGTTTAGGATGGATCAAAGGAATGGATATGAATTCCCCTTCCTTTTGATAAATTAGGGGGTCAAGGGTAATCATGTTGATGAAAAAACATTAGGTGTAATGATGTCCTCATCCTCACCCATATGTAGAGGGGTGTCAATGAGGAAGGGGTTTCTTCTTGAACAATGTTAGGGGTAGTTTGTTTGGGTTTTTTATTATTGGGTAAAATGGTTCGAGGCAATGATTATCATGGGTATTTTAGGTCTCAATCAAGGTCAATGTGTGTAGGCCATGCTCATATCATCCTAAATTGAATCCCTTCTAGGCGCACCTATGAAGGTATAGTTTGATGAAGTTTGGGTTATCCAAATAAGAGGTGGAGTTGAATGGTGGAGGTGGAGAAGGAGTGATGGTAGTGTCAAGTAGTTTATCAATTCCCCCATAAATAAATTTGTTTTGATAGCTTAAAGGAACCAAGGGGGTAGTGGCTCTAATGTTAGGGTCATAACCCTATTGGTGGGTGAGTTTCCCATTTTCTTGGGGAGTAAGGAGGGCATAAAGGGTGAGGAGATGATATTCTCCAAGGGTGAGGTGTTGAAAGGTAGGTTCTAAAGGATCAATGATGGGTATCTGGTCCATTGGGATAGATGAGCTGGTGGATGCCTTAATAAAAGAGGAGGAAATAGTGGCTTCAACTTTTGTGGGTAAGGATTTTCTGGTGGTTATTTCTAGGTCATATTACATGCTAAAAAATGGCTAGGGTCAGCTTGTATGGTAACAACTTGACCTTCATGTTCAAAATTGATACAACAATGGTGGGTGGAAGGTACACAACCTATGGCCTATATCCAAGGTCTCCCTAGCAAAATATTGTACTATAATTCACCTTTGACCATATAGAAGAGTTTGGGGAGCATGAAAGATCCTATCCAAATATGAAAGATGATAGTTCCCAAGGTAGTGGTCATAGTGTTATTAAAATATATAAGGATGGATAAAGTTTTAGACATGACAATGTCTGGTAGCTTTAGTTGCTCATAGGAATGAGAAGAGATGATGTTGATACTAGCTCCCTCATCGATCATAACCTATTTGATGTGGGTTTTGTTGATATGGGATGTAATAAAAAGAGGGGGATATAGGTATTTAGGGTGGATAAAAGGTATGTCTAAGTCCATGAACATAATAAGGGTGGAGAGATGGAGAGCACAAATGAAGGCCTCTATGGGTTGGGAATCTCTTGATCTAACTTTAATGGCCTACATAGCCTTGATCATGACATAATGATGGTGATCTAAGGTGGAAATGAACTCATAGAGGCTCATTTTAGTGGGGGTCTAGTGGAGTTATTTAAGGATCACTCTCTTAATGTATTTAGAGGGGTTATCCTCTAATGTGCCTAAGTAAATATGGGCTTAGTTGTAATCATGAAGGTTGGGATTAGGTTTATTTCAATGTTAGTTGATGGGCATGTCCATAGAATGGACACTTTGGCCTTCCATTTATCCTTTTGTTCTGATTGTGTGACCACATTAATGGTATGGATAGAGGGGGAAGGTATGATGTGTAATTAGGTAGATTCTTCATCACTCTAAGGTGATATTGGGGGGTTAATAATGTGTTGGTAGCTATTTCTTAGGTGTAATGTTGGAGGCATGGATGGGAGGTCATCTAAAAAGAGATCATCCTCATCATAGAGTTGGTAGATAATGTCCTGGAGAGCTTTGTAATTTTTTGTGTCATGCCCAGGTGTCATGTGATAGGATTAGATTGACTTGGTTATTGTACTAGGTTGGATTCAAAAAAAAAAGGGATCAAAAGGTTTGATGGGAGGTAATGTGAGGTAGGAGGTATACACTAACCTTTGAAGAATGGTTGTATATGATTCTACTAGAGGTAAGGAAGATTTTGGGCTTGTGGTTTTGGTTGGTAATATGGATGTGTGGGTGGTAATAGTTGGGTGAGAGATGACTTGGGTAAGGTGGTTCAGGTGGATATTCTTGCCCTAGGTATGTTAGTAGTTGAGGTAGCTAAATTTGGTGGTATGACTGGTTATGATCTATGAAGGACCATCACATCGAATAATAAATGTGTTGGTGTAATCAATTTTAGTGGGTGATATATGTTGAAATGGGTTTGTCTTTTAATTAAAGTGGAATGGTGAGGCCCTAAGATATAGGGCAAGGTAGATGGAGGGAGAGACTTAGAAATGTGTCCTTTCAATGATTTTTTCCTCTTGGTTAGTTTGGGTCAAGATCTGGGTATAAGCTTGGGTGAAGTTAAGTCTAATTTCAAGGATGGGTAAACCAAACTTTGAGTGAGGAAGGAACCAAGAGTTTTTAAAGGTTTGGTTAGTGAGGTGGTGGATTTTTTGGTTGACTAAGAAGCTAAGGGGTTATTGGAGGTTTGGATTAGTTTAAGAGGTGATGGAGAGATGACAGATTGGTTGGTTATAGGTGTGTTAAATGGTTTAGTTTTGTTGATGGAGGGAAGCCCTAACTATTACCAAAAAGTGGCTCAATCCATATCTGGTTTCAAGGAAAATTCCAATTTCTAGACTAATGTGGAAAAAGGTTTGTGTACTGGTCCTGATTTGTGGGTATTGGATGGAACAGATAAACTTGTAGGTTGGGTAGGATGTTTGGTAGGTTGGTTGATATCTTGAAGTGAATGAAGTAAGTTTGATATAAATGGTTCATCTATAGGAGGTGTGGGTAAAAATGCTCCTCCTTTAAGGGCAATATCCATAAGAGTAGCAGTTTGTTGGGTAATTGGTAGAGGTGGTGAATCAAGAATGTTGATTTTCCTAGATGTACTAGTTGAGGTAGTATGTGATGATTCCAAAACTTCTATGAGGGTATCGAAGGATAAAGGAACTTCTTTAGTTTATATATCCAAAGGAGGGTAAGGTGACTTCATGACTTTGGTATTCAAAGCAAGGGAGGAATGGGTAGATTAGCTAATTAGGTCCTCATGGGTAGGTGTATCATGAACCATGTTTATTGTGTGGTATTATGAGATCACTCAACCTATGTTTCTTTGGATTTGATAGGGGCATGGTTTGGCAAAGGTTTCCTTAAGATGTCAACAACTTGGTTTTGAGGGGCATTGGGATTATCCAACATGAGTTCAATGTTATTAATAAGAATCTAAACAATATTCTTAAAATTATTACATTGGTTGATGTCATGTCTAATTCCTTGATGAAAAGCATAGAGATCATTCTCATTTTACCAAGTAGGTGTTGGATGAGAAGAATCAAATTTATAAGGAGGTTTTATAGATGGAAGTTTTATAAGGTTGGCTTTTAATATCTTCTCCAGAACTGAGGTGTAATATTCTCCAAGTGGGGTCAATTATTTTTGGTTGTTTTGGTTTGGGTTCCTTGCCTTTGGATTAAAGGTAATGGGAGAATTTTGTTGGTTGACATTGGGTGGAGGGGCAATTTTAAGGATAATGGAATTCATGGTTCCCCTAGTCTTGGTTCCAGAATTGGCTTGGTTTCTTGGTTTATAGGAAAAAGTTCCATTGGTCTTGAAGGTAGAGTTCTTGTTTCATAAATTTAATTTACCCTCATGTATGGTCCAATTTTATAGCTTACGTGCCATGGTAAAAGCCTCATCAAAGGTTTTGAAGATTTGGACATGTAGTGTAGAAGATATATGTTTGGTGAAAGCTCAAGTGAAAAGTTCTATAAGTTTTATAAGTTTAGGTTGAGGCAAGGAAAATGAAAGTTGATTAATCAATCTTATCCAAAAGGTAATAAAATTGGAAATGGACTCATCATCAAATTATCTGATAGAATAAAGGTCTATGATATAGACCTTCTTCGAAAGTTTAATGTAAAAATGATCCAAGAAGACATGTGCTAGTTGGGTTAAAGAGAAGATGGAATGCTTGGTAAGGGAATTTACCAATCAAGTTTTGGACTGGATAAAGACATGGGGAAGGTTCAAAGGAGAAGGGCATCATTGTAAGCAATCATGTAGCATGCAAGCCTAAAATCCCTAAGGTGATATTTGGGGGTCCTCCTTGTTTTAAAATTTGGTAAATTTTGGAATCTCCCATTGAGGAGGTTAAGGTTCGATAGGAATAAAAATATGAATAGGTTCATTACAAATCTTATTATAAGATAGGATTTTATGAGACCCTAAAATGGATGACTTAAGGTTAATCATCTTTTCCATGAGCATTTTCATTAGGTTAGTTTGAGGTGGTGAACCAAAAGGATTGTAAGGCTGATATTATGGTTGAGGTTGGGAAATATATTAGTAATTGTTTGGTGGTTGAGAAGCTACCACATATTGGAATGCAGATGCTAGAGGTTGAGTAGGATATGTGGATGATGGTGGTTGGGTAGTGGGTACATACCCTTATGGGTTAGGTATGTATCCTAGATTGGGTAAAATGGGTAACTATTGAGAAGTCCCTATGGATTGGGCATGGGTGGTAGTTGGGTTGGTGACAAGAGGGTAGGTAGTGACCTTTGTGCTAATGGGTGGTGAGAAGGGATAAATACCCTTAATCTTGGTAAAGGGGTATTAAATTATGGGCTAGGTTTGATAGAGGGGATGTTGGTAATGTCATTGGTGCATACTCCAGCTATAAGTGAGACATGATGGGTTAATGTTTGGATTTTCCCCAAGGTAGAGGAGTCATTAGTAGGGGTGGAAGGTATAAGGGTAATGGTTGGTTGGATAGGTTGGTTCTCAACAATAGTCTCAAAGGGGTTAGTATAAGAAGATGCTTGGGTGGTCAATGATTGGGTGGTGACTACAATAATAGGGATACCCTCCATAAGGTGGGATGACATGCCATAAGGAGGATCTTGGCATGGAATTAAAACCAAGATATGGTGAGAAGAGGTGTTAAGATAGTGTTGAAGGGACACTAGATTTTTTTCTAAAAAGGTGGTGAAATCTATGTCTCCTTGGGGAAATACCTAAGGGAAATAAGGTCTTCCCAATGGATGAGGTTAATCTTCTACCTTAGAGATATACTCCATAGATGAGGAGGTAGAAGAGGTTGATTTAAGTGACAAGTTTTATTCTACCAGGTCTCTTCACTGCTGACAAGTGAGAACCATACAAGAAAAAAGGGATAGAAAACAAGAACAATATCATAACTCAAACAAGGATAAAATAATGAAATGATAAAGGCTATCAAGACACACACTATAAAGTATGTTAAGCCTAGAGGTTAGCTTTAATCTCAATTTTGGCTTATGCCTTATTTTATAAGAATGTGTGATAGAAGTTGCCTTGTATATCAGGTATTATAGAAGTATTCTATGGTTGGTTTTAGGTTATTTAGGTAATAAAAATAATCTATATTGGAATAAATACATGGCTTGATATTGGGGTCTACCCCCTCAGTTCACAGTCCTACAGTGATAAGGGTATCGGGTGCTTAGCCAATATATATTGATATCTATAGCTTATACTCAACTAGAGAGCTAAGTTAGTTCTCCTTTTGGTAATGAAATCCAAATAGGAATGTTGAGAATGGGTAAGGTGACTGTTAGGTGATGAAATCCTAGTCAGGCCTTACCTCAAAATGTTTTGATGTTTGATTAATGAAAGTGGTTTGGCTAGTGTGTGCAAAAAAAGTGGTGCTATGATAATATTACTATGCTTTAATTCAAAGTGAACTAATTTTAAAATTAATAAATGGATGCAATTTATTTTAATCCCAAAAGAAATTTTAGTTTTAATTATGAACACAGATAGAGAGAAGAGCATACAAATGCAAATAAAATGCAAGTAAAGACTCTAGGTCCCATCGGGTGTGCCATAATGTTTCATGTAAATTTTTAATTAAGTTATAAAGAAGAGAGAAAAGAAAATAAATAAGGGTTGTGGTAGGAATACCTTTTTGTTTATTCATGCATTTAATCATAAGATTTTTAGAATTCCTCTTTGGTTTGGGAGGATGATCTATAAATAAGAAATCACTGAAGCAAACTTGTTTGTTAGACAAATAATTGGGTGAATTGCCTAGTAAGAGCTAGATCCTGGAAGTGAGAGATTTTTTAAGGGCTATCAATCCACCTATTTTAAATAATCAAGTTGATAAAACTAGAAATAATTACTTTCATCAATAATATAATATTATTAAAATTGAATATAAGAAAAGCTTGTTAAAAAAAAGACTAGAAATGATCTAATGAGTGATAAACTAATTAGTACTAGTGCTAATAGATCAAGGTATGGCTCAAAAAATTAGAAAGGGGCCTATGAATAGGTAGGGACTTAGAAAAGTGAATTTGGTTGGGTGTAAGAGAGTCAAATTAGCTTGCTAGTTTTTGGTTCCATAGGTGATCATCACCAGTCATGCAACCATCACTGATAAATAGTAACCATCATCTATTAGGTGACTATCATTAGTTGAGGGTAACCATCACTAGTCAGGTAACCATCACTAATTTCCTATTATTAAATCTGGAAGTGAAAATAGGGTTTGGGTTTACTAATTGATGGGATTTGAGAAGTGGATTTTGAGAGATAGCTTAGGCTTGGAATGTTAACTTGTTAAAAGAATACAAGAAAATGAAAACTTGTCTTACTATAAACTATTTGGTGGGTGGTTGATGTGGATTTGACTATTGGTGAAATTTGGGTTGATTCTAGTAACATAATGGTACTTGGGAGCTTAGTGGAGAGTCAATGATAAGTAAGCTCCCTATGTGATAGCTAATAGCACTTGATAATATAAATTGACCTGATTAACTTGCAAAAAGATATTATTGATATAAATAGATTTTGATAATAATTGTAGATGGTTTAATGTCTTAGGCCTCTCTCTCTCTTATAGGCACAAGCAAGAGGTGAAAGTGGTTGTCTAAACTAGACTTGAAGAAGGCTTCTAAATATAAGTCATCCATATAAAGGGCTCATAACTAGATTTAGATTACTGTATTTAGAAGATCAAGGTGGTGGTTTGCATGTAGGTTGCATGTTGAGTCTAGGTTGTCCAACCTGACCATCACCAATTAAGGTGACCATCATCAATCAAAGACCTAGGAAAAAGATAGGTTGAAATGGGTGAAAAGGTGAGTCAAGCCAGACAAGTGACTAACTTGACTCTAGATTAGGTAAGTAGGCTAGGCTAGGTAGGTTTATTGAAAGTATAGGTGTAGTCAACATAGGTTTAAGAGAAACTAAAGGTATTGTGATGACTAGGACCATGCTTGTGTTTTTCTAGTGTCTACACCTAGAGCCAAGAAAACCAAAGTGACTTTCACTCATATTTTGGTTGAAGTCAATATATTTAGTGAATAAAACTTGATATATGTTCCATTTATCCCAAAATGGTACATTTATGGACCTAGATTATAGAAACTCCTTAATAGACACCATCCTTGGGCTATGATGCAAACTATTAACATCCCTGTGTATGAAGAGCTCAAGCCATGGATTGTGGCTTTAGAGGAGAAATAAGAGAAAATGTTGTCTACTCTAGGTCACTTAAGTGAAGCATAAGTATAGATATTAGCTCCTCAAGTGACTCAATCCAAAGTGGGAGTCAAATTTGATCCAAATATTGTTGGACTATAGAGAGTAATAGAGAAGAAAGTCATGGTAGGTAGTGAGGAGATGACATACCATAAATTGGATACATTGACCATTATGAATATAGTAGGAGGACAAAATATTGGAGAAAATCCTATATTTGAAGAGGATCCATTAGAGATATCCCAAGCTCAAAATTAATAATTGCATGTAATCATCAAAGGTATATAATAACAAAAGAAAAACTTGAAAGAACAAGCTATCTTATCAGTTCTAGATGTAATGATCAAAATGTTTGAAGATATTTTGTTTGACATGTTTAATTCTTTGAAGTCAATAAAGTCTAGATAGAGTGTATTGAGCCAGCAAGGTACTAAAACCATGAACCTAGTTCACCAATGGAAGAATTCAAGAGGCAAAGTAAAGGATTTGATCAACATGGTAACAGAGGATCAAATTCCTAATTTCAAAACAATCAGCTTGGCTCATATAAACATAGGCATGGGTTTATTGGTGTATAAAATCAAGAGTTTGAGAAAACGGTTCAAGGACCTAGAAAAACTTTACAAGGATGACAAGAAGTTACAAATTAGGATGGGGAATATATTATGTAGTATAATCAAAGATCCCACTACACTCAACTCAATTGGTCTAATTGTTGATGAAGAATTTAAACATATATCCACCCAAGTCATGCATGAAGTGAAAAATTAGAGCCAAGATAAGACAAGAGATGATAACAAAAAGATCATGGACATGATATTTACTATAGAAGAGAAGATTGTAGAAGCTAGGATCATAAAAGAAGCATTATAAAAGGCTAATAAAGACATAAAAAATATGGCATATTAGGAACATGAACTCTTCATGGATCCCATTGTCAAATTAATGCTCATCAATGATCAACATGGAAAAGCAATGAAGATCCTTCAGCAAAAATGGGGGACTTTAGCATCAAAAGGGCCTCAAAGTTGAATTTTTTAATTAAAGCATATTATTTTTGTAATGGTATATATATATATATATATAAGGAATATTATTTTATAAAGGCATGTCCAACTTGTAAAGAACATCACCTATAGGTCAGTTCTTTATAAAGTGTCTTTATCTATAAGGTTGTAAAGGATAACTATAGAATTGTGATTTGACATAACTAAATGACATACCTCCTTAGTTTTTTATATAAGGGGTATTGTCCATTTAAAAAAAGAGGGAGTTTTGAGCAAGAAAAAATTTGATAATTTTGGAGCAATTTAATGCAAGTAGAGAATTCTGAGAAGTTTGTCTCATTTATTTGTATGAATTATCATCACAAGTTCTCTCAATTGTTTGTTCTAAATTTTAGATTTGAATGGTTCTTGTGAATTCTTGATGTGCACTAGTAAAATGAAAAGTTTTTAATTTGTGTAGATGAAATAACGACTAAAATTTCTTAGGTTCATTCATTTTATTTACCCTTCTTGTACATGTGTTTATGTTATTTACTTGTAAGAGTAAATATTTAAATGAACCTATTTCTAATTTTCATTCTTTCACTTCCTTAAACACTTTAATAATGTGTGATTTGATTTGTGATTAAGTTGTTTCACTTCATATATTAGTTTTAAGTGCATATTTATATTATATTTGAACTTTTTCAATATGTTTGGAATGAAGATCAACAACATCAATATGTTCCTTCTCTACCCTAGCCTTCTTTTTTCTTATTTTCTGACCAATTCACTTTAGATTAGTTTCCATTATAAATATCCATTTTATCTTAGGTTTTAGATTTATTTATTTGAACATAATTCACTTCACTTATTTAAAATTACTCTCATTTTCATAGATTAATTATCAGGCCACAGTTTCTCCCAATAACCGAACATTACAAATTTTGTGAAATAGTTCACTTGTTATAATATTATTCCACCAAAGATAATGAGATTATCACAAACGAAAACTCATGCATTATATTATATAAATTTAGAAATTAGTAGTGTTTATTAAACAATCAGAACCACCTATGACACACTTACATGCATGAACACCTCCTTTGAAAAAGTAAAATGGGAAACTAGTATTATACCCCAAATATCACAAGAATGCCCCTTATTAGGCTAGATAAAATAATAAGAACACACATAAGTAGCATATTAACATAGGCATGTGATGGAAACCATGGAAATGTAAGCCTTATTCAAGTATATTGTAATATGCATGATAAACATCATGGATACAATAATAATATTGTAAGATAGTGCACTCAAGTTAGGAACATATAAAGTTAGTGATCAAACCTAAGTTAGTGACAAGATAAGATAGTGAGATAATATACAATACATGATGGATAAAATATCCTCTATAGATAAATATGTATAAATAAACAAACACATATAGATTATTTCTATATACTATGTAATAATCAATGCAGAATATCTATGCGACATAAAATATAGATACTAGCAGAAGATGTAGTAAATTATTTAATCTAGTTTAAAATGATAAATGATAATCAAGAATAGCTATCATCATTTGAAAATACATTAAAATAGTCATGCCTCAAAGTTATAACATGGTTTATATGAAATTAGACCTTGGAGATGTGGGATCATAGCGTGAAGTGCAATATCACATAACCTATGAACTTGCATAACATCAATTCAAGAAAATACCATGAAAACAATATGTGTAAATCATGGCTAATAAAATAATCTATCATAGGTAAACATGTAACATGTATAAATAAATGTTTTTTGAATTTTTTAATTTTTACAATATTTTTGAAATTTTGAATTGTGTCCATGTTTATACATTTTAGCCCCTTAATGGCATGAATATGAGCTATTTATGTATCAAACATGGTAAGCATAGAGTGATAAAGTACATTGCATATTTTATTTTTCATCATGATTTATTAATGTAATAATGTAATCCAAATACATAATATATATTCTAACATATATGATAAAATATGAATGTAATGATATATGATATAATTAACTAAGTGGAAAGGCCAAATAGTAAGGGAATCATAAGTTGAGAATATTTTTTAGCATAGTGAAGATGACATACCTTCTAATGTAAAAATGCTCAAGGATATAAATATTTGGTAATAAATTATTTTTTAGTGCTAATAAATTATATGTCAATATATGTGTAATATCTAGAATCTATCAGAACCATGATGTGGCCATGTATTTAAGAAACATGTGTGGATACAATGTCCCATAGGTGAGTATGAATCATGTAAACTAAATTTAAATATTTAGTTAAGTTAATAATGCATATAATAAATAAAAAAATTTAAGATGTAAATTATATTATGGACATGAAATCCCATCTCATGTAGTAAGTCAAGTTGTATGCATGGGCTATGATGACCTAAAACTACCCTATTTCTCTCAATAAACTAGGATTTTAATAAGGTCATAAAAATAGATGATTTGTATACTTTTATTATCATATAAGGACCTAAAATAATTATATACCTATAAATGGTATTCTAAACTCAAATTACAAGAGAAAGGGGTTCCAAGTCCCAATCATATTACATGGGGTATATCTCTCACTTGGGCTCAATGATGGGTAAGTGGTTGTAATGATGCAAGTAAAATTAAATTATGGGCAAGTGTTTATAAATAAGTTAAGGTGTAATGGTCAACCAAAATTGGATCTATTAAACCTAAGGTGATAAAAGGAAATACTAAGAAACATTTTATATACACCAGTTTATGTAGTATAAGGATGAACATAAATAAGTAGAAATACATACATATACAAATAAATAATATAGAATTATATTATATATAAGTAAATAAAGAGAGTATAGGGATAAAAATACTTAAGTTTGGGGGGACATATCAATTCTTCAATTTTTCCCTTTCACTCAAGTTGTAATTTTAAATATATGTTGTAGGTTGACTACCTAAATATCCTTAGTTAGGAAATCTGAAGACCTCTCCTATTGAGATTCAATGACACTAAAATATGTCACCTTAAATATAAGTCTATAAATATCTAAAAAATAAAAAATAATACTTAAGGGGAGACACACAAGTGAAAAAAGAGTGTATGAATTTGATATGTCTCTTGGGAATGAAATATGACCACTATATATAGATCTAATATCTAGAACTAACCCTGGACTCTAAGCCAACAATATTGGTTAGGTCAATACAATTGGAAGATGTTAGATGAAATAGTATGTTATTATATAATCCACTATAAAATAAATGATAGAATATATAATTATAACTATATCATACTAATAGATATAGTATAGGGAAGATAACGGATGAGATAGACTATATCAACCATGTTGATATAGTGGGAAATAGAGAAGCTAACAAATCTAAATTGAAATTTGATGAAGAGGTAATATGAAATGATACTAAAATGAGGTCACATTGATAATAATGATACTAAAAAAATACTAACTTAATAGATAATGTATTTCAAGATATTTTTAAACAAATTTTACTTGAGGTCAAACTTGAGGTGGGTCCATAGACTCATTGATGTCATCAACATCCTATAGTATTTTCCATCCTCACACCATTATGAAAAAACAAATGATTATTTTTAGATAAATATGAAATTAATGAAAAAAAGTAAGAAATTAATAAATTACCCAAAGCTCCCTATGTTGAAACTATGATTTGATACCAAAATGTCATGCCCAAAAAAAATCATGACCAAAACACACACAAAAACAAACCAACTTATTTTATTTTAGAATTTCTTAATCACATTTTACCCATCCACACTACCAACATTTGTCTAACTATATGGAACAATACATGAAATACTATATAAAAATTACATATTCCTAAATGGATTGTATTCTAATGTGTATATGGACACATGTTAGCTTATGCAAACATGTTAACCCCACTCATTCAAATTAACCTACAAGCTATCAACAATCTTACACTCTTTAAGATAACATGTAAAACCCCATGACCTAAAAATTTTGCTCAACTAGGTTGAGGTGGGTTCAAGTAACCATTGACTCAAATGATTCTAACTCTTTATGGTGTTAAAAAATGTATTAGAGTGATTTTGGCTAATCACAAGGCTCAATTCACACTTAATTCATGATTAAAATATATTTTCAACTTGATTCAAAGTCAATGAAAGTGCACAAAAATAACCATATAGTCACCATATAACCTCCAAAGGGTCTAAATTATCTTAGTTAATCCCTTTGGAAATGAATCAACCCATATTCATCATTGAATCTGATTAGTCCTAACCATAAAATTAGGATAGGGTTAAAAAACCCTAAGAATTCTTAGGCGTCCCATAAAATTTGCCCTTGTTTCATTTTTAAACTTGAATTTTTTAAAGGGGGAGGAATTTTTGGAGAATGAATTGTCTATAGTCATCCCTCTCTACCTTCCTTAGCTTTGGATGGCCACCATTAATGGGGTCTCTAATATTTTAGCATAATTAGACTTAATTTATTTTAAAATGTCATGATATAAGGTGCATGGGATTGTTTTGTAGGTACCTAGATAAATGAAAAGTCTCTAGGTGGTCTCAAACTCATGTTCTAGTCAAAATAATGATTTAGGAGTTTCAAGCTCCTATACAACCATTAATAGCCACTAAGTTAGGTTTAAGGTAAAATTATTTGCAAAAATTAATTTCATGTTATATGTTTTTTTCATATGATAGAGAACATAAAGTTGATGGTGGTCCCTTTTGGGTTTAAATAATTCTCTAGATTTTAAGAATCCTACAAACATTGCAAATATATAAATTGACCCCCTTGGGAAAAAAGAATCATACCTAAAAAATGGTGCCACTACAGGTCTTGAATCTTATTCTTTATATAAGATCAAAAAAATTGAGATGGTGTCCCTTTTAGTTTCCTCCACCTATGGGTATCTAGGTAGTCACTATCATATTTAAAAACTAGGTATAAATATTTTAATTATGGTTTTTAATATGTTTACACAAGCTTATAAAAAGTATGGTTTTAATAAAAGTTATTTTTTAATAAATATATATAAAAGCTAGTGGTTCATTTATTTCAAATTGGTATTCAAATGGGGTAGAATTTAACCTTATTCAAAATCATATAGTCCCCATATAAACTCCAAATGTATCTAAAATATTTAAACTAATCCCCTTCGATATAGATCAACCCATCTCCATCATCGACTTTGATCAGTCATGACTGCCAAATTAGGATAGGGTGTAAAATCCCTATAAAACCTTAGGGGGCCCCATTAAGGTTACTAATCCCTCATTTTAGGTTTAAACTCATATATTTAAAATGGGGAGGAATTTTTGGAGAATGGCTTGTCCATAGTCACCCCTCGCTACATTGGTTAATGGGGTCTCCAAGATTTTAACATAATTGGAATTACTTTATTTTTAAAAGAAATACATGATACAAAGGTACATGGGCATGTTTTTAGGTACCCAAATCAATGAAAAGTATTTGGGTGGTGTCAAAATCCTATGGTTTTTGAAAAAAACATTTGGGAGTTTCAATCTCATCTATGACCATCATTGGCCACCAATCTAGGTTTAAAGTAAAATTATTTGCAAAAATTTTTTTGAGGTAAAATTATTTCATATGATAAATAATGTATAATTAACATGGGTCAATTTTGGGGTCAACTCATTCTTGAGCTTCTAGGAATCCCACAAATTTTGAAAAGGTCTAAATTAACCTCCCTAGGACAAAATTAGCTTATATGGAAAATGGTGTGACTTCAAGTCTTGAAATTTTTTATTTACAAAAGAAAACAATGGATTTAGAGGTGGTCCCTTTTGGTTTCCCCCACCTATAGGTTTCTAGTTAACCACAATCGGATTGGAAAATTAAGTATACATGTTTAAAAAATATTTATCTTTCAATATTTTACATAGGCTTACTTAAATTATGATTTTAATAAGTGTTATTTTTAATAATATAAAAAAATTTGTGGTACATTTATTTTGAACTACATGGATTATTATCCATGTGGTTACTCAACATCTTGGTTGTGCTAGGTAACCTAGTAGTTAATTCCAAACTATATGTGTAGTCCCCCTTAGGGCCTTTAACCCTTACCACATAATCACATGGGTGACCACTAGATAAAATTCAATTTCCCTACAATAATGGGATAGTGCCCTTATAAAGGGCCTATCAAAACAACAACTTACCCTACATAACATTTTATTTCAAAAATTCATAAGTAGATCACCACTAATATAAAAGTTACAAAAAAGTGGAAATAGACTCCAAAAATAATAAATTTTTATTTAAAATTATTTCAACCCCTCTGCTAAATTAGTTTACATGTAACAAATATAAGCAAAGTTCACACAAGATTACAAGGGATTTATGGTCATTTTTAATGGTTTTGCATAGAAATTAGTATCTTTTAGCTGATAGCTCCTAAAATTTTGAAAAAAATTGAAATGGTTTATATAAAGAGCCTACTTCATTATAAAATCAAAATTGGTGATATTTGATAGCTTTAAAATTACCCAATAAAATATAATTACCAACTAGACTCTTTAAGGCATATATATGAACAAGGCAAAGCATGTAAATCTAAATTTCCACATTTAATTATAAAATAGAATACATACAATGGAATAATGTTCTACGACAATTCAATTTCATCAAGATTTATGCATTGTAATTCCATTCAATATATTATTCTTTCTTCTTTCTTTTTTGAATAGAACTACTATGAGGAAATAATCATGGAAAATCATAAATTTTACATCAAATTATCTATTCAAAATACTTAAATCTAGATAATAAATTATAATGGCTTTCAAAACAACTAATAACATTTTAAAAAATCATGATAAAATCATTGAAATAATAAGTCTTCAAGTATGCTTCACATACAACCTACACAACCAACTATAGGATGGGCTCACATCTAATTTGTTTATCATCATAAACTGATTTTCCTAGGAACCCTAGAGCTTGAGACTCCCAAATTGGAATATAGTGAACATCCAAGGTATAAGTTATGTCAAGTTTAGAAATATGAGATTTGATGGGTAGCTAAAACACTCAACGAGGATACTCAACTAGAAGGTTAACTAGCACATTTTCCACTATAGACTTCCATAACCCAAATAAAATAATTCAATAATATCAAAAACACCATTTAAAAACTAATAATATCAAATACATCCATAAGAACATTCCAATATAATAAGGCTCTCTAAAGGAGAAGGATAATGTGGGAATGCCTCCCTTTTATCCTACCACTTATTTTGTCCATGGGAAGACCTTATCTCACTCAACCATGTCAAATAACAACATATGAGGGCATGATAACCTATTTTAACTAAAAATTACCACTATAAAAATAATAACCATGTAGGAAGGCATGTAACGTGATTCCACTCATCACTGCCACTACATAATAAAGGGGAAAATAAAACAAGTAATTTAAGCCCAAATGGGTATCTTAATGTCATAAAAATGAATAAATAAATGGATTTTAAAAATATCTAGTCAAAATAGAAGGTATGGTGCATATATAAATACTAACTAGGAAATGAAATAAATGTGGTGGTTGTAAGCACAACCATGGCAAGAAAAGGTGGAAAAGGGTAGACCAAGTGGCCCTAAAACTCTTAAAAATAATCAAACAAAAGGTAAAATCTTCTCTTTCAAATTAATAACATAAATAAAATAATACAAGTGAATATGTAATCCTACCTTAGGTTGTTTACTTGGTTCAACATAATATATTTCATCTTCAAATGGTTGAGTTTGTTTACCTCCTCAAAATATAAGATCTCTTCCTTACATAGCTTCTTCTCTCTTATAGCTATCTACCCACTTATCAAATTGAAAAAGGACCAAAACATTATTCCAAAGAAGGTTTAATTCTTCATATAGGCAAATCACTCACTTCCATCAGCAATGAGAAGGTGAATGTACCTTACCATTCCTTAGATCTTAGTTTAAAAGTCCACACAAGCATTAACTCCTCTTATAAGTCTATGCCTCTTTAATAATCCCAGTATCCCATGACATAAATTGGCACATGGGCTCTCTCATGGATTTATCCACACTCAAAATAAGTCCTAATCAAACTTATAATCAATTAGGGTCTTAAATACACAAATATCTACCTTTGAAACTCTTTATAGCCACTTTCAAACTCAGTTAAAAGTTCCCATCCATATTTTGGTCAAGGGGGGCCACTTATATATTTTGAATTTTTAATTTATTGAGTGGTAATAATGTTACAGTGATTCCTAAATTTTATAAAAATAATAATGAATAGTGTTAAAGGGGTGACTAGTGTTAGGATGGGTAAGGAGGTTCACAACTTATGACTAGGTCCACATACAACACTAGAATTGGGTTTGATTTTTGGAAGTCAATTAACCACTACACCACTATACCAATGATTTAATCATGAATATAATATTCCTAGTTCCCTCAATGGCCTTCCCTCTCATCTACACATTAATTTTCATCTAAAATGTAATTCTCTAAATAACTGAAGTTGTATAATGTAAAAAACATGAGTAATATCAATCCATAAAAATTTCATACAATTATATAAAATTAATAAAAAATCAATGGAAATATAATAATTCCAATTATATAAACAACTATATAATCAATCATATGGTAAAACAATAGTATCTCTACTATTATAGAAATATAATAAGCACCATAATGGACAACTAGGATAATTTAAGTAGACTAACATCATCATGCATATAAATTAATTTAAAACATAAGGTAATAATAACATCTCATGTCTCAATACATATATATCATGTCATATTAATATGTGTGTAACATAATAAAATTTCTAAAAAGTAATCACTATGAAAATAGGGGTTTCACACATGAAAGAAAAATTCACATATTGGCATATGGAAGAGGCTATAGACCTCATACAATGATTCCAAGGAAAACTAAGATAAAAATCATAATAAATATGAAAATTTAATATCATAACATTCATCCTAATCATAAAAAAATGTACCGTGATAGAAATTGAAACACATCCTAATGGAGGCATTTGGCTTTGATCTGTCTATTACACATTCTACAGGTAGACTTAAGGCTATATTGAAAATATATTTTAAATTTAATAAAGTAAAAATAAGAGACAAAAGTTTTATAAACTTCATCAATAAAGTCTCTCTTCAATCATAAGTCACCTATTTGGGCATTAATAAACAAAGGAGGATTATCTACATGAAGGCAATTTTTTTTTGGGATCATAAATGTAATAGGAAAATTGATAGATAATTCAATTTCTATTATGTGATAGACATTGGTAGACATATTTTATTTCAATATTTTTTCCTTATCCCTATGAAATATAACATATTACCCCATATATGGTTGTTAAGGAGTGTTCTTGTCAAATAAAAGATACATAAGGTGGTTTATATGTCTTAGAAAAGTTCTCATGATCTAAAGAACTAGGATTTGAGATGGGAGTGTAGAAATGTATTATATGGGATCCCATTAATAAAGGAAAATATGACATGAACATGAATTTAAAATAATAACTTAGTGTTGAAAATTTTCAATCTAATTATATATGAAGTTAATCCTATTTGTTCTAAATTTGAAGCTAAAGTTTACAGTCTCAGCACTATCAATATAGTATATGCAGGTTGAGTTAACTATATTGACATGTCTAATGAAGTTGGTGACATATTATTAATATACTTATATTATACAAGGTTAGATGATATAGTATAATTATAATTGGATGTGAAATAGGCAATATTGGGTTGGCTGATATAGTTGAAATATAACTAATTAAAGAAGAAAATTGCATCAAGTTAGCTGATATAGTTAGTTCTAAACTAGAAATAAAAGACTATATCAAGTTTTTTTGATATAATAGGGTCAAAAATAAAATTTATTAGGTTTGATAATAAATTTTTAGACATAAATAACTATATTTATTTTTAAGATACAGCTAGATAAAAAGGAAACTATATTAGGTTGGTTGATATAGTTGGATTGTCTAGAAGAATAGAAGGGATGATTTCTCTAGGCTCAATGGATAAAAATTTGTGTGCATGATACTTATAATTTTTTATGTAATCTGGAGGAGGATTAAGGTCCTAATATGATGAAGATAAATAAATGAAACAACATGCTTCATGTTTTTCATGTTCATTAATCTTTCTTGATTTTTAGAAGAGTGAGGGTTAACTACGGTTTCAACAACATTGAAAGTTGGTTAGGAATAGGTTATAATTTTAGTGTTAGATTCATAATTGTGAGTGTGGTCATGAAAAGGGTTGGTATAAATTTAAATGATATCATTATCTTAGTCAAGTGATTTATGTATGAATTTATACTCATGCACTTTAAAAACCTTATCACTAACTTATTGAAACTATCTAATCATGGAATCATGATTAATTTTTATACCAAGAAAATAATAAAATTCTAGATGATTAATTTTATTTAATATTCATGAGAATCACCCTAATTGGCATGGAATCATCAAAAATATTTAGAATCATTCCAATGGATACTAAGATGATAAGTATCAACATCTCTAGGTGAGGGTCTATGAATGCATCTCCTAAGTTCATCAAGGGTGAGATGTTGATGGACTTTACATGTTTTTACTTGTGAGGGAGGAAAAGGGTGATATAAGGGACTTATACTATGGGTTTTGAGAGATTCACTATATTAAATATTCCTTACATAATAGCATGGATGGTTCTATTTGCATCATATGTAGTATGTTTATTCTTAGGTCTTATAAGCACTAGAGTTCCTATCTTAGGTTGGGAAGGCTAAAATTTGTTTAAGATATAATCTTGTCATTTATTTTGGTCTAAGACTTACTATAACTAATTTTATATAAGGTCCTAATAATGTATTTCAATCTAGTTTTCAATGTGGTGGTAAAGTGTGGAAGAGGTTATCTTTTGCCATATTATGTTAAGATTTGCTAGCTATGGCTTTCAAATATTGATGAAATTATGGGTATTCTCATTTTTTGGTTGCTTACAATTGATAAATTTAAATCAATTATTTTGAGATAAGTCATTATATTTAATCTCTAAGACCAATGCATTAGCTAAGTCTTATAAGATAGTAATGAAGCTAGACCTTGGTTTATTTTACCATTCCAAAGCATCATCCCTGAAGGTTTTGACTAAGATTCTAGTATAAAAAAAGTTATAATTTTAATCTAAACCTTAAAACAAATTCCAAATGTCTCTAGATGTAGATTAGTAATTTATGGATCCATTATAAGAGATCGTAGATGTAATTCAATTGATGTGAATGAAAAAATATAATAATTGACAATTTAAGGGATTAAGGGCTCATTCTTAATGTGTTTAAGAACTTTTTTATGAATCAAATTTTGTTGAATGAGGTTTTTAAATTAATTTATAATAGGGATGGGGGAAATTTATATTTTTCATTCTAAACTAAACATGTTGAGGTTTATATTGCATTTCCATGAGCTAGTGGTTAAATTGTAACACTTTATAATTATTAACAACTTTTATGGTGGTCATTTGACTAACTAATTTCAAGAGGACTTGATTATAATTGAGAGTATTATTGTTGGAATTAAGGTCCTGAGTGGTTTTTTAAGATGCACTATATATGACATTAATGTTTGTGTTAATTTAAGAACTTTAATTGGACCAAATAAATAGAATACCCTCCATGTTTTAGTTATTATATGCATGGTAGATGAAGATGAAAGAAGGAAAGTAGTAAAATGATTTCCCAAGTCCCATGGAATTTTTTCAAATAAGAGGAGGATATTCCATTTGGAGTTCCATCATGATGTGATAGAAAACTATAGGGTCCTTACCACTATTTTAAATGCCCATAGATAAAGATTTTCATTTCAATTATGTACTCTATGTCATACTACTCCACCCTTAAATTCATGGGATTCAAGTAGGTGAGGTATCTTATTTTTTTTAAGGTTTGTATATGGATCATAAATTTAGGATATATTGGAAATCATGTTACAATCATTATGGTGATATTAAAAATTATTAAAATGGTAAGGCACAAGATTATTTTTGTTAGTCAATTTCATAGCATTAGGATTATTGTAATAAATATTTGAAAAATTAGCATGATTTAACTTTAGATTGATCAAATATATATATATATATATATATATATATATATATATATATATATATATATATATTTCATAGCATTAGGATTATTGTAATTGAATATTTGAAAAATTAGCATGATTTAACTTTAGATTGATCAAATATGTATATATATATATATATATATATATATATATATATATATATATATATAAAGACACAACTATATCAATATGTCCAATGCAATTGGTTGAAAAAGAATGCTAGAAATAACCTACATCAAATTGGCCAATATAATAGGAGCAAAAGTAAAAAATAGAAAGTTGTATCGAGTTAGATGATACAATAGGTTCAAGAAATAAAATATATTTAGATTGGTCAATATGGTTGGAGAAAACACATAACTATATTAATATGGTTGATATAGTCTATAAAATAAGAAAATTATATCAGTTTGGTGGATATAATTGTATACAAAGTAAATTTTATTAGTTTAGTAGATACAATTGTATACATAGGAAATTATATTGATATACTTGATACAATTGAGCTAAAATATTCAATAAAATATATTATGATTTGAATAAAATTATAGGAAAAAAACATGAAAATGATCTAACAAGAGGTGGGACAAGATTCACATCAAGTTCACCATAATATATGCATGGGCTAGGATACCAATAAAAATCATCTCTATATAGACTAGGATACAAACAAGGGTCATAACAATAGAGCATGTGTATACAACTTGGATGGTTAGCAATGTTTATTTATGAAAAACTATATATAGAAGAGGGTAATACACACTCAATAACAAGGATATAGGGTTTAAAATCATATGCCTAAGAAATGGGGCATAACTATAACTATATCCCAAAATAGATCAAATGATATATCAATGGTATTGCATGAAATAAACTAACAAAAAAATGTAACCTATATCCAATCTATCTATAACATACACTAATAATATAATAAACAGTGAAATGGTCAATTAATGGGAAGTCTATGCAACATAAGGTGATAAATGGCAATCCTAATCAACCTTATAACTATACCAACTTATTTAGTATCAGGAAGAGCATAATTTTCTACACATAAACATGCATATAAATAAAAATAATTAAATAATATCTATTAAATAATTAAATAAATTGAAGAGAATATGGATAAATATACTTACTCGGATGATTGGTCAGCACAATAATCTCCCCCTTGGCTCAAGTGAAACTTTTTAAGAGATATTATAGGATGAAGGCCTCAAATGGAAACAATCAGACTTAAATGTCCTTAGTTGGGCACACCAAATACCAAGACACCTATATGGCACAAATGATCCCATTTGTCTTAAAACACTTTAAGCAAGATAAAACCATCAAGATTAAGACTTTAATCTCTAACTCCTCATTTTTAAAATTAATAAGAGAAATGTGAGCACAAACATATTAGATGAGTGTTATTATATGTTTGGAATGATAATATGACCCTTATATATAGCTATAATACTTAGAATTAGGCATAAACTCTAAATTGATAGTATTAGCTAGTGTTATCTAAAATAAAATTATATGAGTATCATTGATACAATACATTGACAAAGATAATACTCATAACTATATTGGCCAGGCTAATATAGTACAAGGAAAGATAAGTGTGAAATAAATTATATTGCTTTGGTTGATATAATAATAAAATAGTGTGAATAACAAGATTAAATGGAAATTAGATGAAGAGGTAAGAGATAAAAAGACTCAAAGGAGTTCAAACTAATAGTATAGAATATTTTATAGAATGGTGTGAAAAATATATCTCAAAATATCATGAGCTGATCCTACCCCATTCTCAATGCCCTTTGTATGGCATATACTCAGGGATATTGATGCATTGAAAAACTCCTATAAGATAAATCATCAATAAAGTGATGAAATTTGAGAATATCAGTGTATATACTACAATATTGGGGCATTTCATTACTTAATTCTATTAACATTATCAAAATTCCTTTTTAGAGTCACTAAGTCTCTTGTTATTTTGGTAATTCTCAATTTACTTACTATTTGAACCAAAAGAACTTATTTTATTTCATATTTCTCAATGTAAATCTCTAAATGAATTAGTTGATCCTCAAACTTAGTTTTATAGTTAGTGAATCTTATAATCTCATTTTCATCTTCAAGCACTTTCCAATGATTATTTTTTTAGGAATAGAGAGTCTCACGAAGATTTATACATCATACATGCTGAAAGGTCCAACCATATCATTTTTGTATAGAGATGCATACAAAACCAATTGATTTCAATATAATTCAATGACCTCTCAATGTGAATAATATTAAACTAATGAAATATTTCTAAATAATTCCAAACAACCTATATGTATAGTTTGTCTCTCATTTTTGGTTGCATATATTTTCATTACTTATTATACCACCAACACTAAATCACCCTGCACAATGATATTTTTATTTTAAATGTTGAATCCAAATTGAAGCCCAAATATAATGTCTCATATTCAACCACATTATTAGTTCATTCAAAATATAGATTATACATGAAACTAAAAGAAGATACTTATGGTGAACATAATACCATACCTACCCCTACCCCTTCTTTGTAATGAGCCCCATCAAAGACCATGTTATAAATATCACAATAATTTGAATCATCACTTAGGTAAAAATTGAAAGATAAACCTAATTTTGTATGAAATAAGTGTTTCCCATGAAATTTTCCACATTCACATCAATATGAATTACCTTATTTATGTTTATTTGAGGATCTTCAAGTAAATTCTGAATCATGTGCTCTCCATATAGCCTTAAATGTTCCCCTTGAACTGTAATGGTTGAATATTACATTTCCATCTTGACTCTATCTATAACGAAAACAACTCACTTTGATGAAAATAAAATTCCCCACTTAGGAGGACAATCTACCACCATAATATTCATAGCTAAAATATTCCCAAAATATGTTACAAGTTTAACCACCAAGCCTTTCACACATCCTCACACTGGTACTTCATGTGAATCCATGGTGTAACATTTTCCATATTTTATATACATCCTTAAAATAAGTTCATTCATCATAATAATAAGTATGCTTTTGTATTATATCTAGAGTTAAACATAATATTATGTAATATCCATACATTTCCAAGCAATGTGGTATAAAAAGGGTTGGCATTAATCTATCATTCCACTAGTGATAATCCTAAATATAATTTAGGCATTTATTGCTCTTTATCATCTACATAGTAGGGGTGAGAAAGACAAATGGAATTTGGGCACCAAGATAGGAAAATTTTATATCCCTATGCTCTAAAATTGAAAGTAATCCCATCAAAGGTAAATTAATTTTTAAATAACTCAAAACCAAGGTGAAGTCACACACATTGTACTTAGGCACAAGAGTGCCTAGGGGTAAAGTGATATCATTCGCATTAGGGATACATGAGGATAAATAGTGGGATAATTAATTTCCTATATTAATGGGTTAATATGACACATTTATATTTGAGATGGTGATCTTTAAATCATTGTCTTATATTTCTAATTATATTTATATAATGTGGCGAGGCGGGGAGGGGGGGTTTGGGGGGTTGTTAACAATTCTAGTGAGGAGTGGCATCTTATCTTTTGGTGTTTACATAATTTTTATTTATTTTTATAGATGTGTGGAGTATTTTTTGTGAATCAAAACTAGTTTATTCACTTTTATTTTCACCCTTCACATTAGAATCACTTTTGGTAGTGTCCACTCTTCTACTTCCTCATGGTTTTTCTTTATTATTTATCAAGTTTTACTCACTTTTCACCTAAGACTTAGGAAAATTTGCAAGAACTAAAATTTATTCATAAGATGGCCTCTTACCATTATATTTTTTGATCAGATTATCCCTCAGATATTTAAAATCTTGGGAAGACACTTCATAATACTATGCCATGTTGATTGAATCCTCATCAAAATAAAACTTTTGCACCTCATAAATTTTTTACACACTATTTTAATCTTAATCAAATTCAAACATATGAGATTCAATTATCTCTTAATAATTTTAAACATAATCATTATCATATGCCATAACTTAAGAAATAACATAAGGAAGATGAAGCATAAAACAATTCTCACATAATTATAATCCATACATCTATTCAATTTCATTAAACCAACTAGTAAAGCAATCAAGAATTTATTTCCTAGCATTACTTTGGTCAAGCCTTATTTTCTTATGAAGCTGCATTTTTTATTTTATTTTTTATCTTATCAAGTGTTGGCCTATTCATTAGATTAGGTGGTTGATCCTAAATTTTTGCTTATTATACATTGAAGGTAGATGTATTTCATTAGAGGCTACCTTATATGACAAATTTTTGAATTATCTTAAGGTATTATCTATTTTCTCATCCATGCATAGGGATTAATTTTTTGGTTGTTTATCTATATTCATCAACTTATCCTAAGTCCTCTTTATAGGATTTCTTATGGATCTAATGTTTTCCTAATTATGAGTAACTATAGCATATGCTTGTATCATATTTTTTTACCACTTGTCTCTTATATAGAACACAACTTTAGAATCAAATGCATCAAAATTTTTAATTAAACATGTAGGCTCATTAGGACTCACATGCATAGGAACTCTTAGCATGATTTTATTAAATATGTTTTTAAAATATTACATAATTTAACTTACATTCTTCTTTATGTTTTAAACTCATTGATTAAAAATATTGCCTCCATTCTACCCCATACTAGAGCTTAAATTCTATTTTCACCCAGGTCACAAATCAATGTTTTTATTAGGTAAGGCATTGATACACTCCAAAGTAATCCAAATTTTTAATGAATAGATTAATAATGACATATTCATATACAAGTTCATAATAATAATTAATATTAGTAAATTTTGTTAAGTGTTATTCACTTGAGATTACATTATTCCATTTAAATTTAGGAAATATATTTCTCACATTAGTTGGGACCTAATTTAGATATCATTACATCTCAAAAAAGTATATTGTTATACCTATTAGCTCTAATTAAAGGATGAGTGTTTCTCACATTTGTATTTGGATTAGCTACATGATTTTTAGGCATATTTATAGCTCTTTGTTGATTCAACATAGTGATAGGGTCGGGCTAATCAATGTAATTTTTTTATATGTAAAGGCATGTGGATTTGATCAACAATTAGATTATTATGATCAAGGGTATGCTCTTATAAATCATAACTAACGAATGAATGAAAATAATTTGACAATATTTGAATCTCAAACATGGGAGAAGATAAAATATTATAATTTTGTTCAAGAGATGTGAACTTAGAATCACTAGAAATTTAAACAAGGATTACCTTATAGAACTAAATTCTTTACCAAAAGGATAAAATAAAATAGAGTAAGATAAAAATATATTATTTAGATCTTGATTTAAAAGTTTTGTATCACTATTTAAATGAAACCAATAATATTTTTAGTAATATGATAATCAAAAGACTTACATGATAACTCCATAAGATTTTACACTTATGTTCATGTGGGTGAAATTTTAATAATACATAGTTTTGAACATAATTTATTATTGAGATTAGTCTAAAAGGTAGAATGCAATCCATCTAGTTTGAAAATCTAGGGCCATGGAGAACAATATATAACAATTATTTCAAATTCAACTTAGATTTTATAATTTTAATAAATGATTTAGCTCATAACCACAATAGAGTATCCAATACCATAAATGTATACTAATATTGAATATATAATCATGAGATATTTTAAATGAAACTAAATACATTAATGTACTAGATGGAAAGGAGTATATTAAATTATTAATAAACTAAATACTCCTAGGTAATGACACTAATTTTTGGGATCCCAAATCTACACCTTCAAATATCCCTAAGAGAATAAAATGATTGGTTCTATTTTCACTATAGTGTTACTCCAAATTCCTATTTTATAAATTAAAATACCACTTGAGGGAAAATATTGAAGATAGGACATACTCTTTACTCTTTTGTCTCTACCAAGTCAAACAAAGAGCTCATTAAGTAGTTTAGAATGTAAATATTATATATAATAAGCTTCAAAGGACTTTAATTTAGAAAATAAACATTACCATTATGACTATCATATGCAGTTTATTGTTACTATAAATCATAACCACAAGCTACTCAAAATATATACCAATATTATAATAGATAAGCATGAATAGTGACATTAAAAACCTATAGGCTCAATGTTCACAATTTTAAAAGTACACACATGATTGAAATAACACATATACATTAGAAGGAAAAATAATGGATACCTTTGTAAAATATGAAAAGTGAAAAAGAATCGGTGGAAAAATCAACAAAATGAAATATAAAAAAGGGTGGTCGATAAATTATGGTTAGTACCTTCTCCATATTTCTCAGGATTCAAATGGATATGCCAAAAAAATAAAAATAAAAATACAATGATTTATAAAATTGTATGATATATTTCATAATTAAAAAATTACACAAAAATCTTATTACTTATTATAGTTATGCTTTATAGATCACTAAGGATATAAAAATAACAATACTAGTTAAAATAGAAAAATTACATGTCAAGCCACTAAAATTGCACAATTATGTTTAAAACTTTACTATTCAACTAGAATAAATACAATATCTGATAATTCCATGATCAAGTTATGATTAATAATACTAACTAGTAGAAATAATGTGGGAAATGTTTAGATAACATAATAATTATGTTTTATTAAGAGAATTTTGTTAACAGAGACAAACTCAAAAAATCTCAAACCTTTAAGACCAAAAGTCTGTTTCACAACCAAAAGATATAGACGAAGGAAACCTTCATCAATTTATAAAATTTTCCCTCTAGATCATCTTATGATCATTCTAGATAATTTACCATCAATATAAGAATAGAGTATTAGTGTATTCATCATGGAAAGTTACACCTTCAACAAATCAATGTGCATATTTTTTAAAGAACATATTACTTGTTCGCCAAATTTGCCCTACATATCAAAATTTGTCTAATATATAATAAGAACCTAAAAAACATTTTGATTAAAGAGTGATCCAATGTCATAAAGAGAATATATATCCTAGGAGGGTGTCACATAACATTTTCAAGCTTTTGAAATAATTTAAGTAGTCTTAAAGTGTGAATTTTGTGATCTTAGATAATTAGACTGTCATGACACATCCTGCAAGAGTGAACACATTAATTTGTTTATGAATTTTTAAAAAATAACTTAGGGAGTCACTTAGGACAAAATACTATATGAACATGATTTTTTTCATGCCTTTATCATCCTCTTCAAATTTAATATCTTGATGACTTCTCTATCTCAAGATATAAAGCTCCAAAGTTAAACTTGTAGAGTGAAACTTGTGCACAAACATCAAATTTAATCTTTGGAAAATAATCATTTAAATTAAAATGTTCCCAAGTTTAATGTAGAGTTGACAAGTGTATAAATATTAGGAGTTAAGATCAAATACAATGGTGAGTACGCAATTTATGATGTTAGTGGGTCCCAAAGATCTAATAATGAACATTTAATCATGCATCAAAGATCAAAGGTGATAATTGAGTCAAAAGGTTAACATTAACATGTTGATGAAAAGCATCAAGATATTGGTTAAGTGTTAGATATATCATCGGTACATATTTATTAATAAGTCTAGTGGGCCCAAAAATATCAATGAAGTGCATTTAATCACATCAAGTAGATCAATAGTGAGCAAAGGTCAAAGAGTCAAAGGATCCCAAGGATGAATGAGCTCCTATCAAGTGTCACAACTATGGAAACTATTAAAAATATCAATGGTGCATATGGTAAGGAGATAAAATTAAATGGGAGGCCACCATCTGGCATATGCACATGAAATAGATAGACTGACAATAGGATCCAAAGAATAAATACGTAGCTAATAAATGACACATTTTTAGAAACCTAGATCAAGATAAAGGGCTAGTATCTAAATATGAAGCCAAATATGGTCAAAGTTGAAGAAGATTAGATATGTCAAAGGAATTCCATGGAGGAAGATATGTCATTTTTTATGGATTCATCACCAAATCTAACAATATGATTATGACCCTTTTTTCATGCCAAAAGTGAACTAGTAAGGAGCAATCAATAGTAGAACAATATAAATGGATTGATTAAGCTATTATAACTACATCAATGATGGAAGGAAATTGCAAAAGATTGATCTAGTTGTTGTAACAACTTTGATGTTTGAATTCATCTTGAAAATGACTTGTTTTCACCATTATAACTATATGGATCATCAATGCAAACCAAAAATAGATTGAAAGGGACTAATATGAACATTTTGGCCACTTTTTAGAAGTAGTCTTAAACACAATGATCTTTTCTAATAGCATCAATGCCAAAATGATAGGAAATCTAGATCATTATGCTCCCTTCTCCATCCTCCTACACATGATCCCCATCCCTCTCATCCATTTATACTATAAATATAGGCTTATAAGCCTTGACTTGGATCCCTATCTTTGGCATGACTAGACTCTACCAATATTTGTATTGTAACACCTATTTGATGAAATAAATATTAAATTCCTCCATTTTTAAGTTAAAATGAAATGTGTCTCATGAATTCATTGATGTGATCAAGTGAATATCTACTTTCCTTATCTATATCTAAGTTTTCTCATCTTCATGTAGTGTCTTGGTAGTCATTCTAAGTGTATATATAGTTTGTTGGTTAGTGTGGAAGTGAACAACTACCCTCCCATGCTAGGTTGATAGCCATCTCATGCCTTTATGTAAAATACTTATGTGAGGGCCGATCAAAGAGTGAGTGAAGTGATTTTATGTAGTCTTTAATGTGTCTTATAGTGTGTCTTATGAGGATATAAAGATCAAAACATTTGGTGAATCACCCCCCTTTTTACATGCTTTTATAGATTACGTTTAATCTCTCTCCCCTTTTCTCAGCAAGAGACTAGTTTAGACTTAATATAGGTAATAAACATTAAAATAAATATGGCCTTATCTATATGTATAACCTAAGATTAGGTGATCCATAGCTTAGGGTCAGTCCCATGTTGGACTAGGTTTGAGCAACATGACATGAATAATCCCTTTGCTTAGCTAAGGTGCAAACTAAGAACACCAATAGTTTTGGCACACTCAATAGGACTAGGTCTCCTAGAGGAGCTTAAATTAATATCTAAGGAGAATAATATGTAGTATTAAAGGATATCCATAATCATTAAGAGATAAATATCATTAAATTTTTAGAGTTCATATCATTTTTGAGATAACATTTTCATGCCAAAAGTTACTACAAGGTTAGCTAGTAAAGGTATTCCTCTTGAATTCATTGAGATACCTTTTATTTCATATTAGATATCAAGATTTAATAGGATAGGACCTTATCCCCAAAATCAATATTCATCTCCTGGTCATCATATTGTTTCAAATAGTGTAATCCCCCTTATTCAAATCACCATAAAAAATAAAGTATTTGTTCCATTCAATATATGTAGTCCATTAAAATTAGCCTAGTATGATGATATTCTTATGTCTAATCTTAAAATCATCCCATTCTTTTCTAGAAAAGATCAAAATATTTATATTGATCACATCTAAGATGTTTCTAGCATTTATTCAGTGAATAATGTTGTTTAAGATAATATGTCCATTAGGTTGCTTGTTGTTTCCTTCAAAGGAAAAGCTCTGTAATGGTATAGAGACCTCTTATTAAATTCCATAGCTACATGGGATGAATTAGGTGCATCCTTGGTCAAGAAATTTGAAGACAAGTTTTATCACCTATCTTTAGTTGAACATTTGACCAACATTAAGAGATATCCTCATGAGTTCATGTTTAATTTCAACCTCATATTCTAAAAAACATGGACTAGAATACCTGCAGTGATTATACCATCCCTTAAATATGCTTTATTGTATTATTTAAGAGCCCTTAATTTTGATATTAGTGTGATGATATAGTCCATGGGTGGGCATACCTTACCAAATTCTTATGAGGTTGGAATAAGAGTAGAAAATAGCTTAATACAAGATGGTAAGCTTGATCCAAGGCCTCCAATATCTATATTCCTAGAGTAGCAATCTATTCCCCCCCTCAAGTTCCTCAGTTTCCATCATTATCACCTATTCCACATCCTCAAGATTAAGTTATAGCCCCTTATGTTTGTTTCAATACTTTATAAATGAAATAGTACAACTCAATAGGTAATAATATTAGACTAATAGGCCCTATCAACAAAAAAATCAAACTACTTATCATCCCTTTAGAGATCAAAGGCCTTATTATCAAGGATTTAGAGAAAATAGACCACCCTACCAGGAACAACAAGCCATAGTTCCAACTAAACCATATGTATCTCTTGACCTTAATGTACCAACAATTTCAAAAGCTATTTTTCCCACACCACCTTAAAACAATTTGATGCATGACTCAAATTGGCAGCCCTCCCACCTTAATGATGTTTAGAACCAAGCCTTGGTATCACAAAAGATTATGGTGACACATATAACATAAAAATATTTGTATCATCAAGGAGGTCAGTATCAAGAGACAAATTTGGTACCCTAAGGAGAAGATAAACAAATTTAAGGACATTTTGATGCCATAAATGTACATTGGCAAATAAATTATTATGTTGCTTGCAACTGTGGTGGTGAGATTAATAATTCAAATGGTCAAGTTGTAGCTAGAACTAGAGCTAAA
Source organism: Torreya grandis (assembly GCA_037957365.1). Lineage (NCBI taxonomy): Eukaryota > Viridiplantae > Streptophyta > Pinopsida > Cupressales > Taxaceae > Torreya > Torreya grandis. The sequence continues at coordinate 2,355,521 of JARHVA010000781.1, read as the reverse complement.
AAAAGATCCATTGGTTAGGATCAAGATGTGATTCATGCCTCATCTACTCATAATTTTATTTCCAAGATTATCAAAGATCAAATTTTTAACCCTACAACATAGAAGAATTAGAATGTAGAGGCTAAAAATGTCCCTCAAATACCTCTGGTCCATGAATAACCAGTAGTTCAAAAGGTGCAACCAAAGGTTAGTGGAGCTTCATTCAGCATAGTGGATCAAATGAAGAAAAAATGTCATCATTATCATGTGGGATTCACTTTATATTATACTAAAAAAGGGTATGCTTATCCAAGAGCTTTTACCTCTAAAGGTGTCTCTAGAACTAGTTGAGAAATAAGGAGTTGTCCTAACTAATTTATAATAGCTAATGAAGCATCAAGTAAAATAGGTACAAAAAATGGAAAAAGGGGAAAAATATGAGGAAAATTAAAGTAAAAATACTCCCTTCTAACTCTATTTTATAGTTGGTGAATGTTTATTTTATAATTGTATGATCGACAATGGATTCAGTAGCACTGTCATGCTTAAGCAAATTGCAGACAAGATTGGTCTCATCTATAAAGCAAAAAATAAAGGGGTATTACAACTATATGGGTCACCAAAAAATATATTAGGCATAATTAAATATCTAAATTTGAAACTACATGCTTTTCCCAACATTACCATTTATCAGGATGTAGTTATGGTGGACTTACCTCCCTACTTTGTCATGTGTCTATTAAGGGACTTTACCTCAAATACTGGATGGTACTTATAAAATAATTGGACATATATTATGTTTAGGAATAGGTATGGTAACAAGGTAACCATAAATTCTAGACATATTTAATGGTTCCATTTGGAACCATATATGCCAAGTGTTGTGAACACCAACTACCTCATCTCAGACGAGGTGATACAAGATAGTGTAGGAGAAACTGAATCGCCTTTAGATGGGACTCTAGATTTTTTCCTTAATGAGTGGACCTATAAATAACATGAATATTATCTTTATAATCTAATTTAATAATAATTACTTGGTTTTTATTTCTTGCATGAGAAATATGCACCAATTCTAGCCTTAATGAAGGATGATGAGTCTAGTGATGATCTTTGGAAATTATACTTTGATGGGTCAAGGAATAAGCATGTTACTAGGGATATAATGATCTTGATTTCTCTAGAAAAGGAAAGGTATTTCTCATCTATTAATTTTCAATTTGGTTGTTCAAAAAATTCTACAAAATATGAGGCACTAGTTCATGGCTTACAATGGGCTAGGAAGATGAAAGTCAACACCTTACAAGTCTTTGGTGATAGTGAACTTGTAGTTCACCAAGTGAGAATTATTAATGTATACAAAAACCCATTGCTTAATTCTTATAAGTATAGGTTATGAGACTTACTTGAATATTTTCAAACCTTCAACATTTAGGCAATACCAAGAGATGAAAATAAAATATAGATAAATTAGCTACCATTGGGGCAAAATTTAGTATTCTAGCTAATGTAAGAACTAAAAATGTCAAGCCACACATTTAGGTGATTGTGAGGCCTTATATCCTAGATAATAATATTAATTGGCAAGTGTTTGAAGATGATGATTAGATTGCCAGATTCTTACAAGAAGAGGTTAAGTTTTCCTCAAGAAATTAGTCAAAGTACTTACAACAATATGGTGATCAAATTGTACAAATGAAAAAAAATAAGTTCCCCAAGGGATTGGTCACACTTGAAACATATTAAGTGGTGATGATGAGTTGAAGAAAGAAAATTTGACCTTATCAACAAAGAAAAAACACTATACCAATGGGTAAGTTACACTTAGAAAAAACCTAAAGTTTGGTAAAGTATCCAATTATTCAGAAAAGGAAGCTTTCATTGAGTTATGTGCAAATTTTACTAATGTATTTACATGGAAATATAGTGATTTCAAGAGGTTTGACCTAAGTCTATCTCAACATACCATTGAGCTAAAAGATGAAAATAAGCCAATATGACAAAGAGAAAGGCCTATTAATACTAAGATTGAGCCATTGATGAGATCTAAACTTTATACGCTCATTGAGTCAACTATTTTATTTCCAATCAAGAACTCAACTTGGGTGAAAAACCTTTTTCCAATATGGAGAAATAATGGTGAAATTAGATTGTGTGTTGACTTTTGTGACCTAAATAAGGATTCCCTTAAAGACCAATATCCATTCCCATTTATGAAATAGATTTTATAGTTGGTTGCAAGCTCAAAAAGGTTCTCTTTATTGGATGGCTATAGTGGTTACAAATAGATTTTGGTCAAAGAAGAAGACCAATTTAAGACAACCTTCACCATGAAGTAGGGGACATTTGCATATAGAAATATTCCCATTGGTCTATCCAATGTTGGTGAAAATTTTTAGAGAGAAATGCATATGGAATTATAAGGATTTCTTAACAAATTTGTGTTGGTCTATTTAGATGATATAATATTTTTTTCAAAGAATGTAAGGGATCACATGGTTCACATTCAGCCTTTAAAAGATGTAGGCAATTTAGGGTATCTCTGAACCCCAAAAAGTGTGTATTCTTAGTTCATGAAGGTTAGATATTTGGATATATAGTTTCAAATCATGGTTTAATCATAGATCCTAAAATAATACCTTTAATTCTTGCACTTTACTTACCCAAGCACAAAAGGTCTTTGCAAAGTTTCTTATGGGAGATCAATTTTATCAGAAGATACATCTTAGATTTTACCACTTTAGATAAGCCACTTATAACCATGTTAAAGAAGAATCAAAGCTTTAGATGGTATAAGGAATGAGTAAGGATATTTGAGGAAAATAATAAATTCATGGATGGTTCTCCTACACTCATGAACCCATATTTTTCAAAATACTTCATTATGTACACCTATGCTAGCATTGACACCATTTCAAGAATTCTTATGCAACCAAACCATGATGCCTTTGAACATACAATAGCATTCTTTAGTCAAGGCTTCGAATAATATGAAACAAGTTACTTTTTTATTTAAAAGAATGTACTTTTAATTATTAGGTCTCTCAAGAAGTTCAGATACTTGTTGTCTAGTAATAGGATATATTTGATGGTATCGAAGAATTTATCTTGAAAAAGGATATAAATGATAAAAGAGATGACTATATAACAAAAGTAATGGAGTATGATGTGGAGATCAGGGTCAAAATATGGTTAGAGAGAAAAGACTTTGTGAGCATATAGCCTAAGTCTTATAAGAAGCCAAGGAGGTGGTTATGGTGTCAAATGATGAAGAAGTTATAGCTGATCACACCTCACCTTCTAAGTAGTATTATTATTTGGTAAGATATCTCCAAGATGTTATTTATCCCTCTCACCTAACTCCTTCAAAATTAATATATTTTAGATTTTAATCCATTCCATTTCTTTTTGTTGATGGTGTTTTGTTCATGAAAGATATCAATGGCATGTTGTTAAGATGCATTGAACCACATCAAAAGGAAAGGTTGCTTGAAGAGTTCCATGATGGACATGGTAGAGGTAATTATTAAGAAAGGACCACATCACACAAGATCATGAGAGGTGGTTATTATTGGCCAAGCTTATTTAGTGATTTTCATGCATGTGTTAGGAAATGCAGATAATGTGTTATGTTAGTTTGAAAGTTAAAACTTGCATCCTTACCTCTCCAACCCATTGCAGTGGATCATACCTTTATCCAATGGGTATTTTAATTTATTCATCTCATTAATCCCCCTTCAATCTCTAGTCATAAATGAATATCAATTGTTATAGACTTCTTCACTAGATGGACAAAAGAAGTGGTATTAAAGGTTGGAAATGAGACCAATGTTCTAGATTTTTATGAACATCTACTTACTAGGTTTGGAGTTCCTTCAACCATTATTTTTGATAATTATATGGTATTTTTGGGGTCTAGAATCAGCCAATAGGAAGTTCAACATGGGATTTATCTCAACATTTCATCAAATTACTATCCACAAGGTAATGGCCTTGCTGAGTCCACTAATAAGAACTTAATAAAGATCATAAGGAGAACTATTGAAGATAATTAGAGGTCATGACATTTGAAATTGAAGTCAACTCTATGGGTTGATAGGATCACCTAGAAAATGTCAATAGCCAACTCTCCCTACAAGCTGGCATATGGTAAGGAATCAAGAATGTCTATTTCTCTTGAATTTACTACCCTAGAATTGATGCATAAAATTGAGTCTTTGGAGAATGAATCTACGGAGATCAGATATGTTGAGATTAAGGATTTAGAAGAGACAAGACATCAGTCTATGTTAACCATAAAAATCCATCAGGAAAAGGTGAAGAGAGACTTTGAAAAAGGATCTTCTTCATAAAGTTTTAAAGAAGGAGACTTGGTCCTCAAGTGGGATGAGGACATAGCTAAGCCAGGAAGGCATAGAAAGTTTGAGTCCCTTTGGATTGGTCCATACACCATCTCCATCTACAAATCCCATAATGCCTTCCAAATTGAAAAGATGGATGGTGAGGAGCTTCCTATCCTAGTTAATGGGATACACTTGAAACATTTCTCCTAGGAAGTTCAATTTTCTATACATAGTAAGTTGTTTTTTATTTCCTTCAAGTGTTGTCTTAGCACATTAGTTTGTTTACTTTTGCTTTGTTTAGTTAGTTTCCATATTTTGGTAGAATTCATTATCTTTACAGATCAAAGGGTTGTTTATATACATGATTCAAATTTTTCATTATTTTTTAAGTCCAAGAGTCATGTGAATAGGATGGGTTCTCAAGCATAATAGGCATGCTACCCAGCAAAGTCGCCAAAGATGTTGGCCAAATTTGGCCTACATATCAAAATTGATTTAATCCAAACTAAGAAGCTGAGTAGGGTTGTGATTGAATAGTGATCCAATGTCATAAAGATAAAATAGATCCAAAGAGGTGATCACATAACATTTTCAATATTTTGAAAAACTTTAAGTAAGATTAAAATGTGAATTTGGTGCTCTTAGACAACCAAACCATCATGACATGTCTTGCAAAAATGAATGATTTAGTTTTCATATGAATTTTTACAAATTGACTTGGGAGTCTCTTGGGCCAAAATATTAAACATACACAATGTTTTTCATGCCTTTAGGATCCTCTACAAATTTTATAGCTTGATGAATTCTCTATTTCAAGATATAAAGCTCCAAATTTGAACCTATATAATGAAACTTACATGAAGATGTCAAGTTTAAGCTTTGGCAAATATCCATTTAAATTAAAATGTTTCCAAGTTTAATGTAGAGTTGAAAAGTATCCAAATCTTAGGATCTAAGATCAATTATAGTGGTGAGTAGGTAATCTATGATGTCAGTGGGTACCAAATATCTAATAATGAATGTTTGATCATGCATCAAAGATCAATAGTGAGCATCAAGTTAAAAGGTCAGTGTTAACACATTGATGACAAGCATCAAGATCATGGGTAACTATCAAATAGATCAATGGTATACATCTAATAATAAGGCTAGTGGTTATAAATAGATCAACAAAGGGTTTTTAATCATATTAAGTAGATCAATGATGAGTAAAGGTCAAAGAGTCAAAGGATCCTAAGGATGAGCGAGCTCTTTCCAATTGTCAAAACTATGGAAACTATCAGAAAGATCAATGGTATGAGTTTGAGATATGTGAAGTAAGATTAATGATATATAGGGAAATGATCTCAAATTAAATGCAAGGCCACCACATGGCATAGGCATGTGAAATGGATAGACTAACAGCATGATCTTGAAAATGAATGCATAGCTAGCAAATAACACTTTTTTATAAATCCAGATCAAGATCAAGGGCTAGTATCAAAAGTTAAAGCTAAATATGGTCAAAATCAAACCATAGTAGGTATGTCAAATGAATTCTATAGAGGTAGACACATCAATTTTGATAGATTCATCACTAAAGCTAGTAATATGATTATGACCCTTTTTGCTTGCTAAAAATGAACTAGTAAGGAGCAATCAATGTCAGAACAAGATCAAAATAGATTGATTAATCTATTGTAACTACATCAACATCAAAAATAGATTTTAAAATATTGATCTAGTTATTATAACAACTTCAATGTTATAATTAATCTTGAAAATGACTTATTTCCACTACTATAACTATACGGAACATCAATGTAGACCAAAAATAGACTGAATGGGACTAATACAACTATTTTATCCACTTTCCAAAAGTAGTCTTAGACACAATGATCTTTTATAACAACATCAATGCCAAAATGATGGGAAATATGGGTCATTATTCACCCTTATCCATCTTCCTATGCATGATCCCCATCCCTCTCATCCCATTTTTCTATAAATATAGGCTTCTAAGCCTTGAAATGGATCCCTCTTTTTGGCATGACTAGACTCTACTAATATTGGTACTATAACACCTATTTGATGCAATAAATATGGAATTCCTCCATTTTCAAGCTAAATTAAAGTGTGTCTCATGAATTCATTGATGTTTTCAAGTGAATATCTTCTTTCATTATCTCTATATGTGTTTTTTCACCTTCATGATGTGTCTTGGTAGTTATTACAAGTCATTATAAGTGCATATATAGTCTATTAATTAGTGTAGAAGTGGAAAACTGCCCTCCCATGCTAGGTTGATAGCTAGCCCATGCTTTTGTGTGAAATACTTGAGTGAGGGCCAATCAAAGAGTAAGTGAAGTTATTTTTTATATTATTTCATGTGTCTTATAGTGAGTATTATGTAAATATAAGGATCAAAACATTTAATACATCACCCCCCTTTTTACATGTTTTCATAGATTAGTGTCAATATCTCTCCCCTTTTCTTAGCAAGAATCTAGTTTAGACTTAGGATAGGTGATAGACATCAAAATGAATCTAGCCTTCTCTAGAGGTCTGACCTGAGATTAGGTGACCAACAACCTAGGATCAGTCCCATGTTGGAATAGGTTTGAGCAAGAGGACTTGAATAATCCCTTTTCTCAACGAGGGTGAAACCTAGGAACACCAACATTACTCAAGTCTCTCCATGGTGAAATTTATTAAAAGTGGAAATAAATATAAAATGTCACTAAAGAATATTCCATTTTTATCATACTAAATTGGATAAAAATGCATAATTTTCTTAAGATAACCATATTTTAAGCAAATTTGATCATTCAAAAAACAAAAAGTCACCTTTGGGAACCAACAAGTTTCCATATGGATCATTTTTTGTAGGCATCCTATGAAAAAGTAGCGGATAAAAACATAACATTAAATAAAATAGAGGTAAAAACATAGTATGATAAAAATGTAGTATGACAAAACATCATGAGGATAAAATGTAGTGAGGAAAAAACTTAGTGGTATTGGTAATGTCATGAAGATGACACAACTTTCAATTAAAGGTCCAAACTCACAAAATCACATTTTACTCTATTATTTCGATTGTAAATTTGGTGCATTACTTTTCCACCATGAAATATTAACTATTATCATCAAAATGAACTAGACAACAAATAAAAAATGTGAAAATCAATCAAATGTACCAATTATGCTCTTCATGAAATTTTTATGACATTACCAATACCACTATGTTTTTCCTCATTATGTTTTGTCCTTGAGACATTTTTATCATACTATATTTTAATCATACTACATTTTTACTGCTACATTTTTTACTATTATGTTCTTTTCCACTACATTATCACATAGATCCATGTTATAGCATAATATAAGGGCAATGTATAAGGGTGTGATTTAGTGGTGACACTTAAAATAATATCATAATCTAGTCATTGGGAACTAAACACTAATCACAAAGGAGAGTATAATGATGTCTAAAAAATTTACCATGGGGTAATTTTTGAGACCTTGTAACCCCTCCAATTATTTTTACATCCAATTACATTTTAAATTTGGTGATTATTCCATTTTTTCTATACTATTTTTACATTAGGAAAAATAAATATATGAACTTTAGTTGCATATAACTCTTTGGATATACATCAATTATTCCCAAACATGATATCATATTGTATACTCTAAAGATACCTTTCTAATAAAACCAATTTTCTCAAGAATGATATGTATAACTCAAAATATGATAAAAAAAACCACTCCCCTACATTTTTGCCTTCAATTCCTCACCATGAATATAAGATGTGTATATGATCATAAAATTTTGTCCCATGTAAATGGATGATCTCCAATATCCATGTGGCACAATCCCATGGCCTTGCCTCATGAATTACACAAACCTAATCCACTTCATTTTATACCATACCCAATTTCACCAAAATTCATGGCCATTCTTGATTGGACATATGGTCATGGGGTTCACAAAGAACTTTAATATCTTGAAGTATCTAAGAAATGTTTTAGAAGTTTTTTTATAATCATCTAAAAATGACACTTGAGTGCTAAGAGTGTTACTTGAGACCACCCATCCTTATCTTATCCATAGACCTATCTTAGATCATATTTAGGCATTTATCCATCCTTCATGTAGGCCACATGTGTCCTTAAACATCTCTAAAGCATTCTCATGCCCTCAATCAAGATCTTGGCCTCTAGCACCCCAGGTTTTTCCACCTAGACACTAGCACCATAATTTAGACAATAACCCCTTATGGAATTAGTGTCTTAATTTGGGTACTATTGTCCTTTTTCTCACCTTTTGTTACCAATAGATATATTATCAAATGGTCAACCACTTAGGGTTAGACTAGACTAATTTTAAGAATTGTACAAGCACTAGAATAATATATATAAAAGAATTTTATCCCTTTATCCACTAGATATAAATCATATCAAAAGTACATAAACAAACTCAACAAGTTATGCATAATCAAGGTTATCAATTCTTATTCTACCTTACTTTTAAATACAGCCATCTACAACATTCCTAATCTCAGATTACTCATATTTCTAGTCTTAATAATATTCAAAGCACTCAAAATAACATTCATACTATCTTTAGTTGAACTTGGAGCAACCCTTAAATGGGGAGAAATACATTGATATTGATCCCTATTTGAAGTATTGGTATGTCGACAACTCTCATCATAACAGGGTGTTTAGGATGTCAAGCATACCCCACTAAAAGCACACATTGATTATTATGCCAATTGAATGCCCTATCAATATGGAGGTTTAAGGTTTAGATATAAAATTGGTCAAAAAAAATCATGTATAGGTAATTAGAACTTGTGTGCATAGGAATAGGCTTGGTAGACCTAGACATAGGTACACCTAGAAGCTTGGAATAGTTCTACACAAAAAACACTAGTGCTAAAATATGGATATTAACACCACATGGGGATATTATCCAATTAGGGCACTAATGTTTAGGAAGGGTTTTGATACCTAGATCCTATCCACAATACTCATGTTATAAACTATCCTAGTTTATAATCTCCATATCTTCCATCTCAGTCAATTTATAGCTAAGTATCTATTTACATTATTTATTGATATTTTAGAAAGGTCAAACTAAGTCAATTCTATCAAAAATTAGTGGATGTATTTGTTACATATTTCTACCTTGATTTACTATACTCATAACTTTTACCAACTTAGAGATTAAACTCCATAAACCCTAAAAAGTTAAATCATTTGATGAAATTGACTTACTTTGAATAGTGCACAAACCCTAACCCTAAATACAATAGGGTTTATGTTTCTAGCCTTTTATGACCCACATTCATAATTTAGATCCATATATTTTCTAATTTACATTTCATAAAATCATTATAATAATGATAGATGAAGTTTATCATTTTTTAATACAAAGTTTTCTAGCTTTGTTTGCATGCTTATTTCCTTTCATGTGGAATTAATTCAAAGATGACATAAACATATATGTACATGATGATTTATATCAACTAAAATATATGTCATATTTCATTCTACCTCTATCATGTTATTATTCTCTTATGTAGAATTTAATTAAGAAACAAATCCTTACATACATAAAGGATCTATTATGTAAGCTAACAACTAGGTTTCAATTTGTAATGTCATATCTTATGCACAAGAAAAAATCTCCTTATCCTCTTCATCTCCATGAGAGTGATAGATAATTTACTTATAACTAGGTCCATGTTACCACTCCTCCATGTGATGACATAACATATGTAATTTTTATTAGTTCCTATACTCAACCTATGCATGCCTCCATCTCTTCTCTATAGGGTGTGTGCATATAGGTTCAGTCAAAAGCAACCAAGGTTTGCACTTGTGAGACTCTAAGGGATCAAATTATTAGTATGATCAAGATAATATTAGAATTACAGAATTAAAATTAGTTATTAAGTGAAAAGGTCACATTATTGGCAAATAAAACTACATGTTCAAAGTCTTTAAAATATGTTAGTGTTCATCATGTATATGCATTTACACCTATACAATTTGTGCCTATCAATATTTCATATCCAAATCATAAAGTACAAGATGAGAAATATAATCAAGATCAATATAATACATAAGATGGGAATCAATACACTTTACCCCACTTAACAATGAAAATATTTTTGTTAATAAGGATGAGATTTTACAAAGTTTTAGAGATAGACTTTGGAAACACCCCCATGATCATGCACAAATACTATAATCCATAATGGAAATAAAAAATAAATAAAATAATGGTAAATATTATACTTCCCTAGATATAAATATTGTTAAACCTACTTTGGAAGAAAATTAGCTTGTATAATAACCCATTTTAACTTGAAAACCTTCAACAATGGAAACACCTCCTATGGCTAGTTCCTCCTCTTAGATATACAATCCCTTATGCATGAGATTTAGTATTTATAGGCTAATATGTTACATCTTTAGTAGGGTGCTACTCACCCATCACATGCCTTGTATTCTCATTTTATTTTATATACACATTTGACACATCATATAGTGGCAACTCCTTTGTCATATAGATTTTTGGAACCTAAGATTACTTTGTATGATGGTAAGGGTGACCCAGAGCACCATTTATGAGATTTCCATGACACATGTTTGGACTGTGTGTCTAATGATTGGATCCTTACTAAGTTTTTCCCACATAGTCTAAAGGAATATGCCTTAAAATGGTTCTATGATGTTCTAAATTAGTCTATCATTGCATTCAATCCATTGGTAAATATATTTTTATCACACTTTTCAATTAAAATTAGTGATAATATCTCAGATGCTTAAGTGGAAAAACTTAAACAAACATCTAATGAGCATATTACACAATATGTCTTATGATATAAAAATATATTGGCAAAGATGACTATCCCCATGGTAGATAGAGAACTCCAAGACATATTCAAATAGAGTTTACGACCAACATTTCATGAAGCTATCTTATTTAATAAGTTTTCAATGTTCATATATTTATGCCACATAGTGGTATAAAGGGAAGTCAAGATTTTATCTATGTGAGAAATAAAATTTAAAAGTGGATTAGAATCAACTACTAAGAGTTATAATAATCCTACATATAAAATAAGGGCCACAAAAAACAAGAGTGATCCAAAGGCCATAGTTAACACAACTTCAGAGCCACCTCCTCACTTGGCTTTATCATATTATTCATAAATATTTTTTACCAACCTTCTAAAATCACCAAAACATGTTTTACGGTACATCCTATAATGAAATATCATATCTCTCCCTCCCATTAAATAGGTTGATATGACATAACCTCTTCTAAAGAGCTATAATTCTAATGCATTATGTGATTATCATAGGGTACCAGGCTATACTAAAAATTGATGCATTAATTTGAAATATAAGATACAAGATTTATTAGAGGCCAACATCATTGATATGGGCACACTTGCAAAAGCACCTAAAGTTCAAAACATGAAAGTTAAGGCATTGGAACTATTTTTAGAATCATTTCTGAAACATATTTCTAATGAGATAAGTGGCACTTTAGGTATTTACTATGTGTATAAATCACATCCATGACCAACATCCTATCACAATACTACAAAGGATACACACCCCCTATATAATATCATTAGTGTGTATCATATTATGGTTTTAGCTAGACCAAAACTACTAGTTATAGTTATTAGAATAGTTACCATCAATACACCATAGAGTTTAATAGAGCCACCTATGCAAGTGAGGTATACTCTTAAAATGTTACCACATATGCATACTCTACCACAAATACCATTACTAGAGATAACCCTATGTTAGACATATGTTATAAATTCTATATGACCTCTCTCTATGCCTTTCCTTCTAAGATTAGTTTTATTGAGTTCCCAAGGTTCTTAGCATAGGTCATCTATGCTAGTAATAACATCTTCTACCAGATGGGTTCTTAGTACCCCTATAGTTCACAAGACACCATAGTTAGCTTCAATGATTCCTAGCAAAACTCCATAGGTTGTGATACATATATATCACTTAGTATGGTAGGTCATGGTACCTCAATAGCCTTTTCACATAGCACACATGATTACTATTCCTTTATTTAATGCATGCCCCATTTATAGTGGGTCTCCCATGAGACTCATTAGTTAGTATGTTCCTCCCTACTTGTACACAACTTCATCCACTCTTTCTCCTTATATATAGTTTCATTTTCTCATGTTGCTTGTACATAACCTATCTCTAGAAAATACAAAAATAATAAAAGATGTCAAAACAAAAACACTAGTCAAAATATTACTCATAAAATAAAACTTATAGATTATATGCATTGTCATGTTTAAATCTCTTATATTTTATAGACACTACATATGCTAGCTATCTTAGTATAGTCATTTTTTATCATACATATATGCTTCACTTATTATTTTTGAATGTTCAAAAATACTTACAATATCTAAGTCCACTACATAGATCTATATTTGCTCCTATCTACCCACTAAGGGCATATGCACAGATACATAGATTTCCCATTTGATACCTTCACCTGTTTGGGGGCATCTTATATATAGTTTTGATTTCCAAGTTAAATATTTATAATATCTACATAATAGATTTAGCATTTTTATATCTTGATATTGATCATCCTAAACCTACTCATATTAATTATCAGTTAGTACTACTCTAGACTTAGTTTA
>JARHVA010000781.1:2125000-2340000 GCA_037957365.1 Torreya grandis | reverse complement strand
CATACACACATCTTCAATTAAATTACATAATTTTAGTTTCATATGAATCTACTACACATGGGTAGGTAATTGTGGAGTCATAGTCTACTTGAGTTCTTAAGACACATACGTGAGATTGTTAGACACACCATCAGACCAATCCAATATATTTAAAGGTCATGATCCACCAAACAAGAATAGGCAATGATGGAGTCATTGTATACTTGATTTCTTGATCCACCCACACATGGGGATTGAGAAATCCATCATTTTAGTCCAAGTTATTCATTGATTGATCACTATTGACACACACACAGAGGTTGTCACTAGGTTTATGCATTTGTTTATGTACCTATATTCATCCCTTTCCTCTCTCTTATATATTTACTTAGTTTTTTTATTTTGATTTTTATATCTCTTAAGGATTGATCTTTGTATACTTTATTTACAAGATACATAATGGAGCATGCTTCACATACTCATATCTAGATTCATGGGTTTTGCCTCTTACGTAAGTCTAGGTACACTTCTTTTTTTTTATCATAGTTATTTCACTTTATTACATTTCTATAATAAAGGAGGGGAATAATTAATCATCTAAAAATGATACTTGAGTTCTAAGATTGTTACTTGAGACCACCTATCCCTAGCTTAGCCCTAGACCTATTTTAGGGCCTATTTAGACACTTATATATCCTTCATGTAGATGACACACATCCCTAAACATCCCTAAATTAGTCCTAGACCATCACTTTAACATCTTGGCCTATAGTGCCTTAGGTTATACTACCTATACACTAGCATAATAATTTAGACAATAGTGCCCCATGGTGCGAGTGTCCTAATTTGGGCGTTATTCTCTTTTTCCCACATTTTATTACCATTTGATATCTTTTCAAATGAACAACAACCTAGGGTTGGCCTAGAGATATTTTAAGACCCACACAAACTATAATAGTATATGTACATGAATTTTATCCCTTTATCTACTAGATGGAAATAAAATGCAAATTATACAAATAAACTTAGAACAAGTTGTGCACAATCAAGTTTATCAATCCCTATTATACCTACTTTTACATATAGCAATCTATAACATTTCTAAGCTTAGATTGCTCAAATTTATAGTATCAATAATATTTGAAAAACTCAAACCAACATTTGTATTAGCTTTACTTACACTTTCACTAGCACTTAGGTGCAAATAATGACATCAAGCTTGATTTCTCTTCAGAGTATTGATATGTAGAAAACTCTCATCACAACAGGGTGTTGAGGATGTACAACCTACCCCACTAAAAACACACTTTGTTACTTGTGATAACTAGATGACCTATAAATATGGAGGCTTAGGGTTTTTATATAAAATAAGTCAAAATAGATCACCTACAAGGAATTAGAGCTCATGCACATAGGAATAGGATTGGCACACCTAGACATAGTTGTACCTATAATCTTAGAATAATTATACATAAAGGAAACTAACACTAAAATAGGGACACTAGTGCCACATTGAATTAATATCCAATTAGGGTGCTATTATCTAGGAGATATTTTGACACATGGATCTTGTCTATGATAGATTAGCTCTTTTCTTAGTTTGTAATATATACATCTCCTATCTATATCAATTTATAGATAAGTACTTGTTTACATTATTTATTGATATTTTTATAAAGTTCAAACTGAAGTCAATTTTGTTACAAATTAGTGGTTTTATTAATTGCATATTTCTACATTAATTTAATATATCAAACCCTTTAACAACCTAGGGCTTACACTACATAAACCTTAAAAAGTTAAATCAATTTCTTTTCTTATATCTTCCCATTTAAGTGGTCATGTATTATTTTATCCTTTTAATATTTTATCTTACCACATGGCACAATGTGACCCTAGACATTCATCTACACACTTCTAACTCTTCTTTTCTTATGAACCCTTTAACATTTTCTTAGAGTGACACATGGACACATTTTATTAGTCATAGATTTCTCAACATGTGGAGTCTTTAGTCACTTGTTGATTTATGTCTTATGAGAGTGAAACACAAGGCCAATTCCTATTAGATATTAATTATGACTCATAAATTCATATTTTTTATTTCCATCAATTAATCGATTTCACAAACCTAAGGAATTATATATTCCACCTTATTTGCATTTTTACAACCATCCTCACCCTTATTTTGGATCCACTATATCCACATGGTATAATTTGGTCCAATGTGCCTACATATATCTCTAAATTTACTTTTTATTTATGACCCCTTATTAGAATAAGAGTGGTACATGGTCACTTCTTATTACTAATAAATGGAAAATATTAATGGTTAAAAATCAAAGACTCATGAACCTCCATTACTTTTATTTTCCACTTTAGTATTATGGTCTCTTAGTTATTCATGTGGCATCTCCTAAATGGGAAACTATTGAAACACATGGTAGATGTTGATTGGTCCAAGTGGAAACTTGTGAGTGGGATATGAATGATACATGTGGCATCCTCTAGTTGGTCACAAAGCATGAAACCCATGGACTTCTCTATTTTACTTAGTTATACACCTCCTACATTGTGGTTAATTGGGGATAAGATACATGGAGGCCTATGATTTTTAACACACCACATATTTCATGGAGAACTATTTGGCCTTAAATTTAATTTGTCTATAATATTAAACCACTCAAATCAAGATAAGTGGCAATTATTAACTGGTCACATAGTCATGGAGTCTATAGGATACTCTTATCCTCAACTTTGTGTGTGTGTGTGTGTGTGTGTGTTTGTGTGTGTGTGTGATTATGGTAAATTTTATGGTGTATTATAAAATAAAAGGTGAGAAAATTAATCCCTAAAGTCTTTTTTAAACCCATAAACCCATATCTAGTATAAAATACTTATTAGCTGAAGATGGGATGAGGTTTCCATTATTATTATAATAGGGTCTCCTAATTTAAAAAGGAAAAAATTCATTATGGTAATCTTGGATAGGCTCACAAAATATGTTGTTTCTTGTAAAACATGCCTCATTTTTAGTCTAAAAATATGGACCCACTTTTTGATTTAATGGTTGGTCTTATATCTTAAGAATTTCATTGTGTGTGTGTGTGTGTGTGTGTGTGTGTGTGTGTGTGTGTGTGTGTGTGTGTGTGTGTGTGTGTGTGTGTGTGTGTGTGTGTGTGTGTGTGTGTGTGTGTGTGTGTGTGTGTGTGTGTGTGAGAGAGAGAGAGAGAGAGAGATTATGGTAAATTTTTTGGTGTATTAGAAAACAAAAGGTGAGAAAATTAATCCCTAAAGTCTTTATAAACCCATATCTCTTATTAGCCAAATATGGGAGGAGGTTTACATTATTATTATAATAGGGTCTCCTAATTCAAAAATGAAAAAATTAATTATGGTAATCTTGGATAGGCTCACAAAATATGTTGTTTCTTGTAAAATATGCTTCATTTTTAGTCTAAAAATAGGTACCCACTTTTTGATTTAAAGGTTGGTCTTATATTTTAAGGATTTCATCGTGGTTACTAGTTTAAATTAGATTTATAGAGGATGCTTATTTTTCCATATGTGAATATTTAAATCTGAATATGCTTCATTGTTTTAGCCAAGCCTAAAAAATTAACTTAGCATTTTAAAACACTTAGCATTGAAATTCTCATCTTGGGCTACTTTAATTTTAATATATGAATTTGCATAAGTCTGATAAGTCTTAATATGATTATTTTCTTGTGTTTTGAAACATATTTTAAAGCTTCTTTTTAGTCTATTTCATCTTAGGTTTATGAAAATTATTTAACTATTTCAAATTTTTATACTACTTTTCCATAGTAATTTTTAGTCCATTTTGGCTTTTATTCAATCTAAATCAGCTATAAGTTTCCTCTGGTTCATATTTTGACTTAGTTAATTTCATTAAAATTGATAAATGTTGTGTTAAAATGGCTTTATTTTGTTAAGTTTTCATGCCTTTTTGTTATATTTAAAAATACTTAACTATTTGATTTTAAATTCTTATCAGTTTTATTTTCAAATCAAAGATTATTGACTCAACATTTTTGCTTTTATCTGTAGGTGCTTAAATCAATCTTGATGCCATATGGTAATTTTTATGGATCCTAACATCCTAAGACTTATCCAAAGGGACTTTTTAAACTTAGTTATTTTCACAAAAGTTACCCAGGGACATGTGACACTTTTCATCTACTTCAAAAAACTTAGCTAATTTGTTAACATTACCTAGAGCCATATGTTAGTTTTTTCTCTCAGTGTAACTTAACCATTTATACTCAGGTTGTACAATGCCATGTGTTAATTCTTAGTGATCCTAGGACTATTTAAAAGTATCTTAATACTTAAGTAATTTTTTTCAAGGCTTCCCAATGGGGTAATGATGTCAACAATGCTCTATGATAGAGGGTCAGTAGGATTATGCCATGTGGAATAATCCCTCTACAACATTATCCTAGAGATATTTGTACTAGTGCAATACCACTAGGCTAATTGATTAATGAGATTATACCACATGGCATCATCTCATTTTTTAACTATCTTGGAAATGTTTTTACAAAGTATGGATCCTCTGAGTAAGTGGTTGAGCAAGATGATGCCACATCATAAAATCCTACTACTCTATTATCTTGGGGTGATCCTTGTAGGCCCAAAAATGATGTCAAATCCCTAAGAAAGTGGGTGAGTGAGGTGACACCATGTGATTAAATATTGATGCACTATAGCCCCAATGTAATCTTTCTAAGTCTTATAATTTGTCAAAACCTAGGCAAGTGATATTGTGATCCATGGAAAAATCTCGCTTCACAGTATAAAAAATAATCAACATGCACTTAAAGATTCAATTGAGTAATAGAGGAGTAAGAGGAAAATTCATATGGTAGGAAACCCATCAGAGCTAAGGATAAGTTGGTTGTACAACCAAAAAATTATGAGTCTAAAGTTGATAGCCCATTTACTTGTCAAAACTATCAAAAGGCCCTATCGAGAAAAGGTCACATAGCCATGGAAATGATGAAAGTAAATGGTAAAGCTAAAGTTTTTTGATGAAAATGGGATTTTAAACATCAAAATGGGACCTGTAGAAGTAATATAATAACGTAATGAAATAATGAGGAGAATCCATCTGGAAATAGCTAGCCAAAGAAAATGAAAAGATAGATGCATTGCTAGCAAAGCACTAGCTTGAATTATATGGACCATCTTTCCATCAAAATAATTAAGAGGTGTGGATCTAACTTCAAAAGATATGGGTAAATAGCTATCATAATTTAATCTCAACTAAATTCCCTATTGTCATTTATTCTTGATTTAGTCCAACTTGGTCCTTGATATTTTCATGATGCAATAAAGTGGGATATTCCCCCAACAAACTGTGAGTGGGCATGTCACGTTGATGATTACTATATATGTCCCCATGAGTGGAACAATTTGAATTTAAACTTCATTTCAAATTATTTAGGCCTGCATTCCTATTTAAGATTAACTCTTATGCCATAATAAGGTTGGTTCTTTATGGATTATGAAAAGAAGACATACATAACTAGACATTTTATTTATTTCTTAGGATAATCTCTTCCCTTTTCTTATTTTAGCTTATCATTACATAGTTATTTTCCTATTATTTGATGATTGTATGAATTTTAAAATATTGTTAATCAAAATTAAAATTATGATAACCCAAATATTTTTAATTCTATATGGTCATTCTCTACACATTTTTATGGTAGTGATGCCCTTCCCTCTTATAGCTTCTCTCCTTCCAAGACTCTTGCACCATATTTAGTCAAAATTTTCCTAAGTCTAGCTCAACTAAAGATTAGTATTATAGGATTTATTTAGTTTTATAATGATGGGTTCACTTATGTTTAAATTAGGAACTTTATCTCTTTAACTTTAATCTTTTTCTCTTTCTTTATAACCAGGTTAATCTAGGGATATAACAATCTTTATTGAATAGTTTATCTTGAATGCTTTATAATTGTATCAAAAGGTTTATCATAATTATTGCATTGTTTAACTCCGTAGCATGATAAAATAATAAGGGAAGTCGACGTATTTTAGATGATAAATCATAGAAACTTGATATTTTTTGGAGGCTAAGCCTTACAAATGTGTCCTTGTTAGAGAATGTACTTTTCATTTTTGTTAAGTTCTAACTAGGTTATTTGTCTTTTCCCAGTTTTGTCCTATGTAAGGATTTATCCCACATTGGCTAGTTAATATTGATTCTTGCTTCTCCTTGCCTACGTAAGAAATGTCTCTCCATTATATTAAACATGTCTTATTATAAATAATATATGATTTTACTTATTTTACATATCATATATGCATCTTTTTACGTGACATTTTTGTTACTAACTCTTCAAATCCTTGGATTATTGAAATGTTATTACCATTCCTAACATGGTACAAAAAATTTGAAGTGTTGAAACCATCCTTATTTTTGAAATATTTTAGATACTTCCCATTGCTAAAGCTTCTACTTCCCTTGCCATACATCCTCAACATTTATTCCTTATATAGGTCAGCATGGAGGTCTAAGTTTTTATATAAGTGTTGGAGTTCTTTTACTAAAAAACTATGTTAGATAAGATAGAGGATAGATCTATGTGGATAGGTTCTTGAAGAGGAGAGAATAATATTGTGCATTTCTCCTAAGGTATTTTAAGTAATAATCTCACTTCTACACTTTAACCTTACTAGTTGTACATTGTAATTCTTTGTGGAGGATTGAGCTTTTGTGGTCTTTTAGAGGTTAGAGTTTTATATCTATTTCCTTTATTAGAGTTTATGGAATATTAGATTCATGTCTTGTAAGAAAAAATATAATGTTTCAACTATCAATTTAGAATTGGAATTTTTACAGGAGGTGAATGCATTTTCTTAGGACTATGTTTTGTCCCCTTTTTAAGGCATTCAAGGAGAGAGCTTGAGGCCAAGCATAGGAACTAGGAGAGTTAAAGTTTTAGGTTCATATTTTCCCATTTCTACATTCCAATTTTTTATTATTTTATGTTATGTGAAATATATGATGATATTTTGCATTGAAATAAGTATAACATTGGAACTTTCCCAAGGAATGCACTTTTTTATGACTACATTTTTCCTTAAGATTGCACTATTGTTTCCTTTGTATTTTTCTAAGCACACTCTATTTTGGAAGGAGATGTATGGTATTTTATATGTGGTAGATATCTGATACTAATATTTATGGCCATATATTACCATTTTTTGAAATTTGAAAGATCAGTCTATTATTCAAACTTCCATTCTGGCAAATCCATTTTTTGGGCAAAACTATGATTTTTACAAAAATGTGAAATGTTTTGACAAACTGATCTTTACTCATAAGGAATTTTAAGAAACTATTTTTAGGTTATGAGATCCTCTCCCACATATTTTCATAATATCTTATGGTTTTAAATTCTAATGAGTACTAAGAAAGTTATGGTAATTTTAATATACTATTTTAGTTAATTTTTTCCCTTAAAAACATGGTTTTGATATAAACTAGGTTTTTGAATTTCAAAAGTAGTTTGGAGCCCAAAAAAAATAGGAAGGATATTTTTTAACTTTTCTAGGATTTAGAACATTTATGGAAAGATTCAAGTTCCAAAAAGTGGTTTGAAGACTACCTTCTTTTTGATTTGGTCACTGAAATCAGTTTATAGTGTAATTTTTAATGTTTTTGACCCATTTTTATGAGAATTTGTAAATCCTATAACTTTTGAATTGTAACTCAAAATCAAGTTCCATTTTTAAAAAAGTATATAGTTTTCAATTATCTATCCATTTGTGTTATCAATTTGTAAAAAAATATTACTTTTTTAAACTGCCAAATGCTAGGGGGCTTACACTTTTATGAGGGGGGGTTTATTTATTAATTGTCATTATTTTAATTGAGATTTATTATTTTAGAGGGATCATTCTTTATTATTCCTAAATTATTCCTTTTATTTCAATAATGGATCACCTCAACACCTCAAATTACACCACTTGGAAAATAATAATGAAGATACACCTTCAACTGAAAGGCTTATGGAGAGTGGTACTTGGTGATCTTCCTAACTTCACCAATGGGGAATATATTACATGGATTGTATCTATGCAATATGATACTATTCACTTTATTAAATTCAATATTTTATATAGCTTACACATTCATATTATGGATACCACATTACCAAAGGAACTTGGGATACTATAACAACCTTCTTTGAGGAGGATATTGAGCCTTTTGGGTTTTCTAATCCCTCTCTTAATCCACCTCCTATTCCACTTCATTCTCCTCCTATTAATTAGGACTTATATTTTGAAGATGACATGAATGATGCTTCCCCATATCCTTTTCCTCTTAGAAGTGAGTTTTTCTCTTCTTATGATGTACTCTCTCCTCCTACTATAGTTTCTTATGATGACACATTATTGATATACATTTATCTTATTTTTGTCAAACCACCTCTATGGGATGAATTTATACCAGACTTGGGATGTCTATTTATAGAACTTTCCTTTGTTCTTATGTAGGATGTTGAGTAACCACATATTATCACTTTAGAGGACTCTACTAGTTATAGTGAGAGTACACTTGTTGATAATTATGATCCACTTCCCATGGAAATTATTTCAAAAAATATTTCATGTATTTCTTCTGATCAGTTCATTTTCATGGAATTACATCTGATTCATGTGCATGATCTTGCCAGACCTATACCAAACTTTAGATTTTTATGTGATTCATATATATTTGTACTATTGTATCCTTCATATTATGTTGTGAAATGGGTAGACTTATAGTACACCATTCATGTTCTTCATTTGGAGAAAGGAAGAAACATTATTTAATGCAGATGGAGCTCTTACAATTTTTTAGCCAATGATATTGACATCTAGACTAGTCATCTTGAAAGACTAACTTTCAGTATCGATGATAGTTATCCTTGGGGGATTCCATGTGAATACCTTAATTATTTATTTTACATCATTTTGGAGGGAGTTTTATTTCTTATGGGTTTTCTCTATTTCTCCACTTCATGGATATATAGTGTAAATGAGTATCTTATCAAGCCTATTGTTTGGACTCATACTATGATATGACACTATATATTTTTTTGGCTATTGTTAACCCCTAGATTTAATTGATGGGGAGTGTTAGAGTATTCATTTATCATGTTTGATAGGTTATATATAAGTTTTTTATATTTTATTAGTTTTGTCCTATCTAAGGATTTATCCCACATTGACTAGTTAGGCTTGAGTCTTGTTTCTCTTTGCCTACATAACAAAGGGTTATCCATTGTATTAAACATGTATTAGTTTGAATAATATATGATCTTCCTTATTTTTAATATATTATTTGTAGCTTCTTTATGTGTTGTTTTTTTTCTAACTCTTCAGATCCTTAAATTATTATAATCTTTTTACCATTCCTAATAGTCCCAAGTGAAGTATTTGGCCTCTTTTGAATCCCTTAGTCATAGTTAGTAGTGTCTCAAATCATTAAATCATGTCCCTTACATGGAATAGTACACATTAACCAACTAATTGAAGACAATCATACCCTGACCTAGTATATTTAGACATTGGGGAGGTATTTTCTTAATGGGATCTCCCTCCTTT
This sequence comes from Torreya grandis, assembly GCA_037957365.1. Lineage (NCBI taxonomy): Eukaryota > Viridiplantae > Streptophyta > Pinopsida > Cupressales > Taxaceae > Torreya > Torreya grandis. The sequence continues at coordinate 2,330,391 of JARHVA010000781.1, read as the reverse complement.
CAGGACAAGTAAAGGATTAACAATCCCTTACCTAATTTTTAGTTGTGTCAAAATGCATATCAATAAAATATAGTATAGTAACATATATATTTCACATCTATTTATATCATGTATAGTAACATCGTATTTCTTGAATATGGTATAAAAGATATATGGGAACCATAAGATCATAGTAAGTGATCATGATCTAATATTTACTTGTAATTTTTGGACCAATTTATTTTTATGTGGTCAAAAAATTCATAGATGGTTATCTTTATTTTTTTTCATTAGATAAACAAAATAAATGGATTAATTATATAACACTAGCATAATTTTGGTATAACACTTCCATACCTCATAAAAAATGTCTCTATTTTTTGAGATATTTAGCTACCACCCACTATCCATCACCTCATCCTTGAGGTTATAGCCAAAGTTAAAATTTGTTTAAGAACACAATAAACTCCAAAATGAGGTAATATCTAGTCTAATATATAAATTATCAATATCACAATGTCGAATGAGTCAACAAGTGGATGAACACCACAACAAAAGGCATTATAAAATGGTGAATTGTGTATTTTTTCTCCTACAAAATGAAAATAAAATATCATTTAAATAATATAAAAAGGATAAAAAATTTATCTTAAGTAATATGGCCCTCAAAATATCCTATATAAATTTTATAATGTTACATACAAGTTAGAGTTGCCTAAATAATTATACATAAATTAATTATTTCATGATTCGTACTTGAAAAAGGTAATTAGATAGAGATTATCCTCCTATAATTGTTTACTAGAGTTATATGAGGATGGTAGAATCATTATATAACATGAGGATATATTTTAGAACCACACTAAAAGGCTACAAACAAGGAATATTAAAGAGTATTTGATCAACTGGATTAATCTAACCAACAAAGATTCAACATGGATGATGAAGCATTCCTACAGAAGCATCCAAAGTTGGTCAACATTAATGAAAAACTTGTTTTGAATGATAAGGGCATGCTATGCCATGATGTGTATAGAGATATGCATGGCTGACTTATGGTTAACATAACATTTTACCTTATCATATCAAAAATTTATACATTTTCATATTTTTGGTAAGGTCAACTTATGGAGTAACGAAAACCTAATTAGGGTATATATAGGAGGTATTGGTTAGTACTTGAGGGTCATATTGTGAATTATATTCTTATTACATGCATGTGGATATTTCCCCATCAAAGTGGTTTAATATTATATTTTTTGTATTTTTCTCAGCTACCAACATTTGGTGTGTATCTAATATATTCTTATTACATGGATGTGAGATGTTCTTGACATTTATATTTGCATCCATTATTGTGAAATGGATTTATCTATAATTAATTTCACTACACATCAATATAAATGCATTATGTATATATCTATTTTTAGTAGAAGCATTATAATTACAATGGTGTTAATATTTTTACGCATATGGATCATCATCTTAAATTAGGTTATTATTGGTGATTATTTGTGTGTTTTCATCACTCCCCTTTTTTGATCTCATGGTTCTCTATTGTCCTATTATTCATTGTGTTATGTTTTTTTATGATTATGAGCTTCTTTTCTCTCTTTTATTTATTTATATTTTCCTTATTTTGGGATGGGAATAGTGGTATGTGAATCCTTCCATATGTGGGATGACAAACCCATTATTCCTATCCCTTTTACTTTTTTTAGACCCTTTCTCCCATGGTCACATCCTTTAAATGTTTAGATATGTTTGTCAATTATTTTCCTTTCTCTTTGTCATCTTTTGTGTACCATTGGATATTTAATTCAAAACAAGATGTGTATGTGTGTGTGTGTGTGTGTGTGTGTGTGTGTGTGTGTGTGTGTGTGTGTGTGTGTGTGTGTGTGTGTGTGTGTGTGTGTGTGTGTGTGTATCATCTATTATCATTTTGATAATGAGGTATCTATAAATGTATCCAAGAGGCTTGAATTCATGAGACTCCATACAAGTTTTTAATCTAATATTAGTTATTCATCCTCAAGTCTAATAGACTCTAAAATATTTTATCACTACTCAAAGACTTAGATCACATCTTATAGAAAAAATAAACTTGGTGAATGTGCATGTAGTTTCATCTCACTCATAGGGAATAGGATTTTTAATATATTAATTATTTTATCCATTCACATTACACATGAAATACAAGGGGTCTAATTCTGGTATGTAGGTGTAAATACTAAAATTTAGTCATTAGTACTTAATAATGCTAGGCCTTACACACATTTATGATGCATGACTTGAACACTCAAATAAGTTCCTAATTTTCCATTTTGTCACACTTGAATTTTAAATTATGATTCAATCATTTTGTTATGTTGTTATACACCTAAAATAACCTCACTTTATTTTTTAAACTTGTTAAATATCTTGTACGAACATCTCAAGACTCTTAGTTCAATAATATTTTACATGGGTTAGTTCCACCACTAATGGTCATTATCATTAATTGATAATGACTTGTGTTGGTTAAAGCCAAGCCACTTCCATCAACATATATTTTCTAAAATAAACCCATCCTTAAGGTTATACCATAAGCCTAGCATGTTGATGGCATCAATAATTATTAAAATGGATACATTTATAAAAAAAATCAATGTCTCATTAAAAAAGGGACTTGGAACTTATTTGATAAACATATATACACTATTACACACTGAGAACATTTTCCTTATTCTTCCAAATTTACATACATACCACTAAGATTAGTCATGAGAAAGTTTGAAGCACTAAAAATATAATTCAAAGAAAATATTGTCAGGTAAAAAATCCAATCATTAGTTATATACACATAGTGAAGGAGCATAGTTTTACAATCACAATAAGTGGGATGTGTGGCTTTATTTCCCTCCTTGGAGTATTATATACATACACACCATCAAATTATCATGTGGGTATTATTAGGATCAGACCAACCCATTACACTTCCCCCATTCTTTTAGGTTTCTTTCCCTCAAAATCACATTTGTGGTTTCAAGGCAAAGGAGACTAATTTATGGATCTACATGTGTCATCAAAGTTTATAATAAAAAACACAAATAAAAAAATATTATCTTAGGAGACCATAAAATAACTATACCACACTTATAGCACATCAATACCAACCAATAGGTCAATATTGACTAGTGATATTGACCCAATCATACATAACAGACCCAACATAGGTAATAGATCAATTCTAGAACTAAACCAACCTAAACATTTGATGATTTACATACACAATAGAGCATCCCTCCACCACTTGATACATTAAATCCCCATGTATCTCTCTTTGAGTGCATTATTAGCTATTTTTCCATCATTTCAAATATATAAAAATTAACATAAAATATAAAAACATTTAAATATTCAAAAAATCCAAAATCAGGACATGAGCATGATATGATTGCTAGTTTACACTATTTACATATGTTATTTATCAAATTTTTGGTATATAGAGTATTACTTATATAAACACATGAATTTATTGATATCTAAGTGTTATGAAAGACATATAAGTTACAAATGGACATACAAATTTTGGTTTTCTCTCTACCCAATAACCATATCTATACTAGGGAAATCTTATTCCATTAGTTTCACAATGATAGGTTATGATTTTTTATGAACTTTGTACCATGTTAATCCACATATAATGTTTACATATATATTTTTGGTTACTCATTTATTAATCAATGATACATTATATTTAATATTACTATGATATGTCATTGATACATATGAATGGTGTAGACTAATTTCATTTTCTATGTCCCATCACTAATATTACTATTATGCAAGATATGTTACTTGTGTGAGATTAGTATTTGTATACCTTAGAATTTTTTGATGTGACATGTTTTATGTTCCTTATTGAAAAAAAATATGTCCTCCTATCTCTAACCCTTGGCCTTTTTATTGTGTCATTTTATGTCCTTTATATGCATCCCTTTGCCTTATGTCTGACTCTAAAACTTTTTATTTTAAATTTTATTGGTATTGAGGGGTGATATGATCTATAAAATGCATTTTATTATGTAGTATTATTCATAGATACTTATATTCCATGCTTCACTAATTTAACTATCTCTACATGACATTTTAATTCCATATGCTACATACATTCCATGATTGATATATGCATTACTATGATGACATATTCTCCACATGATCAAAGAATATTACATGATGTTGTCTTTAAACATGACATGATATGCTCCATTATTATTTTGATATGATTAACTTATAAGATACAACCCTTATATCAAAAATGGGGGAATTATATTGGACTTGTCTTAGATACATAAGCCTGCATGTGAATAAAATCATAATAGAGTATAGGTTTCATAGATTTCAAAGATTTGGATAATTTAGATATCAGATCATTTATATTTATGAAATATATTAGAAAATTTATGTAGAGTACAAGGTCATATGACATATATATACATTCATTTATAGACACCTAAGCATATATTTATAGACACTTGGGTGTATATGCATGGGCATATGCAAAATATTTTATAGGAACAAAATTTTAGATTTTCACATTCACATGAATTTGAGATACCACAAATTCATCATATAGATGAATATCATTCTATATTAGTAATATATATTTTATGGGCATGATAATGGTTCATGCATATATACATGATAAAAAAAAGTTATATTTGAATGAAAAATGGTTGTCATTCCATTTCACACCTATCAGATCTATGATCATTATGGGAGAATGGAAATGGTCCATTATCTTTTGATCATGCATTATATTCTACATTGAGTGAAATTAAACAATAAAAACCTACATACATGATGGGGGCATGAATATTGATGATTCTTTTCTATCATTATTTTTTTTTAATCAAACTTGATTTAACTAAAATTAGACATTAAATTTTAATAAATAGGACATTTTTAGTGGTTTATATATTTTTTGTGAACCTTACCTAATTGGTTTTCTCATTTACCTACATAGTTATTTATTTTTGAGTTGAACCTAGTTTTATGTGTCTCTCTCTTTTCCTACAATTATTTTGGTTATTACATTGTGTACTTTTCCCCACATTCATGAGGGTTGGTGCATATTTTCTTCCCAACTTAGGATCTTTCATAGTTACACAAGTGTGGGCCATGATAACCTAAACTCTCTAATGATTCAATAAGGAAACATCATATCCAACAAGTTTCAAGGGAAACATGGCTTTCAAAAACACAAAAGTGTAATCTAACCCCTGTTATTTCAATTTTCAAATTTAGATTTCACATTTGGACATTGTCTATTTCATTTTCATTACATGTTTGCATGGAGAAAAGACATACATTTGGGCCATATCCCAAAATGCAAAGTGTCTTATACACACTCAATTATATTTTATCCTTTTACTCTATAAATTCCATTAATAAATAAAAGGGAGAATTTTAGGATAATAAAAATTGGACTTCAGTACTTGACAATGATAAACTTGACATAAATTTACCACACATGTCTTAAGCACTCAAATAAGGTCTTAATTTTAGACCGTAAAACACTTTCAAGTTATCTTATGATTCAAACCTTTAATGTTTTATATTATTCATCTATATAACCTCATTTTACTTTCTAAACCTATTAAATTTCTTGTATAGACATCTCCAGACTCTCAATTTAGTCCACTTGTAAACATGTCAACTATGTTAGTGTTGTAGGCTCAATTTTCAGCCTTAGAGAGAGTTATTCAGACTCACTCTAATTTAACTACACAATAGGAACAACCCCAAGTTATGGGTCTCTTATAATGGGGTTGGACCTCCAAAGAAGGCCAACTTCCTCTTTATGCTCACCTAAACTAATGCAAATCACTAAGAAAAGGGTTAGAAAGGGTTTAAGGGATCCTAAGAAGGTGATGTAACAAATTTAAATGGACACTCATACAATCTTGAACCCACACTGGAACAACATAAAAAAACTATAACTCACACAACCTCACAATATCACTAGTTGCATAAATACTTCATATAAGAGGTCCCAAGTAGAACACTAATCTAGACCTACAAGTTAGTTCGAAAACACCTTCACAGAGGAAATAAAAAGGACAGTAAACTAGGAAGACTCTCCTTCACAAATTCAACATTCATAAGCATACCAAGCACTAATTGAATATAAGAGATAAGTAGTTGATTCTATTACTACAAAAGGTAGTTCTTACAATATTTTGATAGGTTTAACCATATCAAATAAGCAAACTTTTCTAAGAGTCTCAATGAGTATCCTTGTCCTAGAAAAGAATGAAAAATTCTAAGGTATGAGAACCCCCACAATGGGGAAGAGACTAGGATATATAAGAGAAGTAAGAGAGAGAAAATAAAGTGGGAGCATGCCATCAAAGAGGGAATACACTATCCTAAGTCATTAATTATACTTGAGATACCACTTTTATTAGAGGTACAATCACTGATGGGGGGTGAACTAGTGATCCTAAATAATCAAACTTCAATTTTTATCTTTAAAAACACTTAATCAATTATCACAAGCATTCATGAAGAATAAATATCATTCATATCAATGAGCAAAAGAGACAATGCAAGATCAATCACATAACACATGACATATGTGGGAAACCCCCTTAGGGAATAAAACCCACTAAAACCTAGAACTAGACTACTATATTATAATAAAAATAACCAATTTATACAATCTACAAATGATCAATGAACTACAATCCCTATTTAGTGAGACTATAATCCCATAAAGTTCTTCAACACCTATTTAGATGAGCTTTAACAATAACTAGACTTTTAGTAAGTTTCACCTTACAAGGAGGTTGAAACCACCTTAGATGTTGGATACCAAAACAACACATATGAACACATCCACCTATGAACTTATGTCTTAAACACATGATGATGGACCTCTGATTATATCTCTTCACCTTCACTCATACTTAATATGCAAGAGCATTATTCTGCCAATAAAATTATGACCTACAGGTCATACAAATAATCCTCAATTTATTATGCTCTTTAACTCATCCTTAGGGTACTCTACCCCTCCTTCACTTCCTAATTCATAAACACAATCCTCTCTTAAATCTCTCCCAATTCTCTTTCAAACAACCTCTTCTAGCATTATTAGGTTTAATAACCCATGTGATCACCTTTAACACCTTACTCAGACTAGCATATGTAATCATCTTCGCTCTCTATTGGAACTCACTAACCTATATATTCTCTTTCAAATTTCATCTCCTTCACTTGGATCCACACTCACATTCCCTCATTCAATACTTTCACTCAAGTCTTCAAGTCTATAAACCATCACATCTAGTTTCACTATATATAAAGCATTCATGCTTATCAACATCTTGGTTAGCCATTAGGCATGTATTAACACTTAATACATATATCATATAAATACAAAGCTTAATATAATATTCATATGTCATCCATATCATCTATGGGTCACCCTTAAGCAACTACACCTTTTAATAAGGCCCTTGTAGCTCTTATAGGTCTCATGGAGACCTATTTACCCATTTAGTACTTCATTAATCAAAATAAGAACACAAGACCACTTTAAAATACATTATTACACTCCTTATGTCCCTTTTAACATCCTAAAATGATCATTTTTTCTCACCTATTCATATGCTTAAACAACTCAAACATTGATCTGGTGCATAAGAACATCATGAATGAATACACAGTCAACTTCTTAAGCATTGTTCATACTCAAGATAGATTGATCACACCTCAAAAATAATCATATATAATCCTCATAGAGTTTACAACAATCCTAAATATAAAATTCATCATGAGACATTGAAATAACATCAAAACAAGATCAAATATCCTTCTCGAGTCACTTGCAGAATAAGTACAAACACAATCAACTTTTAGGCTCAAAATCTTTGACTCTACTCACTTTTAGATCTTCAAATCATGTTCATTAGATGAAACATAGAGTCCTCTTCATATTTTATTTTTATAGTACTAGAAAATTTGAATTTTATTAAAATATATGTAAAAAAATATAGAGATCTAGTTTTTCCCTATGTTAAATTCAAATGGTCATAGTTAAACTCTAAACATAATGCTCACATCACATGTCCTCTAAATTCTAGATCAAACACACACCATTGATCTTTTTTGATCTTTAAAACATATTCTTCTAATTTAAAACATTAAATCTCAATCATTTTTACCTCATCTTGTGTACTCTGGTAACTTTGACCTCATGTGCTCCATCAATCTCTATGGATTAACTAGGTCTTTAACTATCAATGCTCATCATTCGATTAATCTGTACGAACACCTGATTACCATTGGATCCTTATCCTTTACCTTTGATCAATCATTAAAAATAATTCACTTGTCCTCATCTCACTACTTCCTAACTTCTTGGAGTAATGTGCACCATTGATCTTTCTCAAACTTTAACATGTACATAAATGACTATGGGAACCCTGCTTATCTACCTAGAAGGCAAAATTTGGACCTTAATAACTTTCACCATGATTTGATGCATGATCTCAAATTTGGACAAGATGATCTCCTCAAATAGGATAATATAACTGTATAATAATCTACTCCTAAAACATTTGTATGTGAAAGATATAATGCCATTAAAATGCCTTTTCAAAATCTTTTGTCACAGAGCCAACTATGTTAAAACCTACTTGAGAGGCCAACTTTGAATATGCATAAATTTTTCCACACTTCACTGCATGATCCAAAATTTAGTGAAAATAAACTAGGATGAAAAATTAACATACCCATATGATCACCTTCTCCTAAAATTTCCACACATGCAAGATATTTTACCATAAAAATGATTATTCAGGCTCTTCTTGTCACATTGAAAATCTGGTTATGGAAAAACACTATCAAAATGCCTAAAATACCAACTTTACACAAGCATATCTTTTGTCATGCTACATTGCATGACCTAAAAATTGGTGTATAAAAACTAGACAAAAAAATTAACAAACCCATATAGTCATTTTGTCTTAACACCTCCACTTGAGTGAATGTTGACCTCATCAACATGCCTACTCAGCGTTGCTTAAGTCCTTTTGCAAATTTGGCTAAGTATGAGAATATATTGAATTCTATTTAAGTAGCCAAATTTTCATCCTCATATTTTTGATTTCACTTCATCTTATGACTTGATATTAAGTGCATAATAACTAGGGACTACTATTATCACAACCATATGACCAAATCCCCTTGACTCATTCCTATGTGGCAATAGTGACATCATCAAATTGGCTAATCAGATTTTCTACCAATGGACCTAAAGTGTCTAGATGAGAACTATGGATAACTATATGAATTCTAATTATTCATACAAGCACTCAGACATTGCAAAAAAAATTATTAATGACCTCTTTCACATCCTCAATAATCCATACTCATACCTAAACATTTCTAACCATGCCTAAGTAGAAGATTAACTTAACATACTTCAAGCATACTAGGACAATCACATTTCACACTTTGTAATTATTATTTAGGCTATCAAATAACTTAATCCACTCACCAATACACCTCTATGACATCACTAACAAATCTATAACAATCTCCCCCTTTGCCATTGGTATCAACAACCATCATATATAGCAATATACAACTCACCTTCTCTCTCTTCAAACACTCCCACAATAGGAACTTTCTCCCCCTATGACACATTTAAAAATTGGGCACCAGCTAATCCTAAGGACCTAAAAATACCATAAATATGAAAGGACTATCTTAGAAATATGATACAAACTCCCCCTTACCTTGAGCCTACCTCTTCTTGCCTTAACAACTTCCTCTTCCTCTATGCCAATACTCTCTTCAACCAAGCACTAAAACTAGTAAATAAAGAAAAAAAATATCACAAAAATATGATGGAACACATCAAGAATTATCTAAGAGTGACTCCCCCTAAGAATTCTGAGCTATTGCACCTTTATACCATGAAGAATCACCACATAGGCTTACTAGCCTTCTTTATAAAACTACCATAAGGACCACCAAAATAAATCCATGCCAGTCAAAAAATAGGAAACATGCTCTCAATAATCTTTATAAATCTCCTTAAAACATAAATACCTTGCTTTTTTTAGAAACTAAGTAAAAATCACTCTTCTTCAAACTAGGCCTGTCTAGCCTCCTTGTAGCCCTACCCAAAACTTGTAGAGCCCACAATTTTTAGTAGACATATATTTAGGACATAAAAATTCATATCTAAATCACTCTCATATGACCCCTTAATCACACTAATTTTCATCACCAATCACATCCTCTATAATAAACTTCCTTCACAAACCAACTACCTAATTAAGCTTCCAACTTGACAAAAACTTAAATAATTTGAGAGCCAAAAACCTTAAAGTCTCTATAAATATTGATTTTAACACCATTTTGGCCCATGAAATATATTAATAAGACTCAAACCTTATTTCACAAGACAACCCACTTTTCTAGCATAACCCAAAACCCTAGAATCTCATAACAAATAGGGTCAACAAACCTCCTTCTGGTTGATGCACATCTCTCAAATGTCTTGCACACTTGTAGACACCCATCACATACTTCTAGACCAAAATTTGAGGATTCACACCTTTTGGATCCATGACTTCCTATAACCCATTTTAGGTCTGCTTGCCCTTAAGCCAAAAACTAAGAAAACTAAGAACACTAAAAAAAACTTCAATTTTCATAAACATACCTTTAGATATCAAAAACACTTGGAGAAAATCACAAATAAATTCACAAACCTTTCTAAGCACCAAACACTTCTTGACGCTTCATCAATCTCATTATGTCATCTAGATATACCCATTCTAACCTTGTACAATATCTCCTTCAAAAACCTCTAGAGCAAGCTTATGAACTTATTGTTCTCCCTTAACCAAAAACCTTCTCTAATTAGAATTATCATCTTGAGAACACAAACTTTCTTCTTCACACCTTCTTTCATAGATTTAACTACTCAGTCCTTTGATCCTAGGTGCTAACCAATTACAAAGCTCCCCCTAACTTCATGCTTCATCAAGAACATGATATCTTCAACAAGTCTTCAAGTGTTATCTAATCATAGTCAATACTCATATAGAGATACCTCATATTCAGAACAATGTGAACTTCCATGGCATACACAATTGTTCAACAAGCCTTTAACATGGTTAGGAAGATATAGAACATAAGCCAAAAAGAAAGGCCTTGGACTTATAGGCTCACCTAGCATATACCATAAAATAATATGAAGATAGATATTTGAAACTCACATTTATACTAGAGCATCCAAACCATGATCAAAAAGCTAACTTACTCTTAGGACAAGACCATTGAGATTCTTCATAAGCTTATTTTCTCCACAAAAGATATATATAAAAGAATGCACAAACAAAACCTTGTTTTCATACCTTCTCATCAAATAATATATGAAAGCCACCAAGTTTCATTTAATTGATAAGTGTCTCCCTAAAGCCTAGATAGAGAACCCCCATTTGGCATAGAGAGACTAAAAGTCCCAAAAATATAGAGTAGTCCCATATCTCCACAATCTCATCAGACTTGTAGTCCTTCTTGACTTTAACTGAATCCTTGACTTCATTTTTTCTTTAGATTTTTCAATAAATGATATCAATAAAAAATCAACTCTCCTTCATCTCTAATCCTTTATCAACCTTGGAAAATAATCCATCAAGACTCTTTAACTCAATATAATTAGTCTCCTTAGTCTTTATAGCCAACTTACTGACTTGACCTTTGAGTTTAGACTGATCTACAACACATTCTTCTAAAGCAACTTTGTTATCAACCTTTGGACTAGTGTGATTATCATTTATAAGCTTTGGTCTCCATAACCAAGAATGACATTTCATATGCACAATGAAAGATTCATGTCTTTTGAGATACCTTGAAGACCTATTACCTCCACTTGGATAGAATATAGCAGAGTGTCCAAACTTATGACAACTAAAATAGGGAATCTCTTTCATACTTCTTGATAGATTTGAATTATTAACAGATTTAAACTGTGATCAATTTTTAGCCACATACACCTTTTTACATGTCTCCATGAATATCCATACTTGATTGAATTCCTTTTATAATCTTTAGATCTATGGCCATACTTATTACATGTATAAAAAAGACCTTGAAAATAATTTTCATACCTTATTACATTGGGTTGTCTAATTGGACTTCTAGCATTGTTTTTCAAGTTTGCATTCTCCTTCACCTGTGTAGGCTTCTCATGCTCACTCTTTAGTGACTCCATTTCAACCTTCAGCTGAGTACACTCATCTTCTCTTAATTTCATATTTGTATTTATAGTCTTTAATTAATCTGTAATAAAACTGATCTTCTCTTCATGCTCTTTGGCCTTGTTGGCCATGTCTTTTAATCTATATGCTTGTACTTCAATAGACATGATCTGTTCTTGATACTTATTTTCTTATTTCTTGTACAAACCTAACAAATTTTCCCTCAAGATAACTTACTTGTGCTTTAAGACCTTTGATCATATTCCTTATTTTATGATTCCTCTTCTTTTGATCCTTTATTTCACCAATTACACCTATGAGCTCAGCTTCTAGATCAACTTCTTACTTTTTATCATATTTTATACTGTTATGACAACCTTATATATCAAACATTATGTAATTTTCTTTTGAACACAAACTTACCTTGGCATCTTCTAGCTAAACCTTGAGATCATTGATAATAATATCATCCTCTTTGGCATCTTTATTCAAATTACATATATGTTCTTCAAGTTCCTTGATCATAGACTTCCACTATTGAATTTATTTCTTCAACTATTTAGTCATCTTTGTGCCTACTTAGGATCACCTTTAAGTTATTAGGCTTCCTCCAAAGAACTCACTCAAATACCAATTATTAGAGGTACAATCACTGATAGGGGTGAATCAGTGAGCCTAAATAATACAACTTCAATTCTGATCTTTATAAACACTTAATTAGTTACCACGAGAATTCATGAAGCATAAATATCATTCATATAATTGAGCAAGAGAAATAATGCAATGTCAATCACATAACACATGACATACGTGGAAAACCCTCTTGGGGAATAAAACCCATTAAAACCTACAATTAGACTACTATCTTATAATAAAAAGAATAAAGTTAGACCATATATAAATGATCAAGGAACTACAATCCCTATTTAGTGATACTAAAATCCCATAAGGTGCTTCAACACATAGCTAGCTAAGTTGCAACAACAACTACAATTTTAGCAAGTTTCACCTTGCAAGGAGCTGCAACCACCTTAGATGCTGAGCTACCAAAAAAAAACCTATGAACACATCCACCTATGAACTAATGTCTTCAACACTATATTATGGACCTTTGATTATCACTCTTTACCTTCACTCATACTCAATCTACAAGAGCACTATTCTACTAATAAAATTATGACCTACAAGTCATACAAACTCCTCAATATATTTTACTCTTCAACTCATCCTCAAGGAACTCTAAACCTCATTAACTTCCTAATTCACACACAAAATCCTCTCTCAAATCTCTCCCAAGTCTCTCTCAAAAAACCTCTAGAGCATGCTTACCTATTCTACCTCTTCTAGGCTTATTAGGTCCAATGACTTATGTGATCACCTTCAGCACCTTGCTCAGACTAGCATATCTAATCCTCTTCATTATATGCTAGTCCTCACTAACCTTTACCTTCTCTTTCAAAGTTTTATCTCCTTCTCTTGGCTCAATACTTGCATTCCATCAAGTCTTTCACTCAAGTATTCAAGTCTAGAAACCATCACATTTGGTTTCACTATATATAGAGCATTCATGATTATCAACATCTTGATTAGCCATTATGCATGTCTTAACTCTCAAAACATTTATCACATAAATACACATCTCAATATGATATTCATAGGTCAGCCATAGCATATATGGGTCACCTCTAAGCAACTACACCTTTTAATAAGGCCCTTGTATCTCTTATAGGTCTCATGGAGACCTATTTACCCATTTAGCACTTCATCAATCAAAATAAGAAAACAAGACCAATTTTAAATAAATGAGTCCACTCCTTATGTCCCCTTTGACATCCTCAAATTATCATTCATCTTTTCTCACCTCTTTGTATTCTCAAACAACTCAAACATTGATCTAGTGCATAGGAACATCATGAACGAATACATAATCAACTTATTAAGCATTATTCATACTCAAGATAGATTGATCACACCTCAAAAATATTGAAAAAGTATCCTCATGGAGTCTACAACACTCAAAAATATCAAATTCATCATGAGACATCAAAATGAGCTCAAATATCCTTCTCAAGTCACTTGTAAAATAATAACGAACACATAGTCAACTTTTAAGCTCAAAATCTTTGACTGTACTCACTTTCAGATCTTCAAATTAGGTTCATTATATACACCATAGAGTCTTCTTAATATTTTATTTTTAAAACACAAGTAAATTTTACTTCTATATAAATATATGGATAAAATATAGAGATCTAGTTTTTCCCTATGTTAAATTCAAATATTTGAATTCAAATAGTCATAGTAAAACTCTAAACACAATAATTGCATCAAGTGTCCTCTCAATTTTAGATCAAACATGCACCATTTATCTTGTTTGATCTTTAACACATAGTCTACCAATGTCAAAAATTAAACCTCAGTCACTTTGACCTCATCTGTTGCACTTTGGAAACTTTGACCTCATGCACTCTATTGATCTCTACATATCAACCAAGTCTTTAACTATCAATGCTCACCATTTGATCAATATGTATGAAAAACCATTCATTGTTGGATCCTTATCTTTTTACTTTGATCATTAATTAAACATCATACACCTATCCTCATCTTGTTACTTCCTAACTTATTGCATAAACACACATCATCTATCTTGCTCAAACTTTAACTTGTGCAAAAATCACTATGGGAACCTTGCTTATCTGCCTAGAAGGCCAACTTTATACCTTAAATTTTTTTGATGCACTTTGATTCATTATCTAAAATTTAGACTAGTTGATCTCTTTGCATAGGAGAATCCAACCATATAACAATCTACTACTAGAACCTTCACATGTGAGAGATATAATGCCATTAAAATGCCTTTTCAAAATCTTCTATCATAGAGCCAACTATGTCAAAACCTACCTGAGAAACCAACTTTGAACATGCTTAACCTTTATCATGATCTAATGCATGATCTAAAATTTAGTGAAAATAAACTAGGCTTAAAACTAAATAAACCCATATAATCACCTTACCCTAAAACATCCACATGTGTGAGATATGCTACCATCAAAATGATTACTTGGATCTTCTTATCACATTGTAAATTCAGCTATGATAAAATACTATAAAAATGCCTAAAAGCCCAACTTTGCATAAGCATATCTTTTGTCTGCTACATCACATAACCTAAGAATTGGCACATAAAAATTAGGCACATAAATTAAGAAACCCATATGATCATTTTGTTTTGATACCTCTACTCATGTGAATGTTGACCTCATAACATTCCTACTTGAATCTTCTTGATCCCTTTTGGAAATTTGGCTAAGTATGGGAATATAGTGAATTCTACCTGAGTAGAAAAATTTACATCCTCATATCTTCAATTGAGATTCATCACATGACTTGAGATCTAGTTAATAACAACTAGGGACTAATATGATCATAACCATATTACCAACTCCCCTTGACTCATTCCCACATGGTACTGGTGACATCATCAAACTACCTACTCAAATTTTCTACCACTAGATCCAAAGTGTCTAAATAAGAACTATGGATAACCATATGAATTTCACTTATGCATACAAGCACTTAAAGCCTATAAAAATACCTTACAAATATCTTTCACATCCTCAATACTCCATACCCATCCTTGAACATCTCTAACCATGACAAAGTAGAAGATCAACCAAGCATACTAGGACAAGCAAATTTCACACTTTGTCATTGTTACTTAGGCTGTCAAAGCACTTCATCCACTCACCAAGACACCTCTATGACTTCACTAATAACTCTCCAACAACTTTTTTATCTAATGAATACCTTACCACCCTTTTTATCAATTAGGACACTACTCATAGCTTACTGAGTGGGAAAGTCCCCAAAGGTTTCAAGGATGCATTAAATGCTCCTATCTATAACTTTTAACCACTAGATCCTTTTATATGATATTTCATGCCATATCCCACTAAAGATAAAAATTTAATGCTCATAGATCTAATAGAATCATCACTTTGTGCTTTTTAGGTGGTTATTTGTTAAAAATAAGACCATGTTAAAGGATGAGGACACTCTTCATGATCCCAAACATCTACCCTTGATCAAATATAGACCTAGATATTTCATATAATTAGAAAACCAATCTCCTTTATTATTTTTCCTATAACCCCTTATATCGATGTAGACCTATAGACTACATATCCTCTTTTGATCTTCATTAGGTCTAAAATACCTATTTTTCCTTTAAGCATCCATAGAAACTGAGAGCTCATCATATGTAGGTCTTCTTTACAGAATGGTGAACATAGTCATAGAATGAACCATTTATGACACAAATGTTTGAACCATAGGTCTATTTTTAGCTTCAATGGTGATCCTTTATCATTGATCATACTAACTATATCAATTTGTCCCTTTAATGGCATTTAGCTGAGTTATAATGGAAGAATGATGACCCCTACAAGACTTGCTTACCCTAGTTCAACCTTGGTCACATGTTCAACATCCAATCAAACATCCCTTAATCTTTCAACTTTGAACCTCACTTATTGATTTACTTTGTACAAGATACAGATGGACTATTAATTTTCCTTGGAGCCTAATGAGTTTAGGGCACTTGGTAATCTCTCACTTATCCTTGAGATATACTGACCCTAATGACCTCACCTTCACCATTAGATAATTTTTATAGAGTAATTCAATCCTTAGAATAAGATCCTTTAATTTTCTAACTTTAACTTACATTGTTAGATCATAATATATGAAGTAACATGAGCCTTTGATCTACCTACACCCACTTTCTTGCCATTTCCTATGCACCATTGGATCACTAGTATGATTGAATGTTGATGATTGATCTAGATCAGACCCACCTTCTTTATTAGTTGCTTCATGATGTTAGATCTATGCTCAGTGAACCCAAACTATTATATCTTACCTAACTTGTATCCTTCTAAGGGATTTTAACTCAAGGACCTTTTAACTCATTTAACCCTAGTACAAAGCATTGGATCTTACTTGTCATTATGTGAGATCATGAAGACCACTAGATCTTGATCAAATTTTAATTTAATAAAGATTTTTGAATCCAACTAGTCATTTTATTAATCTCAAATCTGAAACTTGCATGAATGTCCTACCCTATAGTCCAACTTTGAAGCTCCATAACTTGAGTTTAAAAGCTTATGCAAGCATGAAACTTGTAAAGCATGTTAGTGGCATGAATAAATCCATGGTACTATAATAATCTGGCTTGTGATGCTTTATGAGTGGACTTATAAAATACATAAGTTAATTGGTTCATTATTTTTTTACATGACATCCTTATGATGTCTTTGTTCATTTAGACTTGTGCTTGATCTTTTACTTAAATTTCTAAGGATCAAAAGAGATCCTAAAACTTGTGCAAAACCTGCTTCATGCTTTTGAATGATATGACCACCATGGAAGCCTACTTTCTTGAGTTTAGATAATTTACACTTTAAGTTAGCTTAATTTTTTTTTTAAAAATTTAAGTTGCATAAGATATTTTGGACCACTCATTCCATCCAAAACTTTGGATCCTTTATTCAACATGAACTCCACTTAGCTTCTTACTCCACACTAAGACCTTTGAAATATTTACTATAATGTTAATTTTTGTATGTGGACTAAAAATTAGCCAAAATTTTGCGTGACATCTTAGGGTTTCATGTCTACTATGTAATATTAGTGGCCTAAAGTTGGTATATTAGGCATATAGAGTCCCAATTCTTCTCTCAATTGATCATGAAGATAGTCCAAAGTTATCCTTGTATGGAACCTATCTTGAAACAACAAGGATAAAGAGAAAAAAAACAATAAAGTTCCTAAGGCAATTATTAAAAATGAAACACATAAAAAAAAAGAAATGTACACAAGGCACTTAGAGGAAAACATAAAATCTATTTTAATGTGTACAATATGTTGTATTGGATGTGAAGCTTCTAATAACAAGGCTTCAAATGAATGACATTGATTGGGATGGGTAATACTTCTCCATCTAGTTAGATAAGTTGAAAAACATTATGTTATTTTCATCCATTGATCAAATAAGGGCCACTCCACAAGCTATCAAACTTGGTATGGTTGTTTTTCTTGGTTTAGCCTTATTTGAGTCCCATTTGAGGACTAGGTCCCATTCCTTGAAGCTCCTTGTTGTAGCTCTCTTGTTAAAGGATTTTTTAACCTGATATTGATGTGATTCCAAAGTTTTCATAAAAATGTCCCTGGTTTATTCCAGTTCCATGAACTCTATCATCCTCACATTCATGGGCTCATCCTCCATTAACTCAAGTTAATGGTCTAATTTTAATGCAAGAAGATTGAGAGAGATAGGTAATTTGGATTCCTTTCCATACAAAAGGACATATGAATAATTACTAATGATAGCTTTAGAAGTCACTCTATCAGGCCATAAGGTTGTCCTTATCTTGGTGTGATATCTTCTTTATTTCTCTTTCATGGTCCTCCTTATGATCCTTAGAAAATTCTTGTTTGTGGACTCAACCAATTTATTTCCTTGAGGATAGTAGTTGGAAGAGGTGTTGAGTTAGATGCCCAATTTGAGATCCCACTCAATTTTCCTCATACTAAGGAATGCCAATGAATTATCTAAGATTATGGTGGCTAGGACACCAAACCTAGTCTTAATGATATCATAGAAATCTAGAACTGCACCCTCATTATCCCCCTTCAAATCAATGGTTTTCACCCCACATGGTGAATTAGTCAGTTATAGTGAGAAACCATTTACAGCATGCAATTGATGGTGGATGGATCATCCCTATGAAGTCTAACCCCCATTGCATGAAATATTTCTCCACCTAAATTAAATTGAGTGGAAAGACTGCTAATTTTTTCTTTTTTGCAAAGAGAGTACACTTCTGGTATTTTAACCCATGCATGACCATCCTTATAAATATTGGGTCAATAATAACCATCTCTCACTAATTTTCCTATTATTATTCTAGTTGTAAAATGGCCTCCTGTAAGTCCATCATAAAACTACTCCAACAGCTTGGTGACTTGACTATCAACTTTGCACCTAAAGAGTACCCCATTAAGGTCCCTTATAAAAATAACACCATCAACCAATGCATAACGTATGGATTGAATCCCAAAATACCTTCTTTTGGATCTATCCAAACCTTAGGGGAATTTTTATATTGTCAAAAAGTGAGCCATATCTTAAAGCCAACTCTTTTGAAGTGGATGTGCACCTACTTATGAGTTATCTTAGGTTACCAAGATAGCTTCCTTATCCTCTTAGAGATCATTTACCATGTTCTCACACAAGTCCTTACCTTTGAACAGCTTGGTGACCTTGGTCTCCACATCATATTCCATGACCTTGGTGATCCAGGGTCTGCTCGCTCTCTTCTCATTATAATCCTTGTTAAGGAGGAAGTATCTAACTTAAGGATGAGACACCATAAGATTAATATTGATATGAGAGAGCATGGGTCTAAAATTATTGAGACTTCTTAAGGCTACAAGAACCTATTTTTCAATGAAAGTGTAACTCACCTCATATCCTTCTATCCCTTAAATAAAAAGGTAATTGGCTACTCCATTCCATCACCATTCTTATGTATCAAAATAGCTTATATGTTATCAATATTAGAAAAGGTTTACAAGATGGAGTCCTTGAAGAAGTTATGATTAAAGAGTGAGGGTGATTAGGCAATGGCCTATTTGATGGCCTCAAAGGATACCTTACCTTCATCTAACAAATTAAAATTTTGGCTTTTATTTAGCATGGTGGTGATAGGTTTGAACAAGTTTTAAAAATTTGGTATGAACCTTCTCACAAAATTAATCTTCTCAAGGAAGTTCTAGATCCCTTTCTTGCATTTTAGCAAAGATAAGGATAATATAACACTTACTTTGTTAGGATCAATAGATAATCTTCATTTTGAAACAATATAACCCAAAAGTTTGCCTTCATGTATAGTAAACACACACTTCTTGGGATTTAAAGAGATCCCATACTCTTTGCATCTCTAGAATATTGGCCTCAGATGGTCCATGTGTTCACCATATTTCTTAGAGAAAACTATGATGTCATCCAAGTAGACCAATACCATTTGATTTAGAAATCCTTAGAAGTCCATGTCCATTGATATTTGAAATGTTTCCCTAGCATTATAAAATCCAAAAGGCATATTTTGGTAAGAAAACATGCCCTACTTGGTGGTAAAGGTAGTCTTATACTTATCTTCCTTTCTCATTAGCACTTGGTTATAACCTGAATACCCATCTAAGAGAGAGAAGCATTATAAACCAACAACTATTTAAAGGAGTTTCTCTATGGAAGGTAGGGGATAGTGATCCTATAAAAAGACCCTATTTAGATCCCTAAAGTCTACACATAATCTAATCTCCCCATTCTTCTTCCTGATAGGTACTAGATTAGCTACCCATGAGGAGTGATTAATTAGAAATATGATCTTGGATTCAATCAACTTAGTTAGTTCCTTCCTCATGAGTTCTTTAATATTGGGGTTTATAGGCCTCTACTTCTATCTGATAGGATTGGAATTAGCCTCTAGTTCTATAGTGTGTTGGGCTAATTTGGGATCAAATCCTCTTAGGTAATTATATTTCCAAGCAAATATGTCTACATATTATTTATGCATATCTATGAAAGCATGCCTTTCAGATTTAGTTCTTACCTTTTTGATCTTGAGGAGCTTGTCCTCAAAGATAATAACTCTCTCATAGTTACCTTCATTAGTTGACATCAATACTTTATCCTTCCTCATATGGTCTCCTTCATGAAAGAGACCTTCTAGGGTGATTGGCCCCTTAAGAAGCTTATTAGACATTAATTAAACAATTTGTTCCCCATACTAATGCAATAATTTACCTTGGTTGATGGGTGAGAAATCTACTTCCTACTATAAAAAATAGGAAATTTTTTGGTCATCTTCAAAGACCCAATAATGAGACTCATTATCAAAATTGATGGTCTTATTACCATTCTGACATGTGATTGCACCTTGGTCCTTTTCAATTCATTGGGGATATAAAAGTGAGCCCCCATAGCTACTAGTATGTTAGCATGTTTATTTAGGCCTATTGACATTGATTAGATGATGGAGGCCTTAAAGTCATTAATTAGGTTCCACACTCTATGTTTTTAGGACTTCATTATGGGGTTCTTAGTGACATTATAGCCTCTAACTTGGTGCACAAACAATTCATACTCCCCATAGACTTGTAATTTCTTAATCCGTCTCTTACTATCCCATTAAAGGCCATGAATAAGGCCATCATATTCTACTACATTTTAGGAGTAGATGAATTAGAACCTATATGAAGAGAAATATTTGTCATTTGAAGGGAAAACTAGCATAGCACTTGCACCCACTCCATGATTTCTCCTTGATCCATAAAAAAACAATTTACATAGACTAATAAGATCTTTTAAGGCCTTATGAGGGATAGCATGGACTATATTTATTCATGTAAATAGTAGACACCCTATTCCCTTTCTTCAACACCCTCTAAGGGGCGTACTAATTGGTTGTCATTTCATAGTTTATCTAAGAACATGTCTAGTATCTCTTTTGTATGAGTGTTTATCTCCTTCCCCATTAAAAATTCGTCCTCATCAATAATGGTGCAATTGATGTTGATATTATTTGGTCTATAGGGCTCTATGTGGAATTGGTAAATGGGCTCAGCTTTGATTGACACATTGTTCTCATATCTTATCCTAAATTCTATATATGACCAATATACTGTAAGGCAGCCTCCAATCTTTGTTGTGAACTCCCTAAATAGGCATAGTGTAAGAGGCACATCTAGGATCAAAACATCTTGAACCAATGAGACACTAGGACAAATATGTAGGGTAAAATTGAGGTCTCTAATTATGTTAGATGGCTTGGTAGAAGAACCATCTAGTTGTATCACTCCTTTGGATTGGGGCTTATATTTTAGGCTAAGCCGATCAATTATGGACTTTAGAATTATTGAGGTACTAAACCTACTATCCACTAATAAATTGTGAACTAGGGAGTTTCCAATGATCATTGAAAGATAAAAAGAAGGAGGCTTGACTATTTTACTTGATTTCCCTTCATTTGTTCATTTGGGTGTATTGGTAAAGACCACATTTTCCCTACTTGGTGGATTGTCTACAACATTGATATTTTATAGTCCATCTTAAAATATGTCTACTTGACTAGGAATGGAGAACATGTCCCATATTGGCACACTCACATTGGAATTCTTCATTTGTTCTACAATGTTGATGGGTGAACCACCAACCTTTGGTTGTGCTTTAGGGGCCATAAGTTTACCTTAAGCTTGTGAGTTTTGAGGGACCAAGACATTTCCTTTATTTTGACCCATTGGAACTATTAAGACCTTTGGAATAATAGCAAGTCCAACTAGCTTGGATATTAAATGAGTAATGGTAAGAGGCTCCTTTTTTGGAACCTGGTTACCATCCATGTTCCTTATTTTGTATCTAGTATTTAAATCCATTGGAATGTATCCCTAATTAGAACTAGCCTATTGATTAAGTGTATAACACTCTCATTATTCATAAGTCATCATTTTATCACCCAACTAGCTTGATCCTTGATCATTTATTTGACCTTGTTAAGGTTCCTTTAGCTTGGTCATCATAGGCACTCTATGCTTTGGCCAATAAGAGCTTATTGTACCAAAAATTAGAAACTTGATACCATTGATCATTGAAATCTTGGATGAAATTAGTGGGTGGGATAATGGATTGCCTAAAACATTGATTCCAAGCCATGATACCTTTAACTTCTTAAGCCACATTATTTTGAACTAGGACAAAGGTGTTGTCAGTGCTTGCAGTATTAGGATTGTAGTTATTATGAATATTGTAGCTATCTTGCCCTTATCCTTAGTTTTGACCTTGGCCTTGGCCTTTTCCTTGGCCTTTTCCTTGACCTTGGTAGCTCCCTTTGTATGGTAGCCTATTTACTTAAAAATCTTTCTGTCGAGGTTGATATGGACCTTGATAAGTCTTATTAAAATCATGTTACCTTTTGACTTCACTTGCTCATTCCCTAAGGATTGGAACATGCTCTTAAGCTATTGAAAGTTCTTTTGATCTTGGGAATCATTAGTTCCACTAGTGGAAGCTTTATCTTATTTTGGTGTAAGTATTATATTAATTGTTGGCATAGGAGGGATGACATCAAGTGGAGGGATAACAATATGAGGTGGTTTGATTTTAAGAAATAAGTGCATTAGTGGTCTAGGTGTAAGCTTACCAGATTTAACCAGATATTTTTTTTCTTTGATGGACACCTCTAAATTTGCCTTTCTTTACTATTTGAAGGCTTTAAATAGTGATATAAATGTTATAGGTTGCTCTAACTAAGACTATAATTCTATCCCAAGTTTTTTTGAACCTTATGTTAAAGTCTTGTATGAATTCATGAGAAGTTCCCCTAATGGTAGTTATTTGATCTAAAAGTGACAATTGGTGACTTTTGTCCTCAAATATTTTACACAAGGCATCACCTAATTGGTCCCATGTTTGAATGAAATTAGTATCAAGGCCTCTATACTCATATAAGGAATTTAATTTGAAATAATTAACTAATAACCTAATGGATATATTTTCCTCAGTGATATTATGGATATTTAAAAAATTGGATATGTTCATGAGGTGTTTAGAAGGTGTTATATCTTGGTCTCTAGCTTAATAAGGGACACTTTTAAGAGTTTCCACTGGGATAGGATCATATTGATCTAGGTCTAGATAGATTTATCCATTAAAAGACACAAAATTAAAAGGTATAGGGGATCCATGGAATTGAAAGGATTTAACAAAGGTCTCCTTGAAATTATAGTCCTTGAAAATGAATTAGGGGAAAAAGTTCTTTGATATGGATGTGTATTGGAAAACCTTAATCTTTTTTCTAAATTTAAAGGTAGTTAAACAAATTTAAATGGAATACCTCTTAAACTTGACCTTGTCTTCACCTTTATAATGATATGAAGTTAATTCTCTACTACTAGAAAGTTGGATCTTCCTTTTGGAGTCACTAGATGCTTTTGCTTGGGAGTTTAACTATTATAAATTTGATCAAACCAACATCAAATTTGATCAATCTTACTTTAATTATTAGTCACAATGGGTGGCCAATAATTATTATAGGCTCTTTTTTCACCCTTTAGGAGAGTTCTTTAGGATCCTTCCAATTGAGCTACATAGTGGGAATAACCCCAGGATATGGGTCACCTATAATGGGGTTGGACCTCTAAAAAGGAATAGCTTCCTCTTGATGCTCACCTAAATTAATACAAATCACTAAGAAAATGGTTATAAAGTGCTTAAGGGGTCATAAGAAGGCTAAAATGTGATTTACCAAAGTTAAAATGGGCATTTATACAAGCTTGAACCCACACTAGATCAACATAAAACAACTATAACTCATAATCTCACTAGTTTCATAAATACTTCATAGAAGAGGTCACAATTATAACACTAATCTACACCTACAAGTTAGCTTCAAAACACCTTAAAAGAGTAAACTAGAAGGATGGTAAACTAGGAAGACTCTCCTTCACAAATTTACCAAACACAAGCATACTAAGCACTAATTAAAGATAAGATATAGGTAAAGAGTTGATTCTATTACTTCAAAAGGAAATTCTTACAATATTTTGTTAGGGTTTAACCATATCAAATGAATACACTTTTACAATAGTCTTAATGAGTATCCTTGTCCCATAGAATAATGAAAAATTCTAAGAGATGAGAACCCCTGCAATGGGGAAGAGACTAAGATATATAGGAGAAGGAAGATAGAGAAAAAAAAGTGGGAACATGCCATCAAAGAGGAAATACACCATGTTGGGTCATTAATTGGACTTGAGATACCACATTTTGCTCCAATGAATGTCTTGCCACCTTTTTGATAAATCAAGACATTGCTCATGGCTTACCAAGTGGGAAATTCCCCAAATATTTTGAGCATACATTGAATTCTTCTATCTACAACTTTCAACCACTAGATCCTCTTCGATGATCTTTCATGCCATCTCTCACTGAAGACAAAACTTTCATGCCTATGGATCTGATAGAATCATGGCTTTATGATTTTTAGGTGGCTGTTTGCCAAAAATAAGACCATGTTGAAGGATGAGGACACTCTTCATGATCCTAAGCATCAATCCTTGATCAAATCTAGACCTAGATCTTTTCTATAGTAAAAAAACCAATCTCCTTTATTGGATTTCCTATATCCCCTTATATCAATGTAGACCTATATGATGAATAGCCTCTTTTGATATTCATTAGGTTTAAAAGACCTATTTTGCCTTTGAGCATCCATAGAAATTAAGAGATCATCATATACAAGTTTTCTTTAAAGAATGAAAAAAATAGTCATAGAATGAACCTTATATGCCAAAAAACTTTGAACTAGATGTCTATTTTTAGCTTCAATGGTGATATTTTATCATTGATCATACTTAATATATCAATGTGTCCCTTTAATGACATTTATCTGAGCTCTAGTGGTATAATGATTATCCCTGTAAGATCTACTTGCCTTGGTTTAACCATAGTCACATGTTCAAATTCCTATCAAATATCCCTTAGTATTTCAACTTTGAACCTAATTCATTGATTTTCTTTGTATGAGCTACATGTGGACCATTGATTTTCCATGAAGCCCAACAAGCTAATGCCACTTGGAAATCTCTCATATATCCTTAAGATACACTGACCCTATTAACCTCACACCATTAGATCATTTTATCTAAATTAATGTGATCCTTCAATCTATATCTTCTAAATTTCTAACTTTAACTCACATTGTTGGATCATATTATATAAAGCAACACAAGCTTTCGACTTACCTAGGATCACTTTCCTACTAGTTCCCATGTACCATTAGATTATTGGTATAATTGAACATGATCATTGATCTCGATCAGACCTAACTTCTTTGTTTATCACCTTGTGCCATTGGATATTTTCTCACTAAACCTACACCATTAGATCTTGCCCAACTTGTAGCCTTTTAAGTGCTTTTAACCTAGAAACCTTTTGACCCATTTGACCCCAGTGTGAACCATTAGATCTTTCTTATCAGTATGAAATATCATGTGAACCACTATATTTTGATTAAATTTAAAATTATTAAGGATTTTTCAATCCAAATGATCATTTTATGAAGCTCAAACTTGACATTTGCGCAAACGTCCTACCCTACAGGTCCAACTTTGAAGCTCCATAACTTGAGATAGAAATCTTACACAAGTATGAAACTTATAGAACATATTCCTAGTATGAATAACTCCATGTCACTATAATATTTTGGCTCATTATGCTTTCTATGTGGAATTATTAAATACATAAGTGAACTAGTATGTTCCTTTGTTGTATGACATCCTTATGATGGTTTCATTCATTTAGACTTGTGGTTGATATTTTGATTAAATTTCCAAGTCTTGAATGAGCTCTTGAAGCCTGTGAAAAACCTACTTCATACTCCTAACTTTTATGACCACCATAGAGACATTATTTCTTGAATTTATATAATATACATTTTAAGTTAACTTAAAATGTTTCAAAAGTTGTATAGGTTACATGAGATCTTTTGGACCACTCATTCCATCCAAAAATTTGGATCTTTTGCTCATCAAGAACTATTCTTAGCTTCTTGCTCCAAACTAAGACCTATGTAATATTTAATTCAATGTCAATTTATATATATGGGACAAAAGTTAGCCAATATTTAGTTATGGTCACCATCACTAATCAAAAAGGACCTTAACTGGTTATAACTGACCCACTCCCTATAGTGGTTATTCTTTAAAATCAAACTCATCCTCAAGTTTTTCCCATAATCCTAGTGTTTCAATGGCATGATGAATTATACAAATGTATCCATATATGAAAAATCAAGGTCTCTTTCAAAAGGGACTTGGCACTTATCTTATATGCATCTATACATTATTTTACATTGATAAAATATGTCTTATTATGCCAAATCTGCATACCTATCACTAGGATAGATCAAAATACAATTCTTAAGAACTAAAAATATAAGTCAAAGCATGAATAATCAATTATAAAATACAATAATTATCTACATACACATAGTGAAGGATCATGATTCATAATCACACTAGGTGGGAGAACTACATGAAGTTTGATTTCCCTACTTGGAGTATTAGATATGTAGGCAAGAGATAATCACCAAGTAGGGATGATTGGGATCAGTTTATCCCATTATTTTTCCCCCATTTTTCTATATTTATTTTCATCAAAATCACATATAGGGTTTCAAGGCAAAGGATACTAATTTTGGGATTTATGCATGTCATCAGGGTTGAGGATCTTAAACATAAAGTAATTAAATAAAGTTATATGTGACCATATAGTTATCATGACATACTTTCATGTAGGAAAGTATCATTTTACAATATTTAATTGATCCTATGGAACTAACCTGACATAGTCAAAATAATTAATCCAAAAATTAAACAATCCAAAGGTGTTCTCATCCTAAATTTTAACTTCCTAAATATAGTCACATTTAGATAATCAACTAGACAATATAAGTATTATGATCACTTTATAACCTTCCATATTTAGAATATGACCTTATCAAATCAAAATAATCAAAACTTAGTCTTTTACATTCAGATGTATTTTTAAATGCCATATCTATTTATTTAAATTATATATCAAAGTTATACCTTAACTATATTAACCTAACTAATTAATCAAAAATAGGATAAAACAAAAATATATGTATTCATAACACCTTTATGGTTTTCCAAACCAACTAATTATTCCCTTCTCTTTTTTAAACATGTCATATAAATCTAGGTCAATAACATTGAAGAGATTTCAAAAAACTACATCTATCAATTCTCTAAATTGAAAGTACATATAGGGATGGCATATAGTTGTGAAGTAGTGGAAAATAATTTAGATTGTGAAATTGATCATAAAAAATGAATGGAAAACATGAAAAATTATCATAATAGATTAGCATCAATTTTATCTTAGGCATGAATAATATAGGCAAAAATATTTTTCATTTATAGCCAGATGTCTAAGTTTAGCATACATATATTTAAGGTTTGCATAGCATAAATTTACATTCAAAAATATATAATTAATATTAAGTGTGACAATTTATTTTATAGTTTCTTATCTTTCAAATTAAATTAAAAATTCAACATTTTACTTTTGAACATTTATTTTTTATCCAATAGGATAGATCTATAATTATGGTTTTACATTTTGTAACGATAAATATTCCTTGTGAAATCATTTTATCTTATTGTTAATCATTTATTAACCTAAAATAAACAATAGGGTAAAATTACTTATAAGAATGTTATCTTTCCCTCATAGTTTAATGGCTTGATATAATTCTCACCATTAAATTCCTTCATTTCTCCCATGTGTGTCTTAGGCACAAATAATAATAGCATTACTCCACCACTATCATCATGATCCTCTACCTTATATATGATTTTCATTTTAGTAAGGAACCCCCAAGTTATGGGCCAAAGAGATACCCTAGATCTATTAGAAATTTACCAAGTTTCTTCTAGGATTCTTGCATGATATTCTCCTAAAAATATTTTTTTATTATGAATACAAAAGTGAGTAAAAAATATCCAAATTATGAGGCCCCAATTCTCATAGTGATAGTTTTATTGGACCTTTTTATTATTATTCACATGTATTATTTTGGTGTGCTCCTTAAAATATTTTAGACCTGACACATTTGATGTTATGTTATATTTTTATTACATTAATAGTAATACAATGGGTTATGTACTTTATGTTTTTAATTTTTAATTCTAAGAGTATGACTTATATGCTAGTTATAGTTGATTTCAATTTGATTATTGGGATGCATATTACATTAGTGTATTAGTTAAACTAATAATACTTTGTCATGAAATTTGAGATTATGATTATAGGGATGTTAGTATGTTGAGATAATATTATTATTTTAATGCTTCTATCTATACAATTCATGTTTGTACATGTTACCTGAGATGGTTTCAAGTTTAGTTTCTTTGGATATCCTATTGATTGAGGAGGATCTTGGTCATTAGATCACATTGAGCATAACCATAATTTCACATATAGCCTTGTATTAACATTATTATATTAAGAAGTAGGTTTCATACCTATATAATAATTTTTCCTTGTGATTCCACTCATGCATTTTCACATAGCTCATACGGTGTTAGTATTATAGCTAAAAATTCATCAGCAATAGTAGTTAGTGATGTTCTAACACTCTTCAGTTATGAATCAATTTTTACCAACTATTGTAATGGTTCAACCAATGCTTCGTATTATTTGACTGTATAACACTTTACACTTCCATTATTTATAGGTTACCATATTAATCAAGAGAACCATATAATAATAGAGTTATGAATTTCATCAACACCAGACATCTAGTCTCTCATATATTGTACAAGACTTAGTATAATACAACTTTGCTATTATTTTTCATATATTTATTATTATCCTTTATTATTTGATAATTTTTCACTTTCATGTTATTTTTCATTCAATGATTTACTTCAAAATATAACCCTTTTAAACTAGTTTAAATTGGTTATCCACCCGATATCCCCTAGGCTTAGAATCAATGGTATCAAAGCTTACACGCTTCATATCATCTCTGTGTGGTATCATGATGTTTCTAATTTTTTTCATTATTTATATTATAACTCATATGAGGTATAACTATATAAATATAGGGATCAAGACTCATGACCCTTCAATGTACCTTAATTCACATTTTGAAAAAATATTCTAATCAGAATTCTAAATTAGGTAATAATTTCAAACACATTCCATATAATAATAAATAATCATCAAATGATCAAACTAAGTAGTCCAAGACTAGTAAGTTGTCTTCATTTCACAATTATAGCAGTCATTCCAATGAATAATGTGATACTAGGAAGACTCTACTTTCACATATTTAAGCTATAGGTACAACCAATCCATCTTTGTATAAAGTATATTTGATCATGGATACTAATCCTATCACCATGGTGGTACCACAACATAAATACTAGACATATCAAAACATAGGAAACAAAAATATTATTTATTTTCAAATGTGTATCAATAGCCAATTAGTAAAATTCATTATTATCAACAAAATTTATAATAACCTTATTTATTCTAAATTATTTTAAATATTAAACTTTCAAATAAGGCTCACCCAAAACCATTCTCTATTCAATGGTTTAGTGCAGGATCTAACAAACTTGTCACTCAATAGTGTCAAGTGATGTGCAAAATTTATCCTTTTAAATATACAATCCTTTGTGATGTCACTCTATTAGAGGTATGTGATGTTTTACTTGATAAACCATATCCTTATCATTAATATTTAGTCTATGAGGAAAATCACAGAAATGTTGTCATATATGTTGGTGATATGAGATGTTGTATACCAAAGGTAGTTTGAAATATATAACCTATTATCACCAAGAAGTATAATTAGTTAGTCACATCTAGTAAAACATTTATTATTTTTATGGTAATATTTTAATGCAATAAATTCCTTGTGGTACCAACTTTTACTGTCATTCATCTAACACCAACAATAAAAGTAGCAAAGTTGAAATATTATAAAGACCTATTCAAGTTTACAAAAAATTACTTACACACTGTGTGGTGAATTATATAATTGATTTTGTCATGATACTACATATTATTAATGCTTATTTATACCACATATCATTTTTATATAATGAATAAATCAAGTCGAAAATCCATGAACTTGTGGATAAGGAACATACTAGGCCTAGTTTATCACTTTCCAACAACCCAATTATGCTTATGTCAAATAAATATGGTAAATGGAGGTTGTGCATAAACTAATAAGTTCTCAAAAAGATCACATTGAATAATTACTATCTTATTTCAAGTATTTAGGAACTACTTGACCATCTCCATAGTGTAAAATACTTCATTAAACCTAATCTTAATTCTAGATATCATCATATTCTTTTTGATCCTATAAATGTATGAAATATAGCCTTCAATTCCATTTTTTTAAAATAGTTAGTCATGCCTTTTAGTTTAGCCAATGCACCATATAAAGTGAATATTTGTAGAAATGTCATGTAAGTGAATGATAAACTATCATTGATCACTTATCACTAATTCTCAAGTAGAAAACTCCTCCAAACACCTCTCATTCTCATTGGCCATTTGGTGTACAAATACCATACAAGGTACTAGTTAATCTAGACATCCCTATGTTTTAAGGAAAAATATATGAAAATGTATTACATAACTAGATTATCCTAATTTTTTCATACTACATGGTTAATCAATTATATAGCAAAAAAATATCACATTTGCTCTTCTAGAATTTACTTTATCAATAAATTAATGGTGGGAAAACTAATGCACTTCACATGAATATGAATTCAATTTAGACACATTTGTAGACACATCGATTGATTTCATATAAGAAATCACATAAACATATAATATTTTTTGAAACTATTATGACCATTGCATCAAGTTCTCTCATTTTCCTAAAGGTAAAGAACATTTTTTGTAGAAATACACATATATCTTCCATGATTTGGTGTCTAAACTTGGGATCTAGAATATGGAGAAAAATCTTGTTTTGAAGTATAGGTTAGTCTTGAGACCTCATATCCATTTAGACTTGGATTTACTATAGATATGTTTAATTGAATAAGCTTATATATTTACTTTAAATCTAGAATAAAAGGTTAAGACCAAGACTAAGACATAAGATTCAAATTTTTAGACCAAGAAACAATATAAATATTCTATTCAAAAATATAAATTAGGGAATAATTTCAAACACATTCCATGAGGAATAAATAATAATCAAATGATTAGACTGTGTTCTAAAACTAACAAATAGTGTTTAGTTCATAATTATAGTAGTCATTATAATGAAGAATGTCATACTAGGAAAACTCTACTTTCACAAATTGAAGCCATAGGTACAACCACTACAACATTGGAGAAAGGAAATTAGATCATGGATACTAAGCCTATCAACATGGTGAGTACCACAAACATATCTACTATATCTATAGAAATAAAGGAAGAAGAAATATTTTTATATTCTCAAATTTGGATCGATAACCAACTAGTACTCTTCAATGTTTACAATAAAAGTCAGAAGATCTTGATTCTCCTAAATTAGTTTAAATATTAAAATTTATGCTAACATCTCACTCAAAATCATACTCTGTTTTATAATTCAATGTGGTATCTAATAAATTCATCACTCAATAATTTCAAGTGGTATATGACATCAAACCTTTTGAAGATACAATCTTTTGTGATGTCACTCCATTAGAGGTTTGTGATGTTTTACTTATTAAACCATAGCCTTACCATTGACATGCAGACTATGAGGAAAATCATAAAAATCCTATCATATTGTTGATGATACAAGATGTTGTATACCATAAATAGTTCTAAATATATAACTAATTATCACAAAGAAGTATAAGAAGATAGTCATATCTAATAAGACATTTAGGATTTTGATGGTAAGATCTGAATGCAAGTCCTTATGGTACCAATTTCTATTAATATTCCTCCAACACGCATAATGTAAGAATTAAATTTTAATCTCAAGTTGGAAGATTAAAAATACCTATTCCATCTACCAAAATAAGTGCATACACACTATGTAATGAATCATATAATTGATTTGATCTTGAGACTACATATTCTTAGTGCTTCTTTATACTGTAGATCTTTTTTAGATAATGAAGGAATCAATTTTAAAATGCATGAACATGTGTACAAGGGAAATTGTATGCCTATTTTATCACCTTATGGCATCCCAATTATGCTTACATTAAGGAAATATGGAACATGGATGTTGTGCATCAATTACTAAGTGCTCAACAATATCACATTAAAGAATAATTATCATCTTCCAAGGATTTAGGATCTACTAGACTAGATCCATACTAAAAAATACTTCACTAAAATTAATCTTAAGTATAGGTATCATTATATTCCTATTGATCCTAAAAATGTATGGAAGATACCCTTCAAGGACAAATAATTTTTATTTGAATAGTTAGTCATGCCTTTCAATTTGACCAATGAACCAACTATTTTCATGTGGATGATGATGAAATTATCAAGGCATTAACTAATTCATTTGTTTTATTCTACCATGATGACATATTAGTCTTTATAAAAACATGGGATGAACATATATTCCATATATATCAAGTTTTTGGAGCTTTATAGAAACAAAATTTATGAGAAAATAAGGAGAAATGTTCATTTTACATATTACATATACAATATATAGGATGCATAGTAGATACACAAGGAGTGCACATAGACCTAACTAATATCCAAGTCATCTAAGAATGGGCACAAATAAATAATATCATATAGATTCATAGCTTCTTGGGATTGGAAAATTTATTCATGATATTTGTACTTAATTTTTATAATGTGACTTGGACTTTAAAATAAGTTACCCAAGGTGACACTAAAGTAAAGTTCATATAGAATGTTACACAATAAAAATAATTAAAATAATTAAAATGTAGACTTTATTCCACAAAATTAATTGCTTTATGAAAACTTAAACAAATATTTGATATTGATACATATGCCTTAGACTTTGCACTCGGATCAGTCCTCACTCAACATGGTCATTTGATTGTTTACCACAATGAAACTTTCATCACATTATTAAGAAAATTCCTAATGTATGATAATGATATTTATGTTATTATTCATTAATGTAAGTATTAGAAGCATTATATAATGGGAAAGGAGACTATGATCAAAATAAATCAAAAGTTTATTTAATTATTGTATACTCATAGCAAGATCGACATAAAAAATGGTCTTATTATCTTTATCACTTCCACATAAACATCAAACATAAGAAGGGAAGTGACAATCTAGGCATAGAATATTTGATTCTCCCACCATTTCAAGATCTCCTTTTTATAATTAACATATGTGCACATGAAGTTAGCACATGTTAGAATTGTATCCATCTGACATAGATTTTTCAAATATCTATCAAAATTTTATCAACAGTAACTAAATTTTTTATTTTTACATGAATAACAGACTTATATATGATCTTCGGAGCTTTTGAATTTTTCATGAGATATAAAAAACATTAACTAATATAGGAGGCTCATTTTATGAAGGTTTCAGGACATTTTGGAGTTTAAAAGATACTTATAGTGTTGTAAAAGTACTTCTTCAACCATATTTAAGGTCTAATGTATCCAATATATCAAGTCTTATACCACATGTACACTTTCCAAGTTGGTCAATAAGAAGCATAGTTTTTACACACCTCTTTTAGATGCAACAAGACTATGGGAATCCATTTCCATGGAATTTATCTTAGGCTACCCTAATACCAAGCATGGTAATGATTATGTTTATGTATAAGTTTACATATTATAAAATATGGAAATTCACACACCCTATAATAAAGTAATATTATCTCTAAAAACATCTCAATTATACTTTTAATATGTTTGGATCCACTTATAAATCCAAAAAACTATCTTATCTAATAGGAATATAATATTTTTGAGTTATTTCTAGAAATTACTTTGGTCTATGCTAGACAGAAAGCTAAACAAATCCATCACCTTTCATCCACAAACTATGAATAAATGAAATAAGTATGAAGGATGATAGTGTACCTTATAAGTGTGTAAAATCCTAAAAATCAATGCACTTAGGATGAAATAATTAATTTAATTCATCATATCTATAATAGATATCTAAATATACCTACCACACATAACCCTTTTTCAAGTTTATTTAGGTTTCCAACCTTTGGCATGAATTGATGTACTTTATCCTATTCTTTCATAAATTATCAGAAATAATTTAGTTCAATGAGAAGTTGAATTTATTTTTCAATTTATTAAGCACATTTAGAAATTTTAAAAATAATTTCAAACCATTATATCATATGAAAATGTAAAATACAAACAACACCATGATAATTATATAAAATTGTACACCTTCCACCTTGTTGATCAAGTCTGGATACACCGATACAAGGAAAGAATGAAAGGATCTTACTACGATCTTCCTCTAATTTGATACAAGGAATACACCATCACCAAGTAAGTAGGATATAATGCTTTTGAGATTATTATTCCATATTACCTTGTCTTACATCTAGTCTTTAACTCATTTTTGAGATTATTCAATAAATAGATATCAATCTAAATTTGAGTATTTTAGTGGAATCAGATCAATTAATTAATGATCGGGTCAAATCAAAAATTTAAAATTGTGTTCCTCTCTTCCATATAATTGAATCAATTTAAGTTAATTCCTAAGGTAAATGGTTTATATGAGTCTATGTTTTCAAAAAAAATCCACATATTCTTCCACAACTACATGCAATGGGGACCATTTTTCTTCAAGGCGGGGCATTTGATCCAAGATGATCTAGGTCACTAGATCATATTGAGCATTACTATAGTTTCACATCTATCCTTATATTAATGTTATAATCTTAATAAATAGGATTCATACCTACATGATTTATTTTTAATTTTAATTCCACTCATATATTACCACATAGCTCTTGAAGTGGTGGTATGATATCCAATAACTCATCAGTAATGAAATTCAATGATGTCATCAAATTATTAGATTATGAAGTGGTTATTAAAAACTATTTTAAAGGTTAAATTTATGCTTCATCTTATTTCATTTTAAAATAATTTACACTTCCATTCTTTTTAGGCTAGCATCTTAATGAGAAGAACAATTAAAGAATAGAGTTAGGAAGTTCATTGACACCAAACATTTGATCTCTCATATATTGCACATTACTTAGCATAATATGACTTTTATATTAAATACATATATTGTATTTCATCTCTTTATGACTTTATTTTTTTATTTGATCACTTTTAACTTTCATCTTATCTTTCATTCATTAAATCATTTCCACATATAACCCTATTAAACAAATTTAAGTACATTTTCTAATGGGTCTTCCCTTGGGCCCCAAATCACCTAGGTTAGATAAATTTTATGTGCGTAATGATGTAAATGATTATAGGTGTCCAAGTGAGGGATATTATAGTACATGTGTAATGGATTTTACCATTCACTAGATATGTTATGCCCCTAGTTGACACCTATATTTTTCTTTTTGTAAATGTGTTTGAATCACTTTTTTAATTTTGGAAATTCTAGAAAAATAAAAATATTCATGTCATATTTACCAATATATTTGATATTTATGGAACTCTATATAACTTAATAAGGTTAAAAAGGTATCCAACATGATTTCACAGTTTCTAAAACTCCATTGGAATTGAAAAGATAACATTGGAGGGTCACACAAAGTGATTATGTGATGTTTTGTGCTGAATTAGAGACATTTGACTAAAAGGGATGTATCGGATATTTCATAAGAGCCAAAAAAAATAGTATAACCCATGTGATCATTAATAGCATTGTAATATGGGAATATTTATTGAGTATAGGTGAGTCATACTTTCCCTTATGTCATGTAATAAGGAACATGGATATTGCAACAAGAATTAAAATCCATAGAAGACATTTATGAGATACAAATGCAAGGGAAGGGACAAGTGTCACCTTCAAATTGGAAAATTATTGAGAGATTTCTCAATGATTGATTAGGAATATAGTCTTTTACATAAATTTTTGCCATTTTTAAAATGGATTTTGAGCTTGAGCAAGGAGGAACTAGAAGGAGACATTGATAAATGGAGGCTACTCAGGATCTATGTCTTAGAGGAAAGGTATGTGATAAATAATGGATAAATAAAGATAAGAGGTATTTTTGAACCTTTTTATTTAATGATTTTATTTTAAAATAATCTAATTTTACCTCCATTAAATTTTAAATTTTTTTATGGATTGATAAGGTGTTTTGTCTTACAATCATTAATCTAAAATGTGTATGGTTTGAGCCTAAGGCCATTATTTTATTGACTCTATAAGCATTGGTTGGGAAGAATTTTCTCTCATTTTGAGTTTAGGCATTAGAAACACTTAAAACATATTATAAGACATTTATACCCATTTAAAATAAGGATCAAGCCTTTACAATTCATTAAGATAGAAGAAGAAGCACCAAAACCATTAGAACAAGTTCAAAAATTTGAATTTCATCTTCTTTTTTAATGTTAATTGTTTTTTACATTTTGTATTATGTTTCCCACATGGGATTGAGTTTTTATGGTAGGATGGGCAATGGTCAATGATTTCCCTAAGACATCATATTTTCATTCCTTAGAAGGTTTTTGTCAAAAAAAATTAAATATGGTTATGAATATATATTCATATTATTTTAGTATGTCCCATTAGGAGTGATTTTATTTTGTTGATATGCATGTGTTTGTAACAATGTAGGATGTATTTTCTATTTCATAGGATGAAGCACAAAACTAGATATAATACCTATATACCCTTCATTTAAAAATGAACCAAATCCTTCTTTATTAACTTAGAAAAATTGAATGGTGATATAAATGATCAGAGTTGATATTCCTTAGTTAGGGGGTGCCTAGGGTAGTCACCTGATGATGTAAATATGATGGGAGGTAAGCCCCTTTTTGAATTATCCTCATAATTACATTTGGGAGCTTGCTTGGGGTCTACATATCCTTCATGGATTTATTATAGAAATGATAAAAAAAAAAAGTATTGGATATCTTTAATCCATTTTTATGTAATATTATTTTATAAGTGTAATAGAAGGAAGGAAAAATCTGATGTAATGATTATGTGCTTTCATGCATTAGTCATCATTAAAGGATAATTGAAAGGATAAAGATTAAATGTAATGAAATGTAATTTTTATGCTTTGAATCAAGTTGTAAAATTAGTATGAACAATATCATTCATTTTTCTAACAAATTATCAAAAATAAAAATAAAATCTTGTTTTGCATTCTCATTTGAATGGATTATATTAAGACTAATAATGGTTAGGTTTATTTAAATAGTTTTTATGTAATTATAAAATTTCAAAATTTTCCCAATTTATTTTTTAATGAAAAATAGGAATAATTATGGATTTATTCTCCATTTTATGTTTTATAATGGTGATATAAATAATCAGAGTTGATATTCCTTAGTTAGGGGGTGCCTGTAGGATCTACAATTTTATTTTTATAAAGTTTTAAGGTAATGTGTGAATTATGCCTGATTTTATAAGTAAATATATAGATTTGAATCATTTTATGCATGCAAAATAATGTAAAATCAAGATCAAAATTATTCTAGAATAAAATATACAAAAACATTGACCAAAAATAAATAAATTCATGAATTTTGAGCTCATAGTTTATTTAAGTTTTTTAAGAACTTACACTCTATAAGGCACCCTTATATCACACATGCCCTAGATGTGTAGGGTAGTACCCTAATGTTAGGGTAAGATCAAGGCCTAATCCAAAAGTCACTAATATGACCATGTGGTAGGTTATGCAAGGCCCTTAGGATTGGTAGAGAAGGTTTGGTAGTAACCATTGTGGTCAAACCTTGGTGGTGCATGTAAGCAATACCAGGTAGTTAAGTGTTATTAAGAGAACCATGTGGCTTATAAGCCACATGGTGAGTCTCAACCAAATTTATTGGCATAGGGGGGTAGTAAATTAAGGTTGAATACAACATAAATTTACCATCATTTAATGTTATATTTTAATAAATCAAATTTTAATTAATATTATTTTTAATAACATGTCTTTTTATTATGTTTAGTGATTGCAAATTAAGTTAAAACTAGAACTAATTCACCTTAAAATGAAATATTTTATACATAAAATTATGGTAACCTAGATAAATAAATTTTGGGTAGGCTAAAAGGGGTACCCCTAATTTTTTCTCTCTTCTGCACATAAGAATTTTTAACATCTGATTATATATATTTTTCTAGATATGGCTCATTTGTCCTGAAGGGGTCATCTTTGACCCTTTTGATGTTTATAGGCTCCTAGAAGCCTCGAGATAGGTTGAACCAAAATAATCTCCTTAATGTTCTCTCTCCTACCACATGAACTATAAATCAAATATTGAAATTAAAAAATAATTATTTTATATTCTTTAACCTTATTTTCAGCCATTAATGGTTATGGTGGATTTTTAAGCTTCTAAGGGCCTTTTTAAAAACTATGAGAGCCTAGAACCATAAGAAGTATTTTTGAAAATATGAGTTCCTAAAAAACCAACCCATGCATGTTTGTATTAAAGTATATTTTCAAATTTAACTAAAAATAAATAAAAAAGGCTAGAAGCTATGAGACTGCATTAATGATAGTCATCCAAGGTTAAGGTAGGAGAAGAGGGATCATTATGCACAAGTAATCCTCTAATACCTCCTTCCTCTTTTATAAAATATGATATTAAAACATAAAGAGTGAATTAAAATTTTTATTTCCCTCATTAAGGATTTATACAATTTCCTTATCATTGATCAAAACTAATAGTTGAGATTGAAAGGACCCAACATTTGAGATGGAGTGATCCATCCTCTGGGAGATAAGCAAGGAAAATATAAAACCCATTTGAGATCATATGAATATAATGTGTATTCCTTGATAATGACCTTTATAATAATGTAAGTCAATGTAAAAATAGATTCAATTCATGAATTTAGGATCAAAATGAACCTTTTGATTCAATTAAATCACTTGGGGTCCCCATTGAACCCTATTGAGAAGTTGGATGAATAATTATACCTTATGGTTATTCAAAAAAAACTCATTTTATTCAATAATAAATTTTACACCTTGAGTTTGTTTGGCACATTATGTTTTCTTAGATATTTTTTGGATTTTTTTAGAGCTTAAAGGCTAATTCAAAATGGGGATCTGACTTGGTTGTGTAGCAACCATGTGTCCAATTATGAATTTTCATCCATTATATTTATGCAATAAAGTTTATTTTTATACATTATAGTTCTCATGTTATTAATATGGATAGCCAATGGACAATGTAGTTGTGTATAATGTGAATTATACATTCTAAAAAAGTCCTAATTTTGTTTGGTTTCATTCATGTAGTTTTTGGGAATAAAATTTTAGTATGTGAGCATGGTTTAAATATCAAGAGATATAGAGATTATTTTTTGGTATTATTTCTACCAAAATAAACTAGTATGTGTGATTTTTAGGTGAAACACCTCATTGAGAAGGTAGTCACAATACACATGAAGAGTTCCTTAGACCAAGGAATTTTTGGCTAAGTAATAGATTATTGGATTATTGATTTAGTATCCATCCATGAGAGAGCCATGAAAATAATATTACAAATCAATCCATATAGTATATCATATGAGGTTTGATTAAGGCTTAAAATAAAGGTTCCAACTAGGTGTTATGAATTTAATTATACACTAGGGACAAAAGACCATTATCTCATAATTAAGTTATTGTGTGCTAGGCCAATGAGATTTTACCATCACCTTAAAAATATGCATCATCATATCATGGATGAATTCATAAATGAGTTATTTTTATATATTTATCTTTGCTCTTAAGTCAATAAGGATTAATCATAGCTAGAATGTAGAGTGTCATGAGGACCTAGGGTAAAGATGGGCCTTCCTAGGTTTAATGACCACCCATTACAAGAAAACATATCTATGACACTCAATTTAAGTGTGATAGGGGGTTATTTGATGTATCTCTCACCTTGATTGATTAATTTGGGGATTAATCAGGATGAATTTTAATTAATCCAACCCTTTTTCCTTAGTTTCTAACTCTTCTCTTGCAAGTAGTTCTAGGAAGGCTTTTGGCATAGTCTATATTTAGGCTTAAAAGTTCATATTGGTGGACCACAGAGGGTTAAATGGAAATTAGGGACATTCTTGGTTTGAATGAGGTAAAAATAGCCTTGTTATGTTTGTCATGGGTTTCTAATTTAAACCTATCAATGAATATACATGCATTGTTTGATGTTATATTTGTTTTATGTGTTGAACTTGTGATATCACATGGATGACCTTGTTAGGGAGCCTCATGTGGGTCACTTTATTTTTACCTATAATTATGGTGAATGATCCTTATGTCCTTTTGGTATTTATCTATTCCTTTTACTTAGCCAAATTATAGAGTGACTTACCATTGGATTTGGGTGTTGATGATCATTGAAGAATAACATGTGGATCTTATTTGGCATCTTAGCACCAAGCCAACATGATCATAAAATTAATTAATTAATGACTATGATATAATGATAGTATTATCTCTTTTTTCATGCTTTACCAATACATAAAGCATATAGACCCAATTTGGATTTTGATATATAAATGTTGTGGTCAAAAAACCCTTTGAGGTTATGGCCCCCCTTTCTTAAAGTATTTGTATAGAGAAGGTAACCTTGTTTACAGGTATCCTCAAGAGTAATTTTATTTGTATTTACTTGTTATTAATAAGGTTTTAACATACCTTCCCACTTTTTTAGAATGTTTAATTCATAGATGTAACCATGATAGTTTGAGTTCCTTGATAATAGTGATATAATTTCCTCATAGAGAAGTTTTATTTCTCATCATGTTGGCCTAGTTAAGTGTGTTTCATATGAGTGGTGATAGAATTAATGAAAGGGAAGTTTATGTTAGACCTAGAGTTATCATTAAATCCTAATTAGATTTCCCTCCTTATTTATTAAACATGATCATGGCAAGATTAGGCCTTTAATTATGTTGCCTAAATGTTACTTACTTATAACATGTTGTTTAGAATGGATTATGAAATATGAGATTTTATGAGTGTATACCCTTTCGAGGTGACCCTTATCTTTTTGTGTTGACCATTTCATATTTTTGATAGTGCATATTTTATGAAAACATGTAGAATATAGAGCATGTGTTATTATATTGATCTTTTTTTCGTTTTTGGGGCTTTTAGTGCCTTGTTTTTGTAACCATGCCACACACTTATATGGATTATGAGTTTGAGACAATCCTTTTATATGATTTGATGAGGAATATATATGTTTCACATTAGTGAATATTGGAATTTTTGTTTGCCTAATAGGATGCATTCTACATCAGTTTTATTTTCATGATCATTTAGGAGTTCACTTGTACCTTAACTCCTTATATGATATATTTTCCCATTTTTTACAAGGCTATCATCAATTTTTGTATGTTTTTCATATAATGTCCATGAGAATGTGATTATAGGTTGTGATTAAATGGGTAGAGTTTCAAATCACTATAATGGATACAACATATGAATCTTGGAGGTTGGGATGGATTTTGATGAACTTTATTAGAAGGGGCTTGTGGTAGAATAATATTTTTCCTTTTGGATCACAAGTACCTTTTTATATTTATTATATTCTTGATTAGACTAAAATTTATGATTTCATTTTATGTACCATGATTGTTAGGTGAGTACCTAGTATAGTTCATGAGTTTCATGAACAAGAGGTCCTGGATTCTTGATCACCTTAGATATAACATTCTTGGTGATTCTTAGAAATTTTTATTCATAATAAAAACCACTAGTAGCCACTTGTTTTATGTGTAGTGAGTGGAGTGTGAGCATGAGATGATTGTCACTAAATCAAGTGTTCACATGTTGATTTTTTTTGCCTTTAGAATTCTAACTATAAGGGATGGGATCTTGGAATAACCCTCAAATATTAATATCAACCTTGAGTAGTGGGCATCCTCATCATAGTGGAGAAGTATTGTATGTTATGGTATTCACTTCCTTCATGATAGGATTTTATCTTATGTATTGATATTCCATACTTTTCCTTGGAATTTGGGGAGAAATTTAGTTATATTTGGCTCATAGCTAGAATCAAGATGAGTTAATACTATATCACCATAAAATGACATCATAATAAGTCTATTTAGTGGATTTATATCTTATATGATGTTAAATAAGTTTTCCTTTTGATCATCTTCATCTACCATTAGTGTTGATTCACCTACATTTTTCAACCTATGCAGGATGGTGTATTTTACTTCATGTTTATTGTATAATTTATAAATATGGATCAACGTAATGCCTCCATGTGCTTTAACCTTTTATATTATTTGTGGTAACATATTATGAGATTTATTACTTGCATTATTCTAAGTGTATGGTTGTCTTGAAAACTTGGAGTTGTGATTCATACCTCATACCTTGATAGGGTATTGAAGAGCTATATTTATAGTTTTTGATACACTTTCTCCCTATTCCCCACTTGGTTTCCTTATAGATCCACATTATTAACTATTTTTATATTTTCAAATGTGTAATTTTACCATTGGATGTGATATAGCTTGAAATTATTTTAGTTATTGATCAGGAATTTTAAATTTGATTAGAATAATCTTTTATGGTTTTCCTTACTATAGATTTTAAGGTTATTTATCCATTTATTATTCTAAACCTTTATTAAATTTTTGAGTTCCTAATTTTCTTTCTTATCTTTATTTTTTAATTGAATTGGGTTGTTTAGCCATTTTCAAATTAATTATTTTATGTATTATATTAGGTTTTTTACCCTTTTCTTTTGTTCTCCTTTGTGGATTGAGCTTAGCTAATTCATCAATTTGAATTTACTCCTTGTTTGGATTGGTAAATATTCAATGTTTAAAGTGTATTGTTTTTATGATCCAATTTGAATACCTTTCATTTTATACAAGTGTGGGTAGCTAGTGATAAGTATCATGTTAACATTAGCATATGAGATAAGTTTATGACATTTTATGTAACTTGTTGAATAAGTTTGGAGAGGTTGTCTCATTTTTTAATTCTATAAATGTTGTAAGGATGATTTGATCCTTAGTATTGTGTTATGTTGAAATTAACATAGGTTTCCTTATAAATTTGAGAGTGATGGAGATGGGTTATGTTGTGAAATTATATACACTGTGATTTTTTGTGTGATTAGGGTTTGAAAATTAGGACAAGTGTCAAAATTACTTTTAATGGTTTGTATGATTTGGTTTTGGGCATTAGGATAAGTTTCTAAAGTTATCCTTATTGTTTGATGTATTTGGGTTTAGGCATTGGGATGATTGTCCAAAGTCCTCACAATGGTTTATGTGATTGGTGTTTGAGAATGAGGAAAAATGTCCAAAGTATTCATTATGTATTGAGATATTTGGATTAGATATCAGGACTAACATCTAGAGTCCTCCTAATAGGCTATTTGATTTGGGTTGCACATCAAGATTACATACAATTTACTCCCACTAGATTAAGGAAATAGGGTTAGGAAAAAATGATATATTAATAATAATTCTTCATATTTAACCTAAATCAAGGGTTAGCCAATTATTATAAATTAATTTCACAAAGTCTTCCTTTTGTGATTATAATGAATGGAACCATAATTCTTATTCATCTAATGGGTTAAGGACCCCTTATATTGAAATGGTCTCTTATGGCTAACCTTGTGGGTTCTATGTGCTTTAAGTTTTTACTCT
Organism: Torreya grandis; assembly: GCA_037957365.1. Classification (NCBI taxonomy): domain Eukaryota; kingdom Viridiplantae; phylum Streptophyta; class Pinopsida; order Cupressales; family Taxaceae; genus Torreya; species Torreya grandis. Next base: position 2,285,679 of record JARHVA010000781.1, on the reverse strand, counting down.
TCATATTTTTCATAGTAGGAATGTGAAAATAAGGAAACTAAAATTATATTGGACCTATAAGATAAACAATTTAAAATAAAATAAATCCTTACCTTATACATGACCATGAACATGACACAATATAATTCATGCTTTAAATATTAAGAGATAATTTATTAAAACTAAATCATATTTAATTATGTGTTCTCATAACTTGGAAACCAAATATTAATTAACAACACTTAAAATTATGAATTGAAGCATGACTCTCACTCTGGTGGATTTGACTTATATTTGGCCATGGATATTTTAGTGTGTTACATTATAAATTATGATATGTTAGTAGAGATCTAAGATCATTATCTTAGAGAGACTATTGAGTTGATTTAATAAGATTCCTTGAGATTGTTATAACATTCATAAAACTATAATTTATACTTTTAGTGACTTATAGGAATAAGTTTGCATAAGGGGAAGGGTGTGTGACACCATATTTATCATAGTGTTAGCTCTATTGGACCTTTTTTTTAATTATATACATGTCCTAATGTGACATTCTCATTATATTAATTGAGGTATGAAATACTACACACCATTTTTTAATATGTTTATTACATTACTACTAAGATAGTGGGTTAGGTCATCGATGTTTTTAAGTTTTACATACAAGGGTATGATTCCTATGTTAGTGATAATTTATTTCACTTTAATTATTGAGATGCATACTATGTTATCTTACTAGTTGATATAAAAAAAAATTGTCATTTAATTTTAGGTTATGGACATATGGATGTTAGTTTTTCAAGATATATTATTATTTTAATTATATTACATATATAATGTGTGTTTATACATGTTACTTTAGATTATTTTAATATAAATTATTTCAAATATCCTGGGATAGAGAAATTTTATATGTACAATGATGTGTGAAATTTTATGGGTGGGAAAGTGAGGGATCTAAGACTATATTAGTAATGTATTTTACCATTCACTAGATGTTTTATACCCCTAGTTGACACATAGATTTTTCCTTTTGTAATGGTGTTCTAGTCACTCATTTTACTTTTGTAAATTATAAAATAAATATAAATATTCATGTCCTTTTTACCCATACCTTAGATATTTAATTAACTCTATATAAGGTTAAAAGGCTGGAAAGGGAGACAACATGATGTCACTACATGAAAAAGCTAAATGGAATTGAAAAGCTAATATTGGAGGGTCATATAAAGTGATTTTGTGATATTTTTATTGAAATTAGGATCATTTGACCAAAAGTGATGTATGGGAGTTTTTATAGGATCCCAAAAAACCTTTTAATATAACCCATGTAGTCATTAATGGAATGTAAATTAGGGAAACATTTATTTATAATGGGTGGGCCATACTTTCCCTTACATTATGTAATTAGGAGCATGGGTGTTTTAAGAAGGAAAATCAATAAAAGACTTTTATGAGAGGTAAAGGCAAGGTAAGGGACAAGTATCACCCTCCTATTAAAAAATTGTATATGGATTTCTCTATAATTAAGTGGGAAGCTAGTATTTTTCAAAAAAAATTGTTTTAAAAATGGAGTAAGAACTTAAGCATTGAGGAACTGGAAGGAGACCATCTGAGATGGAGGTTAGTTGGGAGCTTTGTCTTAAAGGAAAGTTATGTGATAAATAATGGATAACTTGTGGTAGGAAGTATTTTGAAACTTATTATTTAATATTTTTATTTTAAAATAATCCCTTTTTACCTCCTTTAAGTGTTAAAAAACTTATTATGGATTGAAAAAGTTTTTTGGTTTAAAACCCCTCTCCTACTTTGTATAATGTTTAATCCTAAGTCCATGTATGTTTTTTACCCTTTAAGGTTTTATTGGAAAGTATTTTTTATCCCATTTGAGATTTTTCTTTTGAATGTCTTTTTTTAATGTGGTGTTATACTACCAGTATGGCCTTGAGTTCATATGGTAGGATGGGAAAGGGTGATTGTTTTTCCTCAAGACATCTTCCTCTCATTATTTATAAGTCATTTGTGAAAACTTATCCAATGGGGTTATGTTTATTATTTCATATTTTTCTAGTGTGTCCCATTGGAATTTATTTTATTTTTTGGAGATGTATGTGTTTGTAAAAATGTAGGAGGTGTTTCCTAGTTTTTAGGATGAGGGAAAAATTAAAGGTAATGCCTAGTATAACTTTATTTTTAGAATAAACCAAACCCTTATTGTGTAACTTATAAAACATGAATGGTAATTTTCATGGTCAAAGTTGAGACTTCTTAGCTTGGACGTGTCTAGGTTAGTCACTTGATGATAGAACAAGTATGGGAGGTAGGCCCCTCTTTGACTTTGCCTCATAGTTACACTTGGGAGATTGCTTAAAGTCTACTATCCTTCATTTATTTACAAATGTAAATGATAATACATTGATTATTGGTTGGTTTTAAGCCATTTCTATGCAATATTCTATTGAAATAAATTTTAAATAGAAGGAAAAATATGATGTAATGATTATATCCTTTCATGCATTAGACTTTAGTAAAGTCTAGTTGAAATAATAAAGAGTAAATCTAATGAAATATTTTTATGATTTGAGTCAAGTTTTAAAATCGGTATGAATAATATCATTCAATTTTTTCATAATTTATAAAAAGTTAAATTAAAATATTGTTTTAAATTATCATTTGAATGAACTTTGTTATGATCAAGAAGGAGAGGTCCATTTAAATAATTTTTGTATAATTTTAAAAGATTAAATTTATCAAATCTTTATTTTTCAAGAAAATAGGATAATCAAGATTATACTACTTTTAATGGTTTATTTTTTAGATCTATGGATTTATTGTTTTGGATTTTTTAAGCCAATGTATTAATTATGACTATTTTACTAAAGCAATTAGATAAATTTCAAGTAATTATTGTGCACCAAAAATGATTCCAAAATGAGCCCAAAATAATATGAAAATAAAATAAACAAGTTTTGATGCAACATAATTGGTTTTATGAATTGCTCTCACATTGTATTCGTTAGGAATTTTTGAAAATTTAAACTCTTTAGGGTACCTTTATATCACAGATGCCATAGATGTGTATGGTAATACCCTAAGTTTAGGGTAGGCCAAGGGCCTAATCCTAAAATCACTAATAGGACTATGTGGTATATCATGGAAATATCTAAGGTAAAATAGTGAAAATTTGAGAGTAACCTCAATTATCATCCCTTGGCAGTGCATGTGATCATCATCATGAGCTTAAGTGGGGTTAGGAGAACTACATGGATGAATCCAATAAATAGACTTATTATGATGTAATTTTATGTTCATAGAGTATTAACTCATCTCAATGTTATCTATGAGCCAAATATAAGTAAATTTCATGCCAAATTCCAAGGGAAAGTATGGAATATTAATCTATAAGATAAAATCCTATCATAAAGGAAGTGACTACCATAACATACTAAACTTCTCCACTATGATGAGGATGCCCACTAATCATTTTTGGTATTAATATTTGAGGTTTATTCCAAGATCCCATCCCTTATAGTTGGAATTCTAAAGGAAAAAAAAATAGCAACATGTGAAAAGTTATTTTAGTGATAAGCATCTCATGCTCACACACCACCCACTACACATAACACGGCCACTGGGTAGTGGGCATCCTCATCATAATGGAGAAGTGTAGTATGTTATGGTAGTCACTTCATTTATGATAGGATTTTATCTTATGGATTGATATTCCATACTTTCCCTTGGAATTTGGGGAGAAATTTAGTTATATTTAGCTCATAGCTAGCATCGAGATGAGTTAATACTCTATCACCATAAACTAACATCATAATAAGTCTATTAAGTGGATTTATATTTTATATGATGTCAAATAAGTTATCATCCTAATAATATTCATGTACCATTAGTGTTGATTCACCTACATTCCTCATCCTATGCAGGATGGTGTATTTTACTTCATGTTTATTATAGAAGTTGTATATATGGATCAAATTGATGCATCCATGTGGTTTAAACTTTTATATTATTTTTGGAAACATATTATGAGCTTTATTACTTACATGTTGTGATATAAAACTCATAATCCTTGGTTGAAAGATAATTCAATAAATATGAACAACATAATAACAATAATGCTATCTCTGAGAATAGATGTTTTATTCACTAAATTTGCAGACCCAAACATATGCCTATCTCTAAGAAGAGATGTCTGACTTCCATTTCAGGATACATCTTCATTTATACATGTTTTCAAGGTGAGAGGATGATTTTTAATGTCACCAATATCGAGGGAGATTAATTGGTTCAACTTCCATGATTTACAACAATACAAAATTTGAGGAATTACTATTTTTAGAAACTTACTATTTTTAGACTGCACTACTAAATTGAAACTAGGGGAAATTCCATTGGGTTTACAAAGGTAAAAATACATTTATTAGAGATAAATACCATCTCACCTCATTCTCCTCATTCGTATATTTCCAATGGTTCAAACGGTGAGTCAATTGGAGATACGGTGCAAAAGTTATGGCTCCCAAAAGTTTTGTCCTCAAATGGGGAGGACCCGTCACCCAAAGTGTCCCCTGAATTGTTGCCCGGATCATAATGTTAAGTGTGTGGTTGTCTTGGAAACTTGGAGTTGTGATTCATACCTCATACCTTAATAGGGTATTAAATATTTATGTTTCTAGTTTGTCGATACATTTTCTCCCTATTCCCCACATGCTTTCCTTATAGATCCACATTATTAACTATTGTTGTATTTCCTAATGTGGAATTTTACCACTTTATGTGGAATATCTTGAAATTATTTTAGTTATTTATCAAAAAAATTAAATTTGATTAGAATCATCTTTTATGTTTTTCCTTAATATATATTTTAAAGTTGTTTATCCATTTATTATTCTAAACCTTTATTGAATTTTGAGCTCCTAATTTCCATTCTTATCTTTATTTTTTAATTGAATTGGGTTGTTTATCCATTTTCACATTAATTATTTTATGTATTATATCAATATTTTTACCATTTTATTTTGGTCTCCTTTATGGATTGATCTTGACTAATTAGTCAATTTGACAGTACTCCTTTGGTTTGGTAAATAAAGTGTATTATTTTTATGATCTAATTTGAATAACTTTCACTTTATGAAAGTGTGGATAATAGGTGATAAGTATCATTTTAACATTAGCATATGAGATACGTTTATTATATTTTATGTAAATTTTTGAATAATTTTGGAGATATTGTCTCATTTTTTTATTCTCTAAATGTTGTAAGGATGATGTGATTCTTAGTATTATGTTATGTTTAAATTAACATATGTTTCCTCATAACTGTGAGAGTGATGGAGATTAGTTATGTTGTGAAATTATATACACCTTGATTTTTTGTGTGACCAGGGTTTAAAAACTAGGATAAGTGTTAAAATTACTTCTAATGGTTTGTATGATTGGGTTTTGGGCATCAAGATAAGTTTCTAAAGTTATCCTTATAGTTTGATTTATTTGGGTTTAGGCATTGGGATGATTGTCCAATGTCCTCACAATGTTTTATGTGATTGGTGTTTGCAAATTATGATAAATGTCCAAAGTATTCATAATGAATTGAGATATTAGGATTGGACATCGGGACTAACATCTAGAGTCCTCCTAATAGGCTCCTTTATTTGATTTGGGCATCGAGATTACATACAAATTACTCCCAATAGATTAAGGAAATAGGGTTGGGAAAAAGTGATATATTAATCACAATTCCTCATATTTCACCTAAATCAAGGGTTAGCCAATTATTATAATTTAATTTCACAAAGTCTTCCTTTGTGATTCCAATGAATGGAACCATAATTATTGTCCATCCAATGGGTTAAGGACCCCTTATATTGAAATGGTCTCTTAAAGATAACCTTGTGGGTTTTATGTGCTTTAAGTTTTTTCTCTTAATATTTTTCATAGTAGGAATGTGGCAACAAGGAAATTAAAATTATATTAGACATATAAGATAAACAATTTAAAATAAAATAAATATTTACCTTATACATGAGCATGAACATGACACAATATAATTCATGCTTTAAATATTAAGAGATAATTTATTAGAACTAAATCATATTTAATTATGTGTTCTCATAACTTGAAAACCAAATATTAATCAACATCACTTCAAATTATGCATTGAAGCATGATTCTCATTTTGGTGGAGTTGAATTATATTTGACCATGGATATTTTAGTGTGTTACATTGTAAATTATGATATGTTAGTAGAGATCTGAGATCATTATCTTAGAGAGACTATTGAGTTGATTTAATAAGATTCCTTGACATTTTTATAACATTTTTAAAACTATAATTTATAATTTCGGTGACTTATAAGAGTAAGTTTTCATAAGGGTAAGGGTATATGATGCCTCATTTATCATAGTGTTAGTTCTATTAGACCTTTTTTTAAAATTATATACATGTCCTACTATGACATGCTCATTATATTAATTGAGGTATGAGACACTACATGTCATTTTTTTATATGCTTATTACATTACTACTAAGATAGTGGGTTTGGTCCTCGATGTTGTAAAGTTTTGCATACAAGAGTATGATTCAAATGTTAGTGATAGTTTATTTCTCTTTGATTATTGAGATGCATAATATGTTATCTTACTAGTTGAGATAATTTTGTTGTCATTTTATTTGAGATTATGGACATAAGGATGTTAGTTTTTTGAGATATATTATTATTTTAATTCTATTACATAAATAACGTGTGTTTTTACATGTTACTTGAGATTGTTTCAATATAAATTGCTTCAAATATCCTAGGATAGAGAAATTTTATATGTGCAATGATGTGTCAAATTTTATAGGTGGGAAAGTGAGGGTTTTAAAACTACATTGTTAATGTATTTTACCATTCACTATATGCTTTGTGCCCCTAGTTGACACATAGATGTTTCCTTTTGTAATGGTGTTGTAGTCACTCATTTTAATTTTGAAAATTATAAAATAAATAGAAATATTCATGTCCTTCTTACCCATACTTTAGATATTTATTTAACTCTATATAAATTCATAAGGTTAGAAAGGGATCCAACATGATGTCACTACATCAAAATGTTGAATGGAATTGAAAAGCTAATATTGGAGGATCACATAATAAAGTGATTTTGTGATATTTTTATTGAAATTAGGATCATTTGACCAAAAGTGATGTATGGGATTTTTTATAGGATCCCAAAAAACCATTTAATACAACCCATGTAGTCATTAATGGAATGTAAATTAGGGAAACATTGTTTATAATGGGCGGGCCATACTTTCCCTTGCATCATGTAATAAGGAGCAGGGGTATTTTAATAATAAGGAAAATCAATAGAAGACTTTTAGGAGAGATAAGGCAAGGTAAGGGACAAGTATCACCCTCCCATTGGAAAATTATTTATGGATTTCTCTATAATTAAGTGGGAAGCTAGTATTTTGCATGAATTTTTGTTTTTAAAATGGATTATGAGCTTAAGCATTGAGGAACTAGAAGGAGACCATGGGAGATGGAGGTTAGCTGGGAGATATGTCTTAAAGGAAAGCTATGTGATAAATAATTGATAACTTGAGGTAGGAAGTATTTTGAAACCTTATTATTTAATATTTTATTTTAAAATAATCCCTTGTTACCTCCTTTAAATGTTAAAAACTTATTATGGATTGAAAAATAATTTTGGTTTAAAACCCCTCTCCTACTTTGTATAATGTTTAGGCCTAAGGTTGTGTATGTTTTGACCCTTTAAGGGTTTATTGGGAAGTTTTTTTTTTATCCCATTTGAGATTTTTTTTTTCTGAATGTCTTTTTTTTTTAAATGTGGTGTTATGCTTCTAGCATGGGCTTGTTTTGATATGGTAGGATGGGAAGGGGTGAGTGTTTTTCCTCAAGATATCTTCCTCTCATTCTTTGGAAGTCATTTGTGAAAACTTATCCAATGGGGTTATGTTTATTATTTCATATTTTTCTAGTGTATCCCATTGGTATTTATTTTATTTCTAGGAGATGTATGTGTTTGGAAAAATGTAGGTGGTATTTCCTAGTTTTTAGGATGAGGAAAAAATTAGAGGTAATGCCTAGTATAACTTTATTTTCAAAATAAACCAAACCTTTCTTGTGTAACTAATAAAACATGAATTGTAATTTTCATCATTGAAGATGATATTCCTTATCTTAGAAGTGTCTAGGTTAGTCAACTAATGATGGAAATATTATGGGAGGTAGGCCCCTCCTTGCTTTGGCCTCACAGTTACACTTGGAAGATTGTTTAGAGTGTACTTATCCTTTATTTCTTTACAAATTTAAATGATAATACATTGAGTATTGGTTGGTTGTAAGCCATTTTTATGTAATATTCTATTGTAGTAAATTTTAAATAGAAGGAAAAATATGATGTAACAATTATTTCCTTTCATGAATTAGTCTTTATTAAAGTCTAGTTGAAAGAATAAAGAGTAAATGTAATGAAATATTTTTATGATTTGAGTCAAGTTTTAAAATTGGTATGAATAATATCATTCAATTTTTTCATAGTTTATAAAAAATTAAATTTAAAAATTATTTTAACTTATAATTTGAATGGATTTTGTTATGATCAAGTAGAGATAGGTCCTTTTATATAATTTTAAAATATTAAATTTCCAAAAATTTTATTTTTGATTAAAATATAATTAATCAAGATTCTACTACTTTTTATGGTTTATTTTTAGGATCTATGAATTTATAGTTTTGGATTTTTTTATCCAATGTATTAATTATGCCTATTTTAATAAGGTAAATAGTTAAATTTAAACTAATTATTGTGCCCCAAAAATGATGACAAAATGAGCCCAAAATAATTTAAAAATAAAATACGTAATTTTTGATCCAACATAGTTGGTTTTATGAATTGCTCTCACATTTTATTCACTAGGAATTTTTGAAAATTTAAACTCACTAGGGTACCTTTATCTCACACATGCCCTAGATGTATATCTAAGTACGCTAAGTTTAGGGTAGGCTAAGGGCCTAATCCTAAAATCACCAATATGACTATGTGGTAGCTCATGGAAAGACTTAAGGGAAAATAGTGAAAATTTGAGAGTAACTGCAATTGTCATCCCTTGGTGGTGCATGGTAGCATCATCATGAGGTTACATGGTGTTAGGAGAACTACATGGATTATAATCCATGTGTTGAATGATCATCACTTTTCTTGTCACATGGGGGTTGCCAATGAAGTTTTATCATCACCCAACCTTTATTTCATTAAATGTTATGTTAAAAAAAAAAAATTATAATTAATAGTAATTTTAATACTAAATGTTTTTTATAAATTTTAATGACTATACATTAAGCTAAAACCATAACTAATTAATCTCTACATGAAATGTTTTGTATAGCCAATTACGGAAACCCAGAGACCCATAAGTAGGGTTACCCAAAAGGAACTACCATTAAATTTTCACTATCTTTTTCATTAAATAATTTTTAAGGACTAAGTCTACATATTTTTCAAAATATGGCTCATTCATCCTATATGGGTCATTTTGGACCCTTTTGATATTTACAGACTCCTAGAATCCCCGAGATGGGTTGACCCAAAATATAACCCTCCTTATTATTCTTTCCCATACCACATGAACTATAATTCAAATCTTGAAATAGAAAATATTTTTTTTCTTATCTAACCTTGTTAGTGGCCATTAATTGTGTGGTGGAGCTTGAAGATCTTAAAGGAGTTTTCAAAAATTATGAGAGATTGGAACCACCTAAATTATTTCTAATAAGATGGGTAATTGAAAAATCAACCTAAGCATTCTTTTTTGGAACTATTTTTTTTTAAAAGTGAAATAAAATATCAAACATCTAAATGCTTGGAGACTCTATTAATGATAGCCATCTAAGGTTGAGGAAGGAGAAGAGGGATGACTATGGATAAGTGATCCTCCAAAATCTCCTTCCTCTTTTCCCAAATGTGAGACTAAAACATAAATAGTGATTTTAAACCTTTATTACCCTACTTAAGGATTAAAAATGTTTCTTCATCACTGATTGAATCTAATGGTTGAGGTTAAAAGTATCAAATGGTTTAAATGGAGTGTTTTATCAATAGGGAGCTAAACAAGGACAATATACACCCATTTTTTAGGTATATGAGTAATATGCATATTCCTTGATAATTAATTTCCTAAGAAGGTAAGTACACTTAAAATTAGATTTAAGTTGTGACTTTCGGTGAAAATTTAGCATGTGATTGACCATAATCACTCTAGGTCCCCTGTGAACCCTGTTGAGAGTTTGGATGAATTGTTTGGGTCTATGATTGCTCAAATTCACCTCATTTTATTTGAGTATCCATTTTATACCTTTGTGTTATGGGAAATACTAATTTTTTTAATAAATTTTTAGGCTTGATTGAGAGCTTAAAGACCAATTAGAGTAAGTGGATCTGACTTGGTTTCATAAGGACTATGCATTTATTTGCACATTACCACTCATGAAATTTAGGAACAAAATGTTTTTTGGATGCAATTTGTGTCTCATGTTACAAATATGGTTAAACAATGGACAATGTGTTCATCTATAATGAACATTATAAATTATAAAAAAAATGGTTTTTTTAAGTTGGTTTCAACCAAATAAATTTTAAGCATGTCATAAGTGATACGATGGTTCATTTAAATCTTCCTTATTAAGAGTTACATATGGTTATTGCTTATTATTTTCATAAGATAAGACACCACTTTGTATTATATAAAAAAAATATATTCACCATATAATTGAATCAAGTAATATTTATAATTTTCTTTAAATACCTGGAACAATTATGAGCCTTGTTTTTACAATGAGATTTACATAACTTTACACATATACACTCTCATTATGAATTAGTTAGTTATTGAATTTTTTGGTCTTGGTATTTTAATCTATTATATACTCAATTTGGATGTGTGCTATTTTATTCATTCTTGCACTCTACTTATTGGTTTGTCATAGAGATCTATACCTTGCCTTATTCACTTTTGGTCTTTTCTTTGTGCTCAAGGCAATGCGAATAGACTTAGATTATTGTAGTTACCAGAAGGGCTTGAGGTTATCGGTAGTATCCTACCATAGTTTTTGATACTATATTAGGTTAATATATAAATATTTCCTTTAAATAAACTTGAGATCAATATATAAATCCCCTAGAGGAATTTTAGGTAAAAGTATTCATTTGATAAAAAGGACACCTAGTTGATTTAAAATGTTTACATATATTGAACACACTTATAAAGTTTCTAGAGGAATGAATATAATCACATATGTTAATTAAAATATTTTGCCAAAGGAGGACCTATGATTAATCACATTAAGACTTGAATTCACATAGTTTGTCTCATATACAAAAGTGGGGGAACTAAATACATTTTGAGACCTCTTTAGAGTATTAAAATTTAGGAAACACTCAACCATTCAATTAGGAGTGGTTGGGATCAATCCATCCTAGAACACTAAATATTTTTTATGGTTTTCTTCATGTAAGTGTCTTACTATGGTTAAAAAGGAAGATAATTCATTTTAGTGGTTTTTTTATGTCATCAAATATATATGAAGCAATTTTTTTCAAAATTAATTGAAGTTGTATCGGTGTTGTTAGTCTAAATAATTTTTGTACTCATAAATGCTACCTAAAAATTTAGATAGTGTTAGATATATACACCAATATTTTTAAACTTTATCTTAGACTAAATATCTCTCTTTTAGGACTCTTTAGTGCATCAATCTTGTAGAGTGAAAATATTAAGGAGTTCACTTGGAAAGAGTGGGGTTTAGTTATGATACTTTATAAGAGATTTTTTCATACTATTTTATGATCCCTACATTACTATCAACTTGACCTCTTATAAGTCTCTTTCCTATTTTAATTCTCCATTTAGTTATATTTAATTTTTCATCCTCCCTATATTTCCTATTCTATTGGTATTATTGATATAAAAAATTCTTACATATTTAACCCTATATTGTATTAACACTAATTGTATAGATTTGAGATTTATATGTTCTATAATATATTATGACTAACAATATTATTGATATTAAAATATAACATTAGACACTTTGAAATGTATTTTTTGACATACTTTCACCATACATGACTTGTGCACACATACATGCCTCTTATTCACCTTTCTCTCATACACATTCTTGTTATGATTTTGACCCTCTTATTTTGTTGTCAATAACCTATATTAACACCTAAATATATGTCAAACTATCTAAATATATTCCTCAAACATTTATAAATCATCATATTAACATTCATATCTCTTGGATTCACCATTAGGCTCATATAATTTTTTTAACGAAAATGACCTTAGGGTGATCTTATTATCCCTCACCCAAGAAATGATATTTAAAAATCAAATGACTCTTAAAGGTCAACTCATTTTCCTATCATTTTAGTGGCATTATATATTACCAAAATAGAATCATAAATAAAAAGAAAACCCATACTTGTTACTCACTTGGCACTTTTCCATCAAGAATATATACATTACTACACATTGAACAAATATTCCTTATTTTTCCAAAATTTTAAATTAGCCACTAGGAGTAACCATTTGTAAAGTTTGAATTAAACCAATGCAAGTCAAAATTTTAATATTTTAAAATTTTAAAATCCATATTCTAAGTGAATTCTTATAGTAAAAAATAAAAAAATTCACATTGTCATCATAGGGGACAATGTGCATGTTAAATTAATTATTTTGAGTATTAGATATGTAAGTAGTGTTAAATTATCAATGTGGGTGATTGGGATAACTCATCTTATCACACTTCCCAAGTTTTTACAATTTTATACCATTCACAATCAAATCTAGGGTTTCAATGAGAAGGAGATTAATTCATGAATTTTTTCACACAATTAAGAATCATGATCATGCATATAGAGGTATTTCAAGTATGTACATTTATATTTATGGTCATAGAGATCCAAAAAATCCCAAGATAATAACATTATCCTACAATAAATTTCATCAACATTATAACCTTGTACTTATATTAGTGGCCCTTCATGCATAGTTATTTCTATATCTGAGGGACTCTTAGGCCTACTTCTAGATCTAATCCAATGTAATTATTTAATCATAATCAATACATGAATGATAAAAGCTAAGTATCTTTATCTCTTTGTTACTTTTCATATTTAACACATGCCATTTATAAAATTAGTTTCAGTATTTTACTTTCAAATTCAACCTTAATTTTTATAATTTAAAATTTGAATTATATTAGAGTTTCTATCTTAATTAGGGTTATAATATCCAAATTAGGGTAAAATAGATATAGTATTATGTCAGTTGATACCATTATATTGCATTCGATCTAGATTGATACCATAAACTTAGAATTTTAGTTTATTTATAGGTTTAGATTTTTATATAGAGGGGTCATAAATATAATTACCCACATACACAACATGCATTTCCTTTGTTTAAGCTTCCATTGTGCCCTTAAGTAGTAAAATAAGGAGTTAAAATATAGAGGTTTATTCTTATGAAGATCAAATATTGTTAAAGGTCATTGAATCTCAAAAGGATGAGTTGAACAAAGGAGGTACCCATTAGTATTTTAATCCCAAACTAAGTAAATTTAGGTTTTCATAATTGAAATTTTCTTCACTTATAAGATATCTTGAAAATTCCACTAAAGCTAAGGGGAAAATTGATGCACTAACATGTCAATCCAAGGTAAGTATCTATTTCCATATTTTATTTCCTTTTTGATTACTTAGTATATAGAGATATTATGATTATATTTATAGTATCATGTATGTTTTTTCCTTTCTTATGTTTCCTTTATGCCAAATAACATAGTATATTATAGAGTGCTTAGGATTAATTTTACAATCACAGTTTAAGACCTAATCTAAACCACATTTACTTAAACTACATTAAAAATATCCCTTTATGAAATTTATAATTTATTTATTTTAGTCTCTTTACTATCTGGGATCTATGTTATCCTTATTATTCAGTTCCTTATATGCACTTTCCTTATTGTATCCATGATACCCTTTTTTTAAACCACTACTTAACATCATCGATTTTACCTTAAGACCTAGTTAGATACCATATCCCATATCTTAGGCATAGGATTTAGAACCCTATATCCTTGATATTGAGTATGGATAACCATATATTATAATCTAAAACTATCAATCATTTTCAAATTTTCTATGTATATGCAAGCTCTATTTTGGTCTTTGTCTTATATCCTAATCTATAGAGAGAAAGATGATTGTTATATTTCCTAAACATATACACTAACTACTACATGAGTGTGATTATATTTTAAGTGAATAGAGTGTTCTAACTATTGTGACATTTCCATGTTCCATTCATTTTTTGATGTTGAGTCTTGTCTAATTTTTTATTAACTTTACAGACCCATAAACAGTGTGTGTGACCTAAGTATCTTATCCATTTAGTTAGCCTTTCTTATCATAAATAATATAGTGCACTATATATTATCCCTTGAAATTTGGATCATTTTACTTATTTAAAGTATTTATATAGTATGAATTAAGTCATATATTATTTATATTTTATACCATAGTGTGTGAAATAAACCAAAACATTTTGGTGAATCTGATTATTGATTTAAACATAAAAACCCTAGGTTTCCTTCTACATTAGGGTTTCATTATTTTCATTTTATGTTTTGTATTTTTTCCTTTGTCTTGTTGTTACAAATTTTGGTTTTATTCCTTATCCACCTAGTGTTTGAAATCATTTACATGATTTTACAACCTTCAACACCTTTAATGTCTCATCCAATAGAAATTTTTATTTTTACCCATGTTTAATGTTATAATTATACCAATGAATATACAAATGTCCATAAAAATAATGATATAGATGATAATGATTATGTTAATGATTATAAATAAGATTAATATTATAATGATGATAATGAATATTAATATGCTAGTGATGATAATGATAATTATTATGTTAATGATGATAATGAAGATTAGTGTAATCACCTAAATGAGATATTTGAGTTCTAAGAGTGTTTATTGAGATAACATATTCCTATCTTGGCCCTAAATCTATCCTAGAAAATTTTATCACACTTTTCTAGCCTTTGTGTAGAGCACAAGCATCCCTAGTCAACTAAAACACAATCTCAAACCTTCATTCCTAGATCTTGGCCCTTTTTGCCCAGTAGCCTACTAGTTAGACATTAGTGACACATTAAGGAAACTAGTTCCATATGGCACTAGTGTCCCCAAAATGGAACTAATGTGATTTGCCCTAACTCTCACAAATGGATATTTTTTCAAAATTAAAACCTTCTTAAGGTTAACTTAAGCATCTTTTGTTATATGCACAAGCAATAGAGCACTATAAATACATGGAATTTATACCTATATCTAATAGATGGAAATGAGATGTAAAATTCTTTTCAAACATGAAACAAGTTAAGAAAAATCAAGGTTATTAATCCTTATTCTACCCTACTTATACATACTACCATATATAATTTCCCTAGGCTCAGATTTTCCATATTTCCAATCTCAAGCACACTCAAGGAATTCAACACCACTATCATTATAGCATCACTTGCACTTGTACTAGCACTTAGGTGGGGATAACTACATTAAGATTGATCTCTCCTCAGAATATTGGTATGTAGGTAACTATCTTAACAATAGAGTGTTGATGATGTCTAGCCTATCCTACTAACAAGCACACATTTTTAGATCATGTCATACTTGCAAGGAGGATTAGGGTTTGCATCATAAATAAGCTATTATAGGCACAATACAAAGTTTTAGACTTCATGTACATAGGAATATAACCTAAGAACATAAGCACAAGTGCACTTAGAATTTAGGAATAGTCCTACATAAAGGACACTAGTGCCATTTTTAGGACACTAGAGCCACATGATGTTACTATCTAAGTGTGGATCTAATGTCCAAGAGAGTATCTAAGATAGGTATTTAGTTAATGACACTCAGGCATATTCATATCTCAATTTTTAGGATTCAGATCTTCCTTGTTAGGTGTTTTCTAGATAAGTCTTTATTTACACATTTATTTCTAATTTTAGAAAGTCAAAGCAATTCAACATCTGTAATAAAATAATGGTTATTTATTGCATATTATTTCACTAATTTATAATACCTATCCCTTTAATCAAAAATAATATTTACATAGCTAAACCCTAGAATGGTTAAAACATTTGGTGAACCTGACTTACTTTGAATATTGCTTTAGAACCCTAGTTACATCCTAGGGTTTACCTTATCCATTTTTGTGTAATAAATTAGGGTCTATTAATTTCTAATTTTAAAAAAAAATTGTACAACCTAACTGATCCATATCAATCCTCTATTATGTTTTCATTGATTAAATATTTCAAAATTTTGTCTCAAACCCTCCAACCCTAGATCCACATACTAAGTCCCCAAACACTCAAAAAATTATCCCTTAGGGTTTCAAATAAAATTAATATTTTTTTATACCTTGGGATGAATATTTATCAAATTTCACATATTCTTATGGTAGATTACATTCTATCTTTTATGTGTTTAGTATTCATTATTTACATTATCTTCTTTGTCAAATCTAAAATGACATCCAATAAGCCTCTTGCCCCTCACATAGTTGATCAATTTCTAACTTTTCACATAATTATACAAATAAATGGAAATGTTTTCAAGATTTCACACTAGAATATGATGATAAAGTGAATGATTTAATTTATAATTATGATGATTATTATTTTAATGATTGATATGATGATTATTATGAGCATTATAATGAAATTATTTACGAGGATAGATTAGATGCATCTTATTTTCTTTATCCTCTCTCTTTTTATATTCATCAAAATCAAACTAACAAAATAAGGCCAAAAGAACCCCTTGTTGGTAGTGATTTATTTCAATGTGATCCTATATTTTCAACCACTTTTGCTACATCCTTATTCAAATTAAATAAATACAATAATAATAAAATCAATTTACCATTTCATAGTTCAACAATATACATAATGTTCCTAGCATAGATAAGGAAAATGCACATTCTTTATACTTTGAAATGAAATTTGAAAAAACATGTACAAATGATTTTTCATATTTTATCCATGCATAAACTAAAGTGAATGATATTATTTTATCACCTTATTTCACATTTAAATATCAACACAATAAGTCTATGCAAAATGTAGATAATTTAAATATCTCTAACTCTTCTCTTACATGTCATAATGTACCAAATGAAAACATGATTGCTACTTCTTATACCATTTACTCCAATATTGAAAATAATTATCATACATGCATTCTAATCATAAGTAGTGAAGTCATGAAATGCATTTCACCTACACATGATGACACATTTCATAGTATTAAAAATTTAAAATATTCTCATACTCTATCTCTTAGTTAGCATGTGAATGATACTTCTTCTCTTAATTCTATAAGTGAATTAAACTATGATTTTGATGAACCTTGGGATAATGATGATTAGTGTAATTATTATGAATAAGAAATGGAGTATACACATTCTAGTTCTCCTCTTACTTCACATATTTCTCTTATTCATGTGTATATGGAGCACACACGCACGCGCTCACACGCACACGCACACACACACACACACACACACACACACACACACACACACACACACACACACACACACACACACACACACACACACACACACACACACACACACACACACACACACACACACACACACACACACACACACACACACACACACACACAATTATTCTCATGTTCATAGTTTACATAGCTTACATTCACATGATTATCAACTACTATGTAATATATTAACATGTGATACTTATTTTTAAATTAAAAAAATAATAGATTCCAATTAATCTCCCTCAATCCCCCTTACTATAGTAGAACCTATTTCTCAACCTAACTTAAATGAGGGTGATAGTTCATTTCCCTCTAACCATTTCCTAGCTATCACACCTCCAAAGATTATGGAGAGAAAACCAATCCACCCTAAAAAATGTTTCCAATGTAATATATCAATGGCTAAGATAAATAGTAAAATCCAAGCATTAAATAAAACCCTTGATGATGATAATATACCTTCACAATTAGTAATTTCCTTGATGCATGTTGTGGTTGACTTGGAAAAATAAATACACCATCTCACAATAGAGAATAAAGAATACCAATATTAGGTTGATTCCAATGTCATCCATGGGAACCCTATTCCATGCATAATTTTCACTACAAGGTTACCACCCAATTTTCAAATACCAATATTACATACATTTGATGGGCATAGATACCCTACTTACACCTTTAGGCTTATGAGAAATCCATGACACATGTCACCAACAAGTTGAATCTATTACAATTATTTCCAATATCCCTATATGGGGAAGTACTAAATTAGTTCTAACATATAATCCCTAGTGGGTCACTACATACATATGAGGAGTTAGAAGTAATCTTTATTAGGAACTACATAAAAAATAAGGGACCTCAAGTCACACATAAGAGGTCACCCTCATTACACTAGGGTGAGATAGAACCAAAAAATAAATACATTCTAAGATTCAAATCATGTTTGCATTAGTCGGTTTACCATCCAATAGATTTAGAGGTAAAATACATATTTTATAGGGGACTCATTTTTCCTCTTAAGTAGAAGTTATTATATAGGACATCTAAATCATAACAACATCTATGTAACATAGTTATCGCATTAGAGATAGAATTGAGAATGATTACTACACATTCAAAGATAGATTTGGATGTAGGTTTCTCATAGCCACAATCATCTAACATGGTACAAGAACCTACTCCACTTTTGATTAATAAAATAGTGGAATAAAAACAACCAATAAAAATACTCAACAAGGGAAAAGAGCCACTTTAAAGAGTACCTTCTAGAGTAAGTCAAGCATAGGAAACCAATAATGGGGCCATAGAGTTTTCAAATAAAGATAGACCTCATGACATATTATTCACATTACTAAATAGGGGGATGATCATCCTTCCTTCCACTCATCACCATCCAACATACCACTTAAATAGGATATAAAATAAACTATATTATAATTTTCATAGTATGAATGGACATTTAGATGATCATTATTATGTACTCTAAGACCATACTAACCAGTATATAAATAAAAGTATTACAACACTCATATAAGGGGCACTGAGATCTCAGTCTCCATAGTCTCCTAGATCACATTCTTCTATGATAGAGTTATCTATGATGTTCCCTTTGAGGATCCATTAGTTACTCATCGTATGAGCCATGTGGTTTATAGGAAACCTATTAATAAAAAATCTCAAGTACCAAAGATTCAACAAAGATGGTAGTTAGGTCATAGAGATCATATCATATCTTCAGTTTGTACACCAATCAAGATATTTGAAAATAACTATAGAGATTAGAGCACAACTTTGGTTCACACACCAATCAAGATATTTGGAAACAAATATAGAGATTAGAGTATAGTCTTATTTTGACCACCAATCAATATTTTTTCAATATATCATAAAAATTAGAACATATTCCAACAACCAATTAAGATATTTTTAATACATGATGTACAACAGAACATAGTTTCAATTGGACAACCAGTTAAGATATTTTCAAGACATGATGAATAATAAAACATAGTTCCAACATGACATATAATTAAGATATTTTATACAGAGACTAAAAATATATTGATCATTACTGCATGATGAGAAGTATTAATTATAGAGGCTATTTCTACACCTTCATAATATGATCAGTGTGGTCACTTATTCACCATGCCATCCAGGTTTATAAGGTGATTTTTATAGTTTATATACTAGTATAGTTAGTGCCACAAATTCTTATCACCACTACATAGTTAGATACACATACATATCACTCAATATTATAGATAATGGGACCATAGTTTCCCTTTCACATAACACACATGATCACAGTTCCCTTATTTGACATAGGCCATAGTGATAGTGAGTTTCCCATGAGACTAATTAGTTAATATGATTTGTATTTATTTGTACATAGTTCATTTTCATATTTCTTATACACAACTTATTTACAAAAAATAAAAATAATACAATACTTCAAAAGAACAAAATCATTTAAATAATTACTCAAAAAATACAAAATTTATAGTTTGTATGCATTGTTATGTTTACATTTCTTATATTTTATAGACATGAAATATGATATCTATCTTAGTATATTCAATTTTATCATACATGAATGCTTCACTTGTTCTTGTCAATTGCTCATAGATTACTTACTTGACTCAGGTCCACTACATTAGTTTGGACTTGTTATCATCTACCCACTAGGGGTATATGCACCAATTCATAATTATTCATTTTTCACATTCTCCAACTTTAGGGAATCATAGACATAGTTTATATTGACATGTTATATCTTTACATTCTATAAATTCTAGTTTTATAATTTTGATATTTTGATATTGATCATTTCTACTCATACTCATATTTTTTTATTGACTATCACTAGTTTAGACTCAACATATCTGCATCCTAGCTATTACATATATTTATAATAAATTCATGCATGCTTTCATTTCTAGATTTCATATTTTATACTTGATTATACTATTTATTTTTCTTATATATGAGGGAATTTGAATATGCCATTACTTTTTGTCTCTATGCCACTTCTATTCATGTATGCCTTGGACATGTGCCCATGTCCCTTGTGTGTGTTTTTCTTAATTGTGTGTGTGAAAATTTGAATATGTCATTATATGTGGATCTAATCCAATTTTTTTGTTTTTTGTGTATGTGGACATTTGAACATGTTCTTCTATGACATGTGCCCATATCCCTTGTATTGTGGCCACTTGGCCTATTTTGTATGTCTTATGTGTGTTATATGTATGATTTATTATATTCATAATGGCCATGAAACTTGTCTTTGATTTTTACACACACCAAATTTTGAATCCATGAGGGACATCATGCATCTACCCTTCCTAATTAGGTGTCATGATGGAATCATGCCACACCCCCTAGGTAACTACTCAAATTTGTTTTTATACAAACTAATTACATATATCTTAACACCCTTATGAAATTCTCAAAATGACATACATATTACATTACATATTTATTCTCATATTTTATTACATTCTAATGTTATGTTTGCACATTGTATTGGATGATCATGCAGTTATAATATATGTTCCAGCTAACACATTTTCTAGAGCTATTTATTTTAAATATAGTTCTTACACAAGTTCAAAAACTACCATCAAAAAAGGGGGTATTCACATGGGTTTTTCATAAATATAAATCCCATACATCTCATTCACAAAAAAAAATTTAGCATATAGGCTCAATTTTAAAAAATGAATCAAAAATTAGTACAATGACTCAAATTTTAGACCAGATATACATTATCACCTAGATAAGAAAACTAGAACCACATTGTGCCACTATATAAGACATGATGCTACTATCCAATAGCCCCAATTTTAGGGTAGTTCAAATTAGCTATAATAGTACACGAGGGATAGTACATGTTTGTATAGATACAACTATAGGATTGATAGTTATGTTTTGATTTTGCTCATATTCACACTAATTTAACATATATTCACATTAGTTTCTCATATTAGGAGAATAATGTGTGACATTATCATTCCCATATTCATTTTAGATACTCATATATAGTGATTACAACTTAGTCAAAAATTAGGATACTCAGATATTAGATTGGGGTTATGTGCATGACACATTATTTCCATATGCTCAATTAAACATAGGTTGATCAAATAGAATGGAAAAATCCATGTCATTCTCTAAGTTTTATAGACTTTAAATAATATTCCAGGTTGTCACCATTTTCATGACTTAATCCATATGTATTGGTTGGCATTCTTGAGTGGCTTAGAGATGCCTAATGTACCTGAGTGGCCATGGAGCTAACATATATAATTCAATATACCTAGTTAGATATTTACAACAATTTATGTAGTTTAGTTTTAGATGTATATACTACACATGGGTGGGAAATGATAGAGTCATATCATAATTGAGTTTTTGAGCCACCCACATGAGATGGTTAGAGACACTTTTAGTCCAATCCAAGCTACTCATAGGTCATGATCTACCAAGTAGAAATGTGCAATGATGGAGTTAAAAATATATTGAGTTCTTGATCCACCCACACATAAGGATTGAGAAAGTTATCATATAAATCCAAGATATTCAATGAGTTTTATCACTATGTACATGCACACACATATGTTGTCATTAATTTCATGTATTGGCATGCATACCAATGAGGTGTATTTTTTCCTTTAATCTTTCTCATTTATTTACTCAGTTACTTCTTTATTTATCATAGTCTTTTGATTTTGATATATTTTAAGTAAGGATTAATTTATGTATGTTTAATTTTAGGTCATGCTTTGGATCAAGCTTCACATACACAAACCCAAATTCATATACTTAGACTCAAATACCTGGGATTCACTTCCTAGTTAAGTCCACCTATTCTTATTTTTCCATTATACTATTCATTTCACTTCGATGCATTTCTAGCATAGGGAGGGTAATGTAATCACATAAAAGTGGTATTTGAGTGTTAAGAGTGTATTTTGAGACAACCTATTCCTATATTATCCCTATACCTATCTTAAATCCTTTTATCACACTTTTTATAGCCTTTGTGTAGACCATAGGCATCCATAATCAACTAAAATTAGTCTCAGCCCCTCATTCCTAGATCCTACGACTTTGTGCCTAGTGTCCTACCAACTAGACATTAGCACGACATTAAAGACACTAGATCCATGTAGCACTAGTGTCTCTAAAATGTTAATAATGTATTTTACCATAACTCTTTAGAACATATATATTATCAAAATTAAAACCCTCTTAAGGTCAGCCTAAGAATATTTTATTATACACACAAGATACAAAACACTATAAATACATGACATTTAGACATTTATCACCTAAATGGAAATGAGATGCAAAATAACCATTCAAACATGAAACAAGTTGAGTAAACTCAACGTTATTAATCCCTATTCTACCCTACTTCTACATACTACCATCTATAGCTTCCATAAGCTCATATTTTCCAAATTTCCAATCTCAATCATACTCAAGGCATTTAAGACCACTATAATTCTAGCATCACTTACACTTGAACCAATACTTAGGTGCATATAATTACATTGGGAATGATCCCTCCTCAGATTATTGATATGTAGGAAACTCTCTTCATAAATGGGTGTTGAGGATCTCCATCCTATCCTATTATTAAACACACATTTTCAGCTCATGCACTAATTTCAAGAAGGATTAGGGTTTACATCATAAATAAGCTATTATAGGCACAATATAGAATTTTAGACTTCATTCACATAAGAATAGAACATAGGAACACAAGCATAGGTGAACATAAAAATTAGGAATAGTCATACATAGGCGATACTAGTTCCATTTTTAGGACACTATATCCACATGGAACTACTGTCCAAGTGTGGTGATACTATTTAAGAGAGTATCTAACACAAGTATCTAGTTGATGACATTCACACCTATTTGAATCTTAATTTTTCAGCACTCAAATCTTCCACGTCAGGTGTATTATAGATAAATATTTATTTTCACATATTTATTACTATTTTTAAAAATTCAAAGCAAGTCAAAATATGTAACAAATCATTGGTTAATTATTGTATGTTATTTCACTAATTTAGACTGCTCAACCATTAAATCAAACATAGTATTTACATAGCTAAACCCTAGAATGGTTAAAATAATTAGTATGCTAGTTATGTATCTCTATATAATATTAGTGAAGGATAAATATGTCAAATTAATGTTATTAGTCACATAGAAGATATTAACTCTCCATATCCTTCAATAGACTTGTATAATAGTCACTGTGACCATCACATTCCTTTTATTAGAATAAAAGGAAACCTCTATATTTTAAAAATTCAAAAATTTCAACACCTTGATTAAGCCCTGATTGATCATTATTTGTATGAAAATATTACTGACTAAATCCCAAATATATAAAATTCCACTACATTTTCACCATTATATGTTTATCATGTATAAAAAACATATATTATTTTTGTATGTTTAAATTAAGCTTGGTATGCTCTTAAAAGGCTTCCATAGTTAGTCAATTTTTGGGAGTTAACTATGTTTCTACACAAAATAATTATGCATGCTTTCCTAGAGCCATAGTCTTAGATTCTAAGTTGGCACTCTCTAAGAAGCCTTTTTGGATGATAGATAAGCAATTCTTTGCTTATGGGGAACTTTTAATAACTTAGCACTTTTCTATATTTTTCAAGTCTTGAAGTTATTATAAGAACCATGTGTCTTATAACATCCCATGGTGTCAGATTTGTTGAATCAGTAGGAGGTCTTAGATTTAGTAATGTGTTAGAACTATCAGAATCCTTCTCTAATGAGAAAGTGTCATGTGTCTTCTGATACCCCATGATTTCAAACTTATCAAATATTTAAGAGGTCCCATAACTATTGAGGTGTCATAATTTTTAGTATATTAATCCAATGAAAAGGTTTCATGTGTCTTTTAATGCCCCATAATGTCATACATGAAATATCCCCAAAGGTCTCAAATCTATTAAGGTGTTAAAATTATCATAATCATGATCCAATGAGAAGGAACCATATGCCTTTTGACACCCCACAATCTCAGACTTGTCAAAACTCTAGAAGCCCAAGATAATGAAGAAGTTTCATGTGTTTCTTACTAATCCCATCACATCAAAATGGTTAGATCCCCAAAAAGTCAAAAAAATAGAAAGTTTCACATGTAGTTTTGTATAGTTGGGTGGAAAAAGGTCCTTAAATTCCCAAGGAAGGTTAGAACATAATAAAAATAAGGACTCTTGATCTATGATATAATGCCATATGTTTTAGTGCATTGAGGAGGCTAACTAAGGTACATAGACTTTTCAATGCATAAGGCTCCTCACTACATCTAGTCAATGCACTACTCATCAAGTCCACCAATCTTAGAGTGACATGTGGATAGCCCTAGAATCATTTATAATGATAAGATGGATAAATAATAATGTGTTACCCCCACTCTTTACATTTATTAAATGTTATCAATAAATATTAAAATTTGATGGTTTGAGGAGTCCCATCACCATCAACTGTTACATCTTGATTTCCTCACTCAACTTGATATGCTTATTAAATAGATATTACGGGGTTATGTTGTTTAATTATTGTTGTAGTAAAATATTTTCACTATGATGATGTATGAATAAACATATAATGATAATTTTGTGTGACTCATTACTTGATTTGTTATTTTTACATGAGTTTCATATGCATGTAGATTATGCTTATTCATTATTATTGTGCTTTAACAACATTTGTATTGATTAACATGGTTAAAAGCTAACTACCATTTTCATTTTTGAAGTGGATTCAAGAGAAATTATACTCTCCAAACATATATGAATGGAGCATATCATTAGGGAGGATGTTATAGATGGAAATGTTAGAGGTGTTGAGATTCGATACCGAACCCAACACATACCACAAAATAATACACTTTGCTTTAATTTCATTGTATTGTTTTATTTATGTTTGGATGAGTTGATATGGTCTAGATTGGTGTTTTGATGCTAATAAATCTCATTACAATTGTTAATACTTGTTATATTATGATATAATTATCATTATGGAATTTTTTAATTATATAAATTCATAGATGACTTTATTTTCTATTATTTGCATAACCTATATAGGTAGGTACCTACACGTATGCAAAAAAGAGTATTATTAGAAAATATATGCATGGCAAAGAATTAATTTTCTTTTTGATCTTATAACAAAAAGGATTTTACTAAACTTAAATTAACTTAGACCTAAGGTGGTACATGAGGTGACTTATTTCCTAAATACCTAATGGTTACCTAGGTATGTAGCATTGATTATTTAAATATTTTGATTAATGCTTAAGTTAGGATAGGCATTTGGGTTTTATTAAAACAAATTTATTATATTTATTGACTTATTGTGATGTCAACCCTAATTATAGAATCATCACTTGGTTTTAATTCTTCTTAGTCATTAAAACCATGCAAAACTTGGCATGGTGAGGTTTTGACTACGAGTTAGATGAAATGGTGGAGAGATTGTGTTGTGTGGGAGTCTAGCTAAGAGATAAGGGAATCATGTTAGGAATTATTGGTTTGATGGTGATTCTTTCTTGGAGTGAAAGAGAATGGGTTACCATGATATTAGGGGATTTTTAAATGCATACAAGAGACTATGGAAATAATAAAGGCAATGGGGTTCTTAGATTTTGGAGGTTATCCATGGTAGATAGAGGATAATGAGAAGAAAAATTATAACTTTAATTTAAAAACAAGGGTAGACTACTTCAGGCAATATAGAGGTAGGGTTTTGATTTTGGTTCACTCTAAAAATTTGTATTCATGTTATATGATTTGATGAAATTGTTATGGGGTTTAATAAATGGTTATTTACAAATTTTTAACCCTAGGTAAAAGTATGGATTCAACCTTATGGGAGAAGGAATTCCCCACATAATTGAATCCATGATTAAACTAAGTATAACAAGCATAGAAACGGTTGGGGTTTGAAATGAAAACAAAATTATTGTGTTTATAGTATATTGACTATGAATGGATTTGTTTATATATTTACATGGACTATGTATTGAATTTTTTAAAGGACTGGGTATTATTTTAGCTATGTATTAGTGTTAGTAAAATGGTTGTATGTTAATAAAAGGATTCAAAACATTATTTAGATAGGGATTCAAATCAGGGTTTTAATATATATTTGTTGATTGTGTTTGTTATACAAAGAAGTGACTATGTGTTTATTTGATTCACTATAATATATTGAAATGACTATGTGGTTATTTCATTTGTTGATATATAGTAAATGATTGTGTGATCCTTTATCCATACGGCTTGGGATAATGTTTTAGATTTTTTTTTTTTTGGATTTTGGTGTATGTAAATGAGGTATTCATTGAGAATTATTTGGTTGTGTATTCATTGCTTATAATTTGAAAGAGGCCAAGTGTTTTTATTTTTAATATTATATGCATAAATATTTGTATTGTATCAACTGAGTTGATAGTTTGTCAATTGGGTATAAAGGTTGTGTTGGATGTGTATAAAAGTTATAGTCAACAATGTCAAAATTATTATTGAATGACTAAATTCAAGTGGATATTTATGATTTGATTGGGAATAATGTGGTATGGATATTTTAGTGACATTATTTGACTTAATTATGTTTACAAGTCATAGTTATTTGTGAATATAATATTATTATGTTTAGATTATGTATGAATATTTTATATGTCAATTGAATATAAACATTTGTGGTCAATAGTATATAAAAGATCATATTAGATGAGTTTGAATGTTGTGAGTAAATTTTATGATTATTTTTGGATTGAGATTTGATTTGGTATAAATAATTGTGAGTTGATTTTGTATACTATCATATGGTATGGTTAAATGTTATTAATGGAATTGACTTAGTTTAAGCATTAGCTAAGTATACAAGTTAGTTTTTTTGTGAATATGTTATAATAACTTGATTGTGTAACGATGAATGGTCACAATTTGATATTCATATTAGACTATGTCAATTAAATCATAGTTAGATTATATGAACAAATTGAATATACATAAAAAAAATTGAGTTGAAATATAAACTGTAGTTAGTTTATATAGTATCTCATATTTATATATATAATAATTTCCTTTTAATAGTATTGTTGTCTATTTATATTAAAATATATACACATAGGCAAGTATAAATATGAAATACAGTTTATCAGTTGAATTTTGTTTCCTTATCTGTTATGTGTAATATAGTTAAATAAATATTTGATAGATGTTTATTAAACTATATTAAATATTTTATTAAATTATGAGTTAATATTCTTAATTAGAGTACTTGTAATATGAACATATATACATACATATATATGTGATTATGGATTATACATAAATATGATTATATATTCTTTATGAATAGTTCATAAAAACACATATATGTATGTATTTGTATGTATATATATATATATATATATATATATATATATATATATATATATATATATATATATATATATATATATATATATATATATATATATATATATATGTATATATTATCGATTACATATATATATATTATATATATATATATATATATATATATATATATATATATATTATCGATTACAAATACATGCATAAGTATATGTGTATAAATGTATGAACATTTATATTTATATATTATACCATTTAGAAATCAATGACAAATGATTTTAAATGTATATAGATATAAGTGGACATACTTATTATACATGTTTATTCAGATAATTTGATATGCAAATAGATGTTTTTTTATAGTGATAGATTTATTCATATGAAAACTAGGATTTATATCATTAATTTATAATATGTTCTTTAATTATAAATTATGAGGAAATTGGTAAATTTCTGATTAGAATAAATAATGTTGTATTTGTTATTATTTGTTGGTTAGATTAGGATTTATTATGAATTTATAGAATTGTATTATTATATTTATAATACTTATGAACATGGGATGTTTACTTGGAATTGGTAAATTTTTGGATATTATAATTTTTTTTAGAAAATAATTTGATTACAATGTTTCCTATTAAAAAAATGGACATTGGTTGTATTCAAACTTAAGAAATATGTATGTGATAATAAGTTGTTATTTTTAGAGGTACAATCACTAAGAGGGTGTGAATCAATGAATCAAGATATTTCAAAACTTCAATCTAAATCCTTAAAACCCTTAGTCATACACATAATCAATCAAGCAGAAAATAACCTACTATCAAGAAGCAAATAAACCACTCATAGCAATGAACATGAAAGATAATCAAGATAACAAAAAGTCTATGTGAGAAACCCTCTTGGGGGATAAAACCCACCCTCAAGCCTAAAAACACATGGAATACTTGTATTATAATATTATTAAAAACATGATACTTTAGTTAATTACCCACTTTACAAGGAGCACCAACCCTTAAAGATGACAAGCACTAACTTGCCTAAGATGTTGAGTACCAACAAAACATCAATGAAATGAACAAAAATATAATTTATTATCAATATGATGGAGAAATAATAAAAATAAACCTCATTAAATCCTCTTTACTCATTCAAATATTAACACACAAGCAAGGTATCCAAAACCACCTTTTGGATCAATCTACACACCTTCGATTATTCTCATGCATCAAACCTATAAATTCAAAATTAGAATTATGAACACAAGGTAATAAATGAAATATACACTCTGATATACCTCTCAATACACTCACATGTATCTCACATCCTCCACAAATCTTTTTTTCATCTACACACTTTATTAACACAACAACAAATAGGCAAATTATGCCTAGTATTTACACCACTCTCTTGGTCTAACCCATAGTAGTCAGCCAAGATGCTTACCATAATTTTATTAAAATTTAAATATGTCAAAAAACACCTTAAATTGGTGAAAAACTCCACTCCATAGGTCATCCATAGTCCTTAAGACACAAATCCTCTATTAGGTCTTAATGAGACCCAAAATAATTAGGCTTTCACATCCACATGTTACTCTTGCAACCTCTTGGACCATCTTCATCTTATACCAATGACTATAACACATAAAAACTATATAAAATAGTCCATTTATCACTCTCATATGGTTCCATTCTACCTATAACACTAACTCAATACTTTAACCTAATAATTAGATCTCCTCACTCTTTAGGTCTTCATATACATAAAACACAGTCTCAAACTTCTAAAGAAAACACTAAATTATTTCAAAAATTAATATGATTATATCACATGGGTTAACCCTTAATGACCTCTAAAACACTTTCATGTGATTTATACTCTTCAACACAATCTCTAAGTACTAAAAACAACTCTCTCAAAATGACCACTCAGGCTAGTCACACATAGTTAAAATACACTTATACTATTTTGACTCTCCATATCTGATCAGGGGAATATCATGTCATGGTCACTCAATCTGTCAATGCATTCAACAAACACAGTCAACTTCTAAGAAATTATTAACACTAAATATGAATTTTTAAAACCTAAATAATCTAAAAATATAGTATTTTTGGATTATACAACACTCTCTATTAGTTAATTCATCTTAAAACACCAAGACACTATCAAGAACAACTCAAATATCCTTCTCAGATCTCTTATAGACAATGGTTAAACACACAGTCAACTTTAGATCTCAATAAACTTTATTTTAAAATATTAAAAAAATTTAAATAAATTATATATATTCATATTGAATTATTATACCATTTTCCTTTTAAACCACTATCAAATTTGTCACATATCAAAAGTTATAGCTTAGACACTACAGACTAGTTTTCCTTCATCAATTAGAATATTCATATTCCAATGGTCACTATTTAATGTAAATATTACAAACATGTGTCTTAATCTCATGATCCATTAAATATATATAAAATGTGATCCATTTATCTCCTTTGTAGTATCTTTATCTTTATCTTACATTGCTCACCATTGATCTTAAATCTTTGCTTCCAAGATCAAGCCACTTTGCATCCCTGTGTGCCTTTTGCATACCCTACAATCAGTCTCCAATGAACTTATGCCACTTTGAATCCCCACATTCCTTATGATAATATTTTTGACTTATTTAATTAATACTCACCATTTATATTTCTCTACACTTCCATGATTAAGACACTTGGCACCTTTACATGCCTTCTGAGCATCCTTTAACATATTGACTTCATGTACATTATTGATATTTATCTACATGATCATACACTCACCATTTTATCTCCATATATAATATTAGACACTCTCCATTATATATTAATTTCCCAATTAAACACTCACCTTAGATATTTGTCTACAAATTTGGCTAAGTATAGAAACTTAGAGAATTTTGTTTGAGAGGCCAAATTCACACTATTATAACTTTTTCTATGCTCAATGTCCAATCCTAAAATTTTAACTACATGATCACCTCTCATAGGGAAATATATCCATCTATCAAAATGATATTTAAACATTCACACATGTGAAATATGACATCATCAAACTACTTACTCAACTTTATCTGTCAAGATGACTACTTGAGCTTAAATAATCATATGACTATTCTAATAAATTTTGTTTACTTTAATAAGCACTCCAAGTGATCATATAACCTAATAGGGTATTTAAAACATGTTCATATCATCAAAATCATCAATAAATTACATTACAAAATCAAACACTAAATAACCATGCCATAACACTGAAGTTCATTGAAGCACACTTTGTCATTGTCATTCTAACATACATGACACCTCATCAACATCCTTGGTCACAATATACCTCTAAGACATCATTGACAAACCTCTAACAATATCCCTCTTTTCCATTTATGTCAAACACAAATACAAATCTTATGCTTAGACTCTATCTCTCTCTTCAAATACTTTCTCCCTCTTTGATACAATGATAAATTGGGCTCATCTTTTGATTTTGAGGACATAAAAATAATTTTAATGACCAATAATAGGAAATGACCACCTATGAGAGATAATACAGACTCCCTTTAACATTGTGCATACCTCTTCTTACCTTGATCTTCTCAAAAATGATCTATGTCTACACTTTTCTTTGATCATACATAGCTTCTATGAAGATAAAACATACATGAACATCAAAAACTACATGAACTTACCTTAACACATTATGAGGGCCTCCCCTTAAGTCACCTGAGCATAAGCACCCTTTTGAGCATCTTCAGACTATTTTCAACAATGATGAATCAACATAATTGCCTTCATACCTTCTCTCTCAAATTCTACTACATAGTCCTCTGATCCTTGGACCTGACCATTTATAAATCTCCCCCTTTATTTATGCATGAGGATTCAATACATTTTCAAAAACACATGACTTGGTTTGATCAAGTCATCATACACATATGCTTAAAATCATAACTATAATAGACATCTTCATATCTCTACCATGATAGAGGCATCTCACATATGATCCCCATCACATCATTTACATCTTTTTAATCCTCTCAAACTATCTGACTTAGCCCCTCCCTAACTCCATGCTCCACCTAGATCATGATATCTTCAAAAAGACTTCTCAATGAACTAGATCTGCTAGCAACCCTTCAACACTATCCACACATAATCAATATCTTTATGAAACCACCAATAGATATCATATCTTCATTATATAAACTTAAATAATTGAAGAATACATGAATAAATCTCATATGGATCTCAAAATAATTTCCCTTTATGCTCTACAAGTCATCATCATTTAGAACCTTTTCAAAGAACTCTCATGAAACTATCTCATCTTCAAAACATTATAAACTCCATAATGGGCACAAATTGTCATATACATAACTCTAAGACCTTCTTAATGATATCAAAGATATGATAGCACATCATCCCCATCCTTCATATCAATTTTGTCTTCAATCTTTCAACATTTGATCAATTAATTTAAGTAACATAAATTGATAAGTTCTTATCTTTAGGACTAAAAACCCTTAACACACCTTAAGCACAATATATTAGGATATGAATACCTTTATATGTAAATAGAACATTTTGAAAACTCACCATCTTTGATTAGACACCTGCAGACCTCCATTCCTTATTTGTAGACCTTGCACACATAACTTCATTCATCACCATTTGACTAACTAGATCATCCTTCAGATCATTAAACTTCTTCATGTCCTTTCATAGTAAGCTAATAGATCTTCTCATGACCTTTCCTATCTTGCAACAATAATAAAAAACATAACTAATATCCACCATGCTTCCTCTTGCTAACAAGTGTCTCCTTGAAGCCTAGATAGAGACACCCCTAACCCACAATGTCTTAAAATAATGTGAAACTAGGCATTGCCCACAACTCCTCATATTCTCTCTCCTTATAAAAATTAAATTGATTATTCATATTCTTATCCTTTTACTTGACTAAATTAAATTATTTATATTCTTTATCACTTTCCTTTTCTTTTAGGATGGTATTGACAATGCATGGAGAAAATAAATATTCATGGCATACCTTTTTAATTGAAGTATTAGTCTCACATTTCAGATCAGTCAACACTTGACATTGCCAACTAATATTCTTTATAGGAAAATTTTGCAACAACATCATGATGTTTGCTTGCATCCTCTTCACTCCCAAAATGAGTAGATAATGATAACTCCTAATTTAATTCAACCTTTATAGCATTCTCTACCATGGCAAATAGTCCACTTGGACCTATAGACTAATCATGGCACATACTTTCCAAATTTGGTTTCCATAACCATGTGTGACCTCTTCCTTACACAATAAGAGATTCATAAACTTTATTTTACTTTGAGAAATCATTCAACCTATTATTTTAATACCTAGCAATGCGACCAACTCTATGACATCTATAACAAACCATTCTTCTTGAAGTGAACTCATCTTGCCTTACCTAATTTAGATAAAATCTTGTAATGTGTCATATGTCATAACAATTGAAGAACTCAACTTTTCTCATGCTATTTTATTGATGATTCCATTCATTCTCATTAGGTGTTCTACACTTTCTAGCTTTATGACCAAATTGATTACAAGTATAGTAATAACCATTGAAATTTGCATAACTCATGGCATTTGGTTATCTAATTTGATTTATCCTTATTATTTCAACACCTTTATTTTTTAACTAATGATTGATCTTCAATATTTGATTGTCTTTATTCATGTTCATCTTTATCTTGTCTTGAGTTACATTCTTTTGTTCTTATTTGTAACCAAGTCTAGTTTTATCACTAACATGCTTTTGACTATTTCAAATAGTGTCTAGATCACATGAGCTCTTCTCAAACATCACATATGACTTCATCTTACTAGATGTATTTTATAACTCTACTTTCAATGACTTATTTTCAATCACATACCTTGAACACTCATCTTCTTTAGCTTTCAAGCTTGTAGATAAGATTTCCAATTGACAACTAAGATGTTTGACTATATCTTCATGTTACTTGGTTTCTTCATTCATTATTTCCTTGAACACACTAATTTTCAATTCATAGTCCTTTAT
Organism: Torreya grandis; assembly: GCA_037957365.1. Taxonomy (NCBI): domain Eukaryota; kingdom Viridiplantae; phylum Streptophyta; class Pinopsida; order Cupressales; family Taxaceae; genus Torreya; species Torreya grandis. Next base: position 2,251,482 of record JARHVA010000781.1, on the reverse strand, counting down.
TTGAGACTTCAACTTATTGGTTTTCTTCTTCTAAATATTTATATCTTCAAGGGCATTCATCAACTTATTCTCACAGATTACCTTATCTTCTTCATCATTAGTATCATCTAAACCACCTCCAAACCATGTAGATTCTTCTTGATATGAGAATCTACCTTCTTTAGCCATGAATAAAGCTTCATCTTTAGTAGGACCATCATCTTCATGATCATTCTCAAAATCTTTTACATCATTCTCATTATATGAGTTGTAATATCCCTTAGTGGAGAGACTTCTCTTTTCCTTGTAAAAATTCTTTTGGCCATTATAACTTTTAAAACTCTTCTTTCTCTTATTAGACTTGAATTTCTTCTTGTCATTATCCTAATCTTCTTCATGTTATTAATTATCATTTCCCTTATGCTTATGAGGTAAATTGTTGGAAAAGTGACCTATCTCTCCACAATTGAAACATTTGAAGGGAATTTTACCCTTAAACTTGATTGAACATATTTTTAATATTTTGTTAACAAAGCTATTAGTTCATCATCATCAATATCATAAATCTCATCATCCTTGAACTTATTACCTTAGAAATTCTTCTTTATCTTCTCTTATGAATTTAAATCTACTTCTTGCTTTGGTGGTTTGTCCTCATTAACTCTCATCTTATAGGGAAAAAAATGGCATACAACTCATCCATCTTCATATTGGTGAGATCATAACTTTATTCTATATCAAAAAAAATTGAATCAAATTTAAAAGTGAGAACTTGATACATTTTTCACTACAATGCCTTCTTCATTAACCTCTCCCATGCTTTTGATCATGTTCAATACCTCATCAATTCTTAGAAGATAGGAAACCATAATATCCTCTTCCTTAATTTTGAGACATTCAAATTACCTTTGATAGGTTTGTAATTTGGCCAAATTGACTTTTGAATCTCCTTCATAGATGAGTTGTAATTTATCCCAAATATCCATGGTAGACTTGTAATGGATTGCCTTGGTGAACTTAGCCTCTAAAAGACCACAAATGATAGCATTCCTAGCTTTGGAATTATTCTCACTTAGCTTCTTGTCAGAAACACTAGTTAGAAGAGTAGGTCACATGAAATAACCATCCAAACAAATTTCCAAGTGTCAAATCCAAAGGAAATGATGTAGGTCTTAATTCTTGCACTCCAAAAATCACAACTAGATCCATTAAACAATGGATCTTACTTAATAGAAAAACCTTGAGAATTTGTCATTATACCTAAGATTATCTTCAAGTGGTTAAAATTTTAAAGAAGGTCCTACTCTAATACCAATTTTTAAAGTTAAAATCACTAAGAGGGGGTGAATCAGTGAATCAATAAATTTCAAAACTTCAATCTAAATCCTTCAAAACCTTAGTCACATACCATAAGCAATAAATAAGCCCACTCATAGTAATGAACATGAGAGATAAGCAAGATAACATAAGATCTATGTGTGAAACCCTCTTTGGGGATAAAAACCACTCTCAATCCTATGAAAACATGTAATACTTGTCTTATAACATGATTACAAACATAATACTTTAGTGAATCACCCACTTCACAAGGATCACTAACCCCTAAAAATGACAAGCACCAACTTGCCTAAGATGTTGAGTACTGACACAACATCAATGAAATGAAAAACTCAATAACTCTAATTAATTCCCAATATAATCAATAAACCCTAAAAATTAACCTCATTTATTCCTCTTTACTCATTCAAATCTTCACACACAAACAAGGCATCCAAAATGAGCTTTTGGATCAATTTACACACCTTTGCTTGTTCCCATACATCAAAATTATGAATTCAACATTAGAATTATTAAAAAAAGTTGATACATGAAATATAAATCTTATCTACCTCTCAAGACATTCACATGATTCTCACATCCTTTATAAATCTTTTGCTCATCTACACACTTTCTCAAAACAATAATAAATAGGCTGATTTTTCCTAGTATTTATCCACTTTCGTGGTCTAACCCATCTTGGATGGAAGATATTTCTTACCATAATTATATTAAACTTTAAATATGTCACCACATATGTTACATGGGTGAAAAACTCCACTCCATATGTCATCCATAGTCCTTAAGACACAAATCCTCCATTAAGTCTTAATGAGACCTAAAATAATTAGGCCTTCACATCCACATGTTACTCTTTCATCCTATTGTACCATATTAAAATTCTAAAATGCTTAAAACACATAAAACCTATCTATAATATCTCCTTTATCACTCTCATATGGGTCCATGCCACTTTGAACACCAACTTGACACTTAAAACCTACCAAGTAGGTCTCCTTGCTCTTCAAGTCTTCATATATAGAAAACACAGTCTCAAGATTTTGAAGAAAACACTCAATTATTTCACATATACATATGATTATATCACATGGGTGAACCCTTCAGGACCTCTGAAACACCTTCATGTTATTTTCACACTTTATCACAAGTTCTAAGCTTTAAAAACAACTCTCTTAAAATGACCACTTAAGATGGTCACACACAATTAAAATACAATTATACTATTTTGAATCTCCATATATGATTCGGGGCATATGATGAAATAAAATAATTTTTAATAATCCTTATATACTTATATAACATATCCATTGCTTCTTTAATTCTATCAAAACTCTTCCAACTCACTCTTACAACATGGTCACTTAATTTGCTAGTGCATTCATAAAACACAGTCAACTTCTAAGTAATTGTTCACACTAAATATGAATTTTTCAAACCTTCATAATCCAAAAATACAATATTAATGTATTATATAACACTCTCTAATAGTTAATTAATCTTAAAACATCAAGACACTATCAAGAACAACTCAAATATCCTTCGTAGATCTCTTATAGACCATGGTTAAACACATAGTCAAATTTGGAGATTAATAACGTTGACTGTATAAAAATTCAAACCTTATAAATACATTATCTATATGTGCCTTGAATTATTATACTATTTTTCATTTTACACCAGTATCAAATTCATCATATATCAAAAGTTATAGCTCAAACACTACAAACTAGTTTTCTTTCATTAATTAGAATATTCAAATTCCAATAGTCACTAATTAATGTAAATATTTCAGACACATGTCTTCATCTCATGCTCCCTAAAATATATAAAAAATCACTCCATTGATATAATTTTTATTATCTTGGTCTTTATTTTTCATTTCTTACTATTGATCTTAGATCCTTGCTTTTGATATCAAGCCACTTGGTAACCCTGTGTGCCCTCTGCGTACCCTACAATTAATCGCTAATGAAATTCCACCACTTGTAAACCCTATATGCCTTATAAACATCCTATTGACTTATTGAATTAATATTAACCATTTATATTGCTCTGCACTTCTATGATTAAGACACTTGTCACCCTTGTGTGCCTTTTGAGCATCCTTTGACATATTGACTTCATGCACATCATTGATCACTATCTGTATGATCATAAACTCACCATTAGATATTCATCACCAAATTAAACACTAACCATACATATTTTTATAAGTATATAAACTTAGATAATTCTATCTAAGAGGCCAACTTTGTATTGTTATAACTTTTGTTATGTTCAATGTTCATCCTAAAATTTAAACCACATTATCACCTCTCATAGGGGAATCCATCCATGTATCAAACTGATCCTTAAACCTTCACACATGTGAAATATGACATCATAAAATTAATTAATTGGATTTCTCTATCAATATAACTACTTGAGCTTAGATAACCATATGACTATTCTGATGAATTTTGTTTACTTTCATAAGCACTCCAAGCACTCATATTGCCCCATAGGTTCTCTACAACATGTCCATACCATCAAAATCATCCATAAATCTACTCACTAATTCAAATATTGAATAACCATTTTATAACACTAAAGCTCATTGAAGCACACTTTTTCATTATCATTCTAGCATACATGACACTTCATCAGCATCCTTGGTCACCTTGGAGACACCATTAACAAACCTCCAATAATTATTTAACATGATACTATTTCAATATTTCTTTTATTTAATTATTGTGGTATTAGATAGTAATGTCCATGATAAATTTATGGAATTATTGTAAATGTATTATTTGGTAATCTGGTATTAATGATAATAACAATTATTATCATGAGATGGATTCTCATGCTTATAGTTAGTCTTTAATTCTTAGATTATATCAAATCTAATTGACTGTGTGTGTCATTATTATTGATCTAGTGGATTATTAAACTATATGAAAACTTTGGATGAAGTAATGTTTATAATTAAATGTTATCATTTAACCTATTTGATTATATGCATGTATGCACGATGTCATGTTATAAAATAATTCATTATGATATGTTGTACGTAGTTAGAATATTAGAACACATGAGTTCTAGTTGACTTCTGGATACCTTCACTTTTATCATCTACTCATCCATGAAGAGAAGGCCATTCCCTAGTTGGGAATTATGTGAGGGATATATGGTCTATGGTTGGTTTGTAAAATCACTCTAATGATGCTTTTCATCTCCTCCAATAGTTAGTTGATAGAGACTTTTACTCATGATTTTAGTTTTTTACATATAATGAGTTTATGGATACTCATTGGTTATGTTGAACATTGTATTTATTTATACACTCTGATATAAAAGTATTGTATTATTTTACTTGATCAACATTACATTGGCTTCTTTTATTATATAATATTATTCTATTAACTTTCAACAGTTAACTGAGTTATTATTATTTAGTAGTTAAACATTTTGTGATGGACTAAATTTATAATTTTTTTAAATGTGATTAGTTGATCATTGTCTAAATGAATCATAATTGGGCATTATGAAATATGTATTTAGTTAAATATCAATTGATATAATTTAATTAAGAATAATCTAATTTGAATATTAAAGTAAAGTTTTAAAAAAAATTACCATTATTTGAGTTAAACCCATTGGGTTCTAACATCAACTAAATCCAAGAGATGTTAGTTTTTAAAAATCTTAAATTAACGCTAAAGTGGGAAATGGCTAACTTCGACTCACACTATAAAATTATATTTTAATCCAAATGACATGATACTACCAAAACCATTACTATGTAATATATCTCAAAGCTCTATGAGTTCCCATTGACATCATATTTACCATTATTCATTGTCTGTACACTCAAATCATTTTGATCCCTTTATATTAAATTCACTCCTTAAGCCTAGATAATACACTATGCTCAATAATTATGCACCTAGAATTTAGACAATATCTAAAAATGGTTGCTACATCCATAAATATTAGACCATAATAATATTACCAAGACTCTAATTGATTACAAAGCATAACCTTGTCCAAGCACTACAATGATATATTTAAGACAATGAAGGATATCTATAAACCAAGCATAGATAATGAGGTCAAAGATGATAATATCAAATACATAGATGATTTCATCACCATCAAGGCATTAAGACTCCACATAGTTTTATCCAAACCTAAGGTTTTTTTATGTGCTGACATATTCATAAATTTTGTTTCTCTCTTCAATTGTAGTTATGATATCATGAGGTCATTGAACACTGGATTAAAAATCAAAAACATCTATGGGCTTGCATTCAAGCAATATTATAACCTCACTGATTAAATCATGATATATGAAATTGAATTTTTGGATGCCTAGATGCATACCTATAACATCTATGACATCCTTATGGAGTGGGTAGAGGACCTAGATCACTAGATAAATAAATATAACCCTAATTCATAAATAATCAAAATCATTAGGGAAGGTGTATGCACGAGCATGATCTTTGTCAACATATTATATGGGTTAAGTGATATAATGAATGTCTAAACTTATTCATCTCCCATTCTTTGTGTCATATTGAAAGGAGAGGATGCCCCATATTTGCATACCTCATCACATTAAACCTCACCAGGCAGGTGAATGTGGCTCACACATGTGTAAATTTATAAATGATTTCATATATAGTCAATGCCATATATACCACCTTAGATTTATAGTGATTAGAATTACCTCAATGGGTCTTAATGGTATCATTGTTTCACATATTATTCAATAAACTCTACCTCCACCACTTACATAATAACATATGGAACATATCTGAGTACTTCTACCTAATTGTGTATTAGGAAACTAATGAGAGTCTCATGCCAAGGCTCTTAAATGAGATCAAATTTTCACTACAACCCATTAGAACATATTGGTAATATAATAATAATACCATAATCAAATTATAATTCATTCAAAGGGATCCTCTATTGTTGTCTTACACAATCCAAAACCACCTTGTGAAGTAGGAGATTGCCTATGAACTCTACCATGGTGTAACTAGCCACTATCTTGGCCAAAGACAAAATTTGTATCTACCATTCTCAGTGATCATAGGGTACCAAAAATACTAGAATATACCTACATTACAATCTATGGCCCAACATAGGTACTCTTATAAATTATACCAAATAGATAATATGCAATGGGATCATACTATCACAGTATGAGTCAATCTAGTGAAAAAGTAGATAAATCTAAACATCACTTATCACCATGAGGCCTACCCTAATGATGAGATACACCTCAAACATATTAATGATGTAAATGATTTCATAACTATTAAAGTATCTCATCCCATTAAGGCTCAATCTCTTACTCTATAAGATCTTGAAGAGAGACTATTTCCACCATAGCAAGTGATTGCTTAGCCAACCATTGACATCTTGGTGATCATAAAGAGAATCTCAAATAAGATCATGTATGTAGTCCAAATAACTACCACTCCATCAATGTTAGCATATAATATGCATATGTTACCTCCCTAAGTAATCCATCCCCAAGTAACTTATGCTCTTCACTTTGATAATAGTCTTGAGTCTATCCCAATTAGTAATTTGTTTTTAGCTACCCCAAGATCATCCACCCAAGTTGTTGGAATTCTTGTGAAACCCTTAATAGATCCCATAGGTTTATCTATCCCAACATGACCTATTCTATGCATCCCCTTGTTCATGTGATCCCAAGTTCCCAATTTTCCTCTAATCCTTTAGTTATAACCTTACTTGGCATCCTAATTTCACAAGTCCCCCTAATTCAACCCAAAGCATAATTATGTCCCTCATCTACCCCAATGGCATGGTTTTCACAATCCATGACTCTTGGTATAACCACACAAGTAAACTCATCTCTTGATATATCTCAAATTCCCAATTATCCTGCATTCTCAACAACCTTGATAAGTGTAATTACCACTATAATAGTGGCCTTTCTACCTATTCCAACTACTCTAATAGCTCCCACTAATTTCAGTGCTCTTACTTTCACATCTCTTACATATTCATCCACATCATTATGTCCAAAATTATTTACTCTTACTTAACATGATTCATCAAAGGTTACTTATACCATATTTAATTTAATGGCTACATCATAGATAAAACTAATTAATATACAAAGGAAGAAGCAAAAGTTGGTTACTTATAAATAACATGTGCATATTTTAGTATCACTTATATCTCCATCTTGTACTTATCTTTCCCTCACCTTGGGCCCCCAAGGATTTGTATTCAACTAAACAATTTTATCATTTATCTTGAACACTCAACTATTGGGTGTCATTGATCCTTATATATCTATGACCTGATACTAAAGGTGGTCTCACTTGTTTTTATTCCTCCCTTTTCCACCATGCTTACCTATTTATATTTCATTACATTCTTGATGCACCCTCCACTCTTTATTCCTTAATCCCTTCCCCCACTTTCCACTTTTTCTACCACCACCCCTCATGTTCCACCTTCTGCTACCTTAAATACTTTAGCTAGACCGATTTGGTTTGGGACCAATGAATATTTGAGTGCATAAATCTCATAGATGGTCTACCATGGGGACCTAAACATCTAATTATAAATTTATTATGACTCAAGGAGGATGAAAAGGGTGCTCTCATAAACCTTTACTGATGAAGGGAACCTTGTGGTATGCAATACCAAGTAGCATCTCTTCTCCCTCACTAAAGTAAGGACTATAAGTGGATAAGATAGGGTAATAGAGGACCTAGTATCAGTGATCTGGGCCACTAATGATCTCTATGAAAATATGTTTGAAGATATTAAGAATTGAATTATGACTCTGGAGTCCCAAGTCAAGAATATCTTCCCTATAGGTCTAGTTGGCAAGGTGAAAGTATCACTTACATAGTTATTCACATCTCTTAGGACATGATTAGAGCTCTTTTTAAGATAAAAGAGATTCTCCAATGATCCTAAACTTACCTATATGGGATCATTCACATGGATATAAAGTGAATTAAGATAGTTTTAATCATTCACAAAGACATGTTCCTAAATTTAAAACTAATTCCCTCTCATGGACTTGAATTTGTATTAGAATTTCATAGGGGGAATGAGGACCTCCATTAATTAATGATTGAAAATTATCAATCTACCATTAGGCCCTTAGAGAATAGTATGAACTAGATCCTTTCATACTTCAAGTAATTTAGCATCATTTTTTTTCACCAAGATGGAACTTTGCTTGGGTGAGATGAGTTCAAATTATACTTAGCACATTTTGATGAAGGTATGAAGAGAAAGGTGGAAAATACAATAAGGCTATGGACAAATCCATATTAGATCTTGCCACTTAGTATATAACTAACATCAACTAGGTCAAGGAGGTAAATGCCTTATGTAAGGCTTCTCTCAAGGCATATAGTAGGTTATTGACTTAGGCATAAGTACTCTTTAAAAAGCCATCTATAAAACCTATATAAACATGAATATGATGCTATCTTAGTGGACCAATCATTAGCAACTCATTAGGGTGCTTAGAGATATTTGGGAGGTGGTCCACCATAAAGCTTAATCTAAGGATCATAGCGTTTCTGATTTAGAATGTGTTGTAAGACTATGGGATCCCCTTCCCTCTTTCTTGTCTTTTCTAGGAATGTAATTTTAATCATTAGGTTGTTATAACTATTTATGCCATGATGGCCATGAGTGATATCTCATGGTACTAAGAGGCAAGTTGAATATCTCTTCTATATATGCTTTTATGTAGCTCTTTTTTAAGGGTTGACACTTTTTAATTTGAACACTCAATAGATTAATACAAGTTCTTATCTTTATGCTCACAAGGGTCTTCATTTTAACACATGTCTTCTAATTTATCTGATTCACTAAAAATATTATTGTTAAATCATTGAACCATGTTCTTTTTTTAGGTGTATATATTGATTAAAATGAACTTTGAGATATTATCATTTGTTATTTTAACTCTTTCACCTATTTTAAACTATTAAATATATATTTTTGTTTATCAATAGGTATAATAAGTTTTCATTTATAAAATGATTCTATAATTAAGCATTAACATTTCCCTTAGACTCCCTTCCCTTTGTGGCTGAAGTCTAAGCTTTTTTAAAATTTAACATATAGTGGTAAAACTATAACTAGGCATATTCTCATTTCTCAAGCATTCATTTTATCTATTAATAAAAAGAGCTTCCTTTATTTCCTTACCCTCTTTCCATTTTGATGTTTTTTTACCAAGTGATCTTCCCCAACTTTTAGAAAATTATGAAGTGAAGCAAATTAGAGATCAAAAAGTAAATTTCTTGAAATTAGTTTGGTTAACTCATAATAAGTTGTGTGTCAATGAGAAAATAGGAATTGAGTCTTTATCACTAGCAGTACATCTATTATATATCTATTCCAAGTAGGTTATTATTATCACTTGAAACATTCACTCATGTGAAGGGATCTCACACATGATGGTGCACAACTCTTCCACATCTAACACCTTATACGTTCATTACAAAGAATTATTCAATGTCTCATTATAAAATGGGATCATCCCTAGGGTCTAGGACTCTTGCACTCCTTGGGATGTACCTCTAGAGTAGGTTTACTTCCTTCTATTTTAGATTCACCTAGTTTAGGATTAATGCATAGACATAAAGAATAGAATGAAAACTATAAATAGTGGTAAATGTAAAATTGATAAAGGGGGAAAAGGGAGAGAAAAGGTAAGAGAGTGGATGAAATGTAAAAGGTGATGCACCAAGAATATATTGAGTTCCTCACCCAATTAATGACACAATAAAACTAATAGACTAGATACACAATCTTCAATCCAAGTGCACTGCATAATTATTTCACATGGAGGTAAGGGAACATAGAATAGTGTTACAAGGGGAAAAAAATGGTTCACAAATAATGCCTATATAGACTTATTTATACACAACATGAGACATGAAAATACATTTGGTTTTGTGTAGAGGTATAAAGGGAGGAATACAATGAGAGGGACTAACATCCATATATAAATATCAATAACCATAAATGCACATGCAATATAGAGCATGAAGAAATGAAAATCAATCCTTATTACTCAAGGTCTAAGATAATATTATAAACTCAAATAGGTAGATATTTGTCATACAAAGAGGGATCTTAGAGGTAAAATTTTGATATAATTATAGTGCTTACAAATGTTGACATTTTTCATAATAAAAATCAAGGTTTATATAACACTGAGAAAGGCCCTATATAATCAATTCACCATTGGAGGTGGAAGGTAGGAACTTGAATTTAGAAGAAGTGACCAAATCCTAAGGTTGATCAAGAGCATCAAAATAGTTTCTATAACTACTATGGGTTATGCACATTTAACATAGATCTGATAATTTGATCATGCAAGTAGTTGGAAGGTCATTCATGGATCCACATGTGCATATATGAATGAAGGGATTTTAGGTATCCAAGGGAGGAATTTTATCATTATTTAACACTCTAAAAACCACCTTTATATTTAATTTTGTTTAGATTAGGATCCCTTGATGTCCAATCAGGTTCAACTACCTTCCTTATTTATTGTGGTCACCTATCAATCCACCTATATTAGCCCACTAAAATGGGACTGTGTAGGTATATCTTTGGGTCCTAGCATTTTACCTTACGCATGGTAAGGAATAAAACAACTGCCTATATTTGAGGACTAGTTGTGTATTGAACTATGCACATCGAGATTTATGTATATGGTAATGTACACTTAAGGTTGTGCATCAAAATTTCTATGTAGTGACATTGTGATTTTATGAAGGGAAGTGTAGGAAAACTTATATATAAATACACAAGGCTTGAACTCCCTTTTTGCCTACTCTTTTCAAATGGTCTTCACAGTTTACACCTTTATCTAAAACTTGCACTAATCTATAAAAGGAATGGTTCCCAACCTAGATCACATTCTATTTTTTAAAAGGGTAAAAATGTTAAATACTATGACTTGGTGATGGACTTAATTATTTTACTATAAGTAATTATTTGAATAAGATCACATAAGAAGATTGAATATATTGAGTGTACCCTTCATGATTTATAACTTCTCCCTATTCACTTTTATCTTTTACTACTTGAAGTTAGGAGACCTATGTACTCTAAAGGTTGCATTATATTCATGCAGTGAAGGATATTTACATGAGGCATGCATTGAAAATTACTCATAGATGAAAACTAACACTTAGTTGATTTGTGAACCCATATTAACTCTTAAGTGCAGGTGCAGATGGGAACCATTTGTCCATAGAATCACTTTCTAGAGAAGTTTATACTACATAAGTGCACAACCTTTTTTGAAGTACTTATAATTTTAGTACTTGTGGGGAGGGATGACTTGAAGAGTCAACACTTTTGGTAACCTCTATAAGCCACTTGCCTACTAAATAAGAATCCAATAGCCTTGAATCAATTCACTAGACATGAATTCATCTAGAATCCCTTGATATTATTTCTCTTGATTGCAATTGGTGTGAAAATACCATCTATCCTTATAAATGAATGATATACCTTACACAAGGATAAACAAATAAAACAACTACACTGAATAGTTCTTAGAGGAAAGACAAACCTAAACTAACATAACTATGCATAAGTACTTGGAGGAAAATAAAGTACTATAAATAATAGCATGCAAGTGACACTCATTTGAAGCATCTAAACTACTATTTACAAGGGTTTTCATGATCATCATAGATAATGATTGAGATTATTCCCATTGACATGGATAGGCAACACTTCCCTACTTGGCCTTACAAGATGGCATGTTTAGCTTACTTGTGATTGAATATGGTAAATGGACCACTCCACATAGCATAAAAATTTGTATGCTTCTCTAAATTTGCTCTGTATACATCCCACTTGAGTATTATGTCTCCTTCATTGAAGATTATGTTAGTATCCCTTCTATCTAAAGGTCTCTTGGTATATGATTATTGAAGCTCCATAGTGCATATGGCCTATGCCCTAAGTTATTTGAGTTGCATTAGCTCACCCAACCTTAATTTCATGGGGTCAATTTTGAGTAACTCCAATTAATAGGCTAATTCTAGTGAAGGCAACTCAAGAGATGTGGGAAGCCTTGCTTCCCTTACATAGACCAACATGAAGGATGAATTCCACAACACTATTTTTATCATTATTCGATCATCCCAAAGAGTTATCTTGAGTTTGGTATGCTAGGATCACTGATTATCTTCAATTATTTAATTAATAATGTAAATCAATTTCTTGTTGTTTAAATTAGATAAACCATTACTTAAGGGTAGTAATTAGAATAGGTACTCTGATAGATGATATTTATAACTACCCATTCACTAATCTTGGCTCCAAGGAAATCTAGTACATTTTTTGACATAATATTGGTTGGGACACCATACCTTGTGATAATCATTTCATTTAATTATAGGATTGAAACCTCATTAGCTTCTTTGAGTGATATTGCCTCTATCCACCTTGTGAATTAGTTGGTTATCATGAGGATCCATTTATTTCTAGTACTCAATGGAAGATTTATCATACCAATGATGTGTAGGCCCCACCATACAAAAGGTTGATCATCTTTTATTATACAAAGGGGTAAGGCTATTAAAAAAAAATTACAACTAAGGCACACCTTTTACAAATTTGCACCCATGTGTGCACATATTTGAATAGAGTTGACCAATAATAAATATCTCACATGATTTTCACCATAATAGTTTTAGGTGAGTAATGGCCTATTGATAACCCATAATATAATTATTTGAGGATATTGTTCTACTTGATTCTATTCTATGAATTTTAGGAGAATTTTAATGATATCTCTTTCAAAAAGTGCACCATTGACAAGAACATAAGGAATGGATTGTAACCTAAAGAGTTTATACTTGGATTTATTTATTCCATGTAGATACATGCCAATCTAAAGTAAGCTCCTAATGATCTCAATACGACTTGTTGGGGTGATTTGGTCTTCTGGTTGGCTCTCACATAGTGAAAAAACTATGTAATATTCATTCTTCACATCCTCTACTAACTTCTTATGGAGTCCTTTTCCTCACACCTATTTGGTGAATTAGATGTATAAATCATATTCCATAATTTTTGTAACCCAAATAACTTTCATCTCACTAATTTCCTTACTGATTAAGAACTCTTTTATTCTCAATTATGAACCATGAACTTGATCTTGTTATTGGATAACATATGTCTAAATTTATTGAATGCTCTTATTACCAAAAGGGTGTGTTTCTCTACAAATTTGTCATGCATCTCATAATATTTGAGTGTTTGGATAAATAAATCAATAGGCTACTATAATTGATCATTGTTATATTATGCAATAATGGCCAAGATACCTTCAACTCTACCAAATACATAAAGGATGAAATCCTTATCTTAATCTAGCTTTATCAATGTGAGAACTTTTGTGATGGCATGCTTGATGGACTCAAAACTAATTTTACCTTATTGGTTCTAGATAAATGTAGGATATTCTTGACCATTGTTATGAAAGACTTGACTAGAGTTGTGAAACTTGACACAAACCTTCTAACAAAGTTTATTTTCACCAAGAAACATTGGATACCCTTTTCATGACCTGGGAGAGGAAGTGATAAAATGGCCTTAACTCATTTGAGATCAATTGCAAGTCCTTATTTGGAGATGATGTTTCCATGATTTTTCCTTCATGCACTATGAATATTCACTTTCTTAGGTTTAGGGAGATATTGAACTCTCAACATTTTTTTAAAGACTTGCTCTAGGTGACCTAAATGATCTTCCACATGCTTTGAAAAATAGTTATATTATCAAGATAAACCAAGATGTTGTTGTTAAGTCCCTTGAATTCCATATCCATATCCCTTTATAAAGTGGCTCATACATTTTTCAAACCAAAAGGCATCCTTTTGTATGTGAAGGTGCCCCATGTATTATTTAATGCTATTTTAAATTGTTCTTACTCTTGCATAAGTAACTAGTTATAACTTAAATAACCATCTAATAGTGAAAACCTTTCTGTGCCTATAATTATTTGTAGAATTTTCTTAATCAGTAGGAATGGGTAGTGATATTCTAGGGAGGCATTTTTTATGTCCTTAAATTCTACACACAAGTAGATATCTCCATTCTTCTTATGAACTGGAATTGGATTGGTCACCCATGAGGAATGTTTGATTAGAAATATTATGTTGGCCTCAATAAGCTTTGAGATCTCATTCCTCATTTAGGGCTCAATATTTAGGTTAAATAGACTCTATTTTTTCCTAACTAACTTGATATTGGGGTCAAGCTCAATTATATGTTAGGCTAAGCCTAGATCAAATCCTCTGAGGTATTGGTATCTCCATTCAAATATATCATCATATATTCTATTGAGGTTGATTAATGATTCAATTTCAGATGAGGATCATACATTATAATATTTTAGGAGATTTTAATTAGAGATGTACATTGTATTAAATATTTCCTCCTTCACCATCATGTTTCTCATCTCACCCTTTACCTAGTCATTAGATTTGAAGATGTTTTATAGTGTTACTAACTCTTTATGTAGTTTGTTTCCCTTTATTTGAATGATATTCTCATAATATTGGTCTTGGAGTCATAGTTGGTTTATGGAACAAAAATTAGCTTCATCTTGTAGGAAGTATATAATTTATGTATAACTATCAAACACGTACCAATTTCTTACATTGTTTGGGAAAACTAGTTTGACTACAAGTTTTACTAGTTATTGAGACTCATTATTTATACTACATGGGAGGTCATAATTCACACTCATGGTCATGATCCTATCAACATCATCATTTTTTTCACTTAATATGGAATGGATATTGAAATCATGAAACCCTTAGATCATGTCTCATGTCTTATGTTTATAATCTATTAGAGGAATATTTTGGACATGTTTTATGCTCTGACCTTGTTTACAACCAATTCACTATCTTTAAAATCTTGTAAAAAAATTATTTATTTCCTATGAACTAATTAGAGACCCTATATTATCACCTCATATTAAATAACATTTTTTTTCAACCAAACTATAATCTGAATACATGGAAATATTTCTCTTTTTGAGGGGATACTATCACAACATCAGCTTCTATTCCATTTTTTTTTAATTTAGGAACCATCAAATAATAACTACCATATGCCTTTGAGATCCTATTGTGACTTTATAAGGTTAGGCAACAAGGTGTCCTCCTTAAGAATGCAATATGTGCCTAGCCATGTTTCCTTTACATTATCATATAGGTTGCACTCATAATACTTACACACCCATTCATCAAGTCATTTAGAACCTATTTAAGGGGTGTGGTAGTCTCATTAAGAATTGAATTCTCCTCTTAGTTGAACAAAGTGTAATTTTCATCAACTGGGTTGGGAGTGTATGTCTCTATGTGATTATTCAAAATAGGCTTAGCCTTAATGGTCACCTTGGTCCCATATCTAGTTTTGAGTAGCATGTGCAACCAAGTCAAGGATAGATAACCACCCATATTCATGGTGAAATATTGGGAAAGGCATTTCATAAATTAAGGGTTAAGTAATTAATTATGATATACTATGCAATATAAAGTAACAAACACACATGGAGAGTGAGATTAAGATTCTTGACAATTCCCACAATTTTAACCATTGTCTCATCTAATTGGATGACCCATTTTGAGATGGGAGCACATGATATGTTTAGCATGCTTACTATTTTATTCAGCATGATTGAGTTCCTCACACCTAAATCTATCATACAGTTATGTATGAGATGCTCACAGATAATCAAGGAGATGTATAATGGGGGAAGTTTTATATTTATACACCTATTTCATTGACATAAACTTGTGTGCATAATAATCACAATATGAAATGAATCATAAGTTTAAAATATTCTTAGGGTGTCCTACAAAAACATTTTTTGGGAAGTAATAGTAAGATCATCCTAGATGGAAATATTTAGTCTAGCCTTCTTCATCTACTTGACTATGTTAAAGGGGATTTGAGTCACTTTAATTTGTGACTTTTTAATTTTATCCTCTTCACTCACTTACACACTATTCTAAGGATGTATCTCCTTCTACAAAACCTATTTCATGCATACTAAAAGTTACATAGGTGTTTTAACTTGGGTATATATGTGTGGACCTTAAGGCATAAAAGTTGAAGGTGTGAAAGAATAAGGTTCCTTCACCATTGCTTTATTTCTAAACCTTGTGTTAAAATCCATTGGGTTACTGCTTGCACTTATAAACTCATTATGATTCACATAACTAAAGTCACCTTCCTACCAATTTAGGGGGGGTGACCCACCTTACTATTGCATTTGTGCCTATAGTTCATCTTTTGGTTGATATGAAATAGATGGAAGATCCTGAGGTGGTGGTGAATTTGCATTATATATACCTCATTCATCACTCCATTCATGCACACAAATTGATCATGTAATAGATCACATGGACAAAACCATTCATAGTCATACACCATATTATTCTTCACAAGCATGAGAGCTCTAGAAGTGCTCGTAGTGTTAGGATTTGGCACATAAGTTAGTTTATTATATGTGAATTGGTTCTGAATCTATGTAACATGTTGGTATGGAGGCCTATTTAATTGATATTAGTAGTTAAATATTTGATAATTCCTAGGATACTATGATTATTTCCTTTTAAGTGTTACTATCTCATTTCCAAATTTATATAATAAAGACTTGACTATGTGTAGCTCACTCAAGGGTGTAGAAGTTGATGGAATTAGTAGGATGATAATAACATGAATGGGGGATCAAATTAGAATGGGGGAAATATAGGTGAACTTAAACATGGGGGATTGAGATATAAGGACATATGGGATCTAGGCATAATTTTTTGTGCTTAAATCAAGAAGTTTTTTACATGAATAGTGAAAGCATATGCATTTGGTAGTACTTGTACCACCCATAGATTATATATTTATAGACACAATTATTTAATGCTCTCAAAAAATATAAGCACACATTGTGAGGATTTGGCCTTACTAGGAGGTAAAATTGATCCCAAGTCTTATAGAATCTAAATTTAAAGTCAACCATCCACTCATGTGTATCCCTTTTGATGGTTGTGAGTTTCTCCATTAAGGTGGCCATTCTTTTCTTCAAACTATATACTTAGTATCATACCCAACTCATCCCAATTTAGAATAGAATTCAACTTCAAACCTTGGTACCATTAGAGTACCCTCCCTTTCAAAGAAGAGGTGAGGATTCACACTTTAATGTTGTCTTTAGTCACATTGTGGATAAATCAAATGTTTGATATATCTTCCATGTGCTCTACAGGCATAGTTGAATTTTATCTACTAAAGTAAGGGATACTCTTAAGAGAAACTACATGAATATCATCATACTATGGAAGGATCAATGTGTTGCCTCCATTAAAGGTAACAAAGGGTTGGTTTTTTATGGAAACCATAAAGGGAATATGGAATAATCTTCCTCTATGTATAGGTAATCTACCAAATTGAAGTGTAGACTAAGCTCTAGGATAAGGTTATCTTGATCATTATCTATTTTGATAAAAGATAAGGATAATCAAACTCTTCTAGAAAATGTGGGTAACTCAAGGAAATGAATAGATGAGAGTAACACTAATATCTTAGACAAATATTTAATTTTGTCCCATTAGGTGTGCCATAAATTATTATCACTCAAAATATGCGTGTGTGAAGGTCTCTTGCATGTGTTATCATGTAGTTATTCCACACTATAACCTTATAATTTCATGTTAAATAGTGATTTAGTGTCTCATTTTAATAATGGTATCATCCCCTAAGGTATTGGACTCTTTCACTCCTTGGGACAAACCTCTAGAGTAGGTAAACTTATTTCTATTATATATGCACTTGGTTTAAGACCAATGTGCATAACTAAAAACAGAAAAATGAAAATTATAGATAGCACTAAACCTAAACATGATGAATTTTAAAAGGTAGAGAAAATTTAAGAGGGTTTTTGGAATGTAAAAGGTGATACACAAAGAATAGAGTGAGTGCCTCATTCGCTTAATGACATAATAAAACTAACAAATTAGATACATGATATTCAAATTGGGTGTAATGTATAAGTGTTTTAGATAGAGGTAAGGGAACATAGAATATAATTAGGAGGGATGTTAAATGGTTTATAGATAACACCTACATATACACATGCATACATAGCATGATATCTATAGAGACTTTCAATTCTACATAGAGGTACAAAGGGAAGACAACAATGAGAGGGATGAACATCCTCAAACAAAGATCAAAAACCATGAATGCACATAGAATACAAAGCATGAAAAAAAAGTAAATCAATCCTTATTAATCTCAAGGTCTAAGGTAATATTAAAAAATCAAATAGGTATATATTTTTCATACAAAGAAAAGGTTTTTGGAGGGCAAATTTTGATAGAATTATGGTTATTAGAAATGTCAACCTTTTTTACAATAGAAAATAAGGTTTATATAGTATTGGGAAAGTCCATGGATAAAAAATTCACCATTGGAGGTGGTAGGTATTAACTTGAATTTATAATTGGTGTCTAGACCCCAAGGTTGATTAAGAGCATCAAAGTCTTTACCATAGTTACTATAAATCATGCTCATTCAACCTAGATCTGATAATTTGATCATGGAAGTAGTTGGAAGGTCACCCATGGATCTACATGTGAATGTATGAATTAATTATATTTAGGTATCCAAGGGAGGTTTTTTATCATGACCTAATACTCTAATAACCACCTTTGCATCTAATTATTTTTAGATTGATATCCCTATATGTCTAATTTCAACTACCATCTTTATTTATGGAAGTCACCCATAAATCCACCTATATTAGCCTACTAATGTGGGAATACATAAGTACATATTTGGGTCCTATAATGTTACCTTGTGTAGGGTAAGGATATAACACATGTGTATATATTTTGAGGAATAAGTGTGCATTTAACTATGTGCATTGAGCTCTACATAGATGGGAGTGTGCATTAAAGGTTACATAGTGAGTTGGCTATGTAATGAGGCTAAAAATTTTTCAAGGGTGCTAGGGGTGATATTATATAGAAATACATAATTAACCATATCATTTTCACCTATTATCTTTTGATGGTCCTCATAGTTTGTTCCTTTATGTGTAACTTGTACTAGTCTACAAAAGGAATGGTGCACAACCTAGATCATAGTCTATGTTCTACAAGGGCACAAATGTGAAATTAAATAACTTTGAAAGGTAATTTATTATTCTATTTAAAGGAAGTATTTTCATAATATTATGCAAGAGGATTTAATATCTTGAATGTGCCCTTCATGACTTAGAATTGATCCTTGTGTACTTCTCTCTTTCACTACTTGAAGTTGGGAGACCTACAATATCTAACTTGCACATTGTATTGGTGCAATAAAGGATATTTTCATGAGGAATTCATTAGAAACTACTCATAGGTGAAAATTAATATTTATTTGATGTACAAACCTAAATTTATTGTTGAGTGCAGGCATAGATAGGAAGCATCTACATGCAGATTCATTTTTTAGAGAACTCAATACTACACAAGCAAGTAATCTTTTCTGAAGTCCTTTTTATTTTAGTGCTTACAAGGATGGGTGACTTGGAGATTAAATATTTATTTAATGTATCATAATACCTACATCTCATTCCCTATATTTCCTTAGAATTAATCCTAAAATTAGAGGATGCATGTCTCCTAATGTTTCCCTAAGCTCATTAAGTGCATTTAACTCAATAGATGCATTTGGGAGAAGAATACCTTGGAATTAAAAATAACTAAAAATATAGGGAGGGACCCCCTTCACACTAACTAATAAATATTTAAATTTATTACTGACCTAAGAGTAACCTAGAGTCTATTTTGTGTATCACTAGATATTGAATTGGTCTTGGGCTATTAATAATCTCACCTTTTTAGATCCATAGGAGAACTAAATATGCTAGAGGAAAATTGAGGCCTTTAGTTACCCCAACTATCTTTTCCTCTCAATCCACTCCTAATAAACCCTTACCTATGGTTCCCCCATGGTGTGGCTAGTTTGGTCTACCATTAACATTCCCAAGGCCACCCATGACTTACCCAGGAACTCATAGAGGTACCTCCCATGATTCACACCAAGTATGGGCCATACCTATGAATAAAATGTGACCTCATAAAAAATTATCTTGTAATTTTGAATGTATAACATGAGTATATTTACTATAAATTATTCCCATTCACTTTGGTGGATGAGGCCTATGATTGGTTCCTAATTGAAAAATCCATCACGAGTTAGAACCAATTTAGTAACATGTTTTTGGCCCAATTTGGGATAGTCATTGACTCAATTTTTTATATAAACAACTCACATACATCAATAGAGATCCAAATAAACCCATTAGGAATTTTAATTCTAGGTGTTTGAAGATGTATATTCTATTCATTATGATATACAAGATAGATACCCAACCATATCTTTAAATATATAAGAATACACTAGACCCTTAGACTACCATGTTCCTACACAAAGAACCACTACTGGTGGATTTACCCATATCCCATGTTAAAACCATTAAAGTATAAATATAATTTAAGTCTCAAGGATAGATTATGCCAGTCATTCTTAATATATTTCTAAATGCACCCACCTTGAATATTTTATTTACCACTAACCATAATGTACATACACCACATCTTTTGCCCATGAAAACATTACTTCCCTTGAGGCATGACACTCCTAACCAATAGTTGGGATTACTTAAAATAATAATTAATGAATTATCACCTCAATCTCATAATCAACTTGATCCTTATCATGAATAATGTCTGAATGTACCCCAAGAATCTACCATGAATGGATTAGATGTTATATAGTGCATGGTAAAAAAATCTTGGTAATGACTTTTTGTGCTTATAAATACAATTTGGAAACATTGGAGGTGAAAAATCAAAACATAAAATCACCTACTAGAGATATAATCATCTACACCTGCTATAATAACCAACCAAAGACTTTACATAATAAGCTACTTGAGAACAACATTTATGAGTTGGCCTTGCCAAAGTGGTTCTATGTGCATAATATAACCCAACATGGGCGTCCATACTATATTTATTTCTATAGTGCATTCAACATATTCCAAATGTAAATGAAATAATATGAGGTAGTCCTAAACCATCCCAATGCCACCAATTAGGTTGATGTTCCTAGTTCCTCAAGGTCCCTAATCATGGATATGGTATTAAAAACATTAGTGTTACCTATCCAAGAGTATAATGAACCAAAATATGCCACCAATGAGTTGCATTATTCTATTAGTTCTAATGTATAAACTGCACTCTTAATAACTAGACACAATAGTAACCCCATACCACCTCTGCTTTTCCTAATAATGGTGAAACCCACTTGATCCTATCACATTAAATGATATTCCAACTCTAAAATTTAATATCCCCAAGCCATATGAATAGGTCCAACCCACTTATATCAAAATTGTGTATAACATAATATAGGGCATGAATAATATAAAATCAAACATTACTTACATGAGCTTGCCCAAATCACTGGGAAAATAGATCTCCTCATGAGTTCCCTGATTGACAAACCAACTCATTCCAAACCCTAGACTATACACACTAATGTGCTCATACATAATAATAAGATTGAGTTCTATCCCTTCCTCCTTACTATCATGTTATTTAGGAAAATCCTTCATAACTATATAATTTATTTTGGAGCCTCAAAAACCATCATGCCTACTATAATCTATCAAAAATTAGGAATGACACCTATTAAATTAAACAAGATAGTGGTTCATTTATACAAGTCTTATATTAAGGTAGTGGGTGAGATATTAAATGTGCATATTCAATATGAATCCAAACTTAGATTGCAAAAGTTTAATGGACATCTAAGTGGTGGAAATCTTGGAAGATTAAATGATGTTGTATAGTAGGGATTGGTCCAAAACCCTTAATGGGTATATGGATATAGAATTATCCCATATGTGGTTACCTTGGAGAAGTGTGTCCAATAAAATTCATGTTGATAAATAACCTATGATGAAAAATATGATCAAAAAATATAATGTAGTTAATAAAAATCTAAATCATCTATCCTTTGACATAGGTATTTACACTTTATCTAAGGAGAGTGCTAAGATCAAAACTAATTATGACCATGTGTTTACAGGATGATGGTCCCTATATTTTGATGAGGATCATTCTAAGGAATGTTTTGGATATATAATTATTATCATTTATACATAAATAAAAAATCACCTAGCCACCTATAGGTTACAATTCTTGTGTACCAACAACCTTATGGAATACAAAACCTTAAACATGGGGCTATAGTTAACATTGAAATATAGAGTCAAGGAACTAAAAGTGTTTATGGATTATGGTCTAGTAATTAACCAAGTTAGGATAAAATTATAATGTAAGTTACCTTATTTTAATAAATACAAGCATCATTTATGGGATTTTATAAAAATGTTTAATGTTTTTAATGTCATCCCCATTCCTAGATAGGAAAACCAAGTCATTGATTCATTAGAAACCTCTAATACAAATATAAAACAAATATATGACTTGATTCTACATAAGTTTTGGGTAGATATTGCTATATACATGTCAATCATGGACAATGTAAAAAAAAATTCAAGTTTTTCAAGACAAAAACCACACATTAGATTTCCTTAGTGGTTCAAGAGTATTTGACACCCATGTTATAGATGAGGTGAATAGATATGATTTTTATTATGAATTTTGTGATCAAGATGGAATTATAAACCTAAAATAAAATTGGGTCCCCAAAGGTATGATCTCTATTAAAATAATGTTTGACCTTGATGGGCTAGCAAATAAAGCCAAGAGACTAATATAAATAGACCAACAATCAAGAACTATCAATTTGGGATCAATAGAATAGTAGTGAGATTTAAATATTAGCTTGGATTACACTTTTGTTGAGGTTGAATAGCTGAAAATGCTATTGAAAAGATACATGGACATTATTATTTGGGCCTATGGAGACCTTAAAGTGTTTGACCTGAGTGTAATCACACATACCATCCCACTCTCAAACCAAACTAGAAACCTTTCAGGTAGAGGTATTAACCAATGATCAAAATTCTAGACACCCTTATTCAAAAAGAGGTTCACAAGTTCTTCTTAGCTAGGATCATTTTCATAGTCTATCACTCTACCTAGGTTTCCAACCTAGTTCTTATCTATAAAAAGAGTGGAGAAATCCAACTGTGTGTTAATTTATGGAACCTAAATAGGGCCTCTCATAAGGATAATTAACCTTTACCCTCCCTAGATGAATTGATCTAAATGGTAAGCGCATCCTAGATGATGTATGTCTTGAATATTTTTTCATGTTATAATTAAGTTATGGTAAACCTACAAGATATAATAAATATATCTTCTCACAAATAAGTGGGGCACCTTTTCTTATAAGTTTATGTCTTATAGTCTTATCAATGCAGGAATCACTTTTTAGTGACTCATGGGGTTTTCTTTTGAAGGCTACTTGGTTAGATGCATAATAATTTATATGGATAACCTAACTATTATCTAAAAATGTAGGTCTGATCATATCCATCATTTACATAAGATATTAAAAAGGTGTTAAAATTATGTTATCTATCCCAACCCAAAGAAGAATGTATTTGCTGTCATGGAAGGTAAACCCTTTGGTCATCTTATCACTAAGGAAAATATTTATATTTATCCTCACCGTGTTAATGCAATTCATAAAATAATTCTTCCTAATAGTAAAAATGAAATAAATTATTTCTTTGGTAAGATTAACTCTGTAAGCAAGTTCATATCTAGTTTTTTTGAGATTTTTAAGACACTAAATGTGATGTTAAAATAGGAATAAAAGGTGGAGTGAACCCCTATAGCTCTTAAATACTTATAATACATCAAGGATACCACTATGTAGGTACTATGTTGATCATCATATATTACATATAGGACTTTTACCTCTATTCTTTCACTTCATAGCACACCATCAATGCAATGTTCACTCATAAACTAGATTGGGATGATCACTAAACAACCTTCATGAGTGAAAACTTGAAAGATGCCAAGATGAATTGTGCCACCCCAAAAAAGCATACTTATGCCTTGGTGAAGGTCATCAATAAATTTAAGAATTACATCCTTAGATATAAGTTACATGCTTTCATCATAGATATGTCCATAAAGCTCATGTTGGGACTGAATGAGCTAGGATAACACAAAGATCGATGGATGGACAAGCTAAAAGAATATGAACTAGAGATCGAACCCATAAATTTAATTTGAGTCCAAGGTATCACCTAGATGATCACATAAATTGACCCAAGGATCAATGTGGTATAATTGGACTAATAAAAAATTGTTCACTAAGACTAATATCACCCAATTTTCCATTGTCTTCTTTACTAAATCCTCCCCTAAGATTAATCCAAACATAAAATAGGGCCCTCAGACTAAATACATACTATTACATATTAAATCATGGAGTATTATAAAAAAGATATTATGAAGGCATATATCTTAGATTTCTATCAGAATAATAAGTGAAAGAAGTCATGAAAAGATTCCATAATAAATTAGGCAATGGTCACCCATCTAGAAGGGTAACAACACATAAGATCTTGAAATTTGAATATTATTGACCCACCATCTTTAAGAATTTCCATGCCCATGTTCACACCTATCATGAATGCCAAACCTTCATAAATAATGATGTTCTCATAGTCATTCCCCTCCATCCTTTGATAGAGGAGCATCATTGTTCTCTATTTGGGCTCAACTTCTCTGGATTCATCAACCTAAACTCCTAATCTAGCCAAGAATTCATACTCATGACCACCAAATATTTCAAAATATCGATAGAATTAGTGGAGACCAAGAATATCACTTTTTAATAATTGATTAAGTTCCTTGAGGAAAGTATAACCACATGATTTAACACTCTAAATTCTCTATTATATGATAATGGTCATGCATTCTAGTTGGCCAAGCTCACTTAGTGGGCTTATGAAAATGGCATAACCTTGGTTACATTGGTTTCTAACCCTCATTGATCAAAAATAAAGAACATGTGATAACTTAAGGAAGTTTGAAACTTCAAATAAATATCATAGTATCTTCATAAGAAAGGGTGATTCATGTAACCTCCATCATAGGATTTTTGACCTATCTAGGAATAGCTCAAACCCTAGAGTGGGACCAAAGGTATCTATATCAGGTCTATAGATGCCTTGTTGGTAGTAGAATAATGACTGAGCCTTCCTTTTCTTAGCTAATCCATGTAAAATAAGAAGTATCTTTTAGGATTTATACACACTTAAGACACCTATGAACTTGGTCATGAATTCAAAAGAGAGAAAAGGATAAAAAGAAAAATTATCTTCACACAAGATGATCTATTGAAGGAATTAGAACCCATTATGTTATGTGTTAAAGTAGACTTAAGTGATTCTTTCTCTCTTGATCTTATGGAGGGAAGTTTTGACTAACTATCAACTTATTCAATAATTTAGGTTCACGATCTAGTTCTAAACACTAGATAATGTTTTACCTACATATTCACCATTTTTTGTGACCAAAACATCCATTTTAATAGAATAAAATGGGACATTTGTATCAAAAATTCAAAAATTCCATCACCCCAACTAAGCCCTGATTGATCATTATTTTTAATAAATTTTTATTGCCTATTCAATCTCGATTAGAAAAGTATCCTATAGTTTTTATATTAGTTTTTTATCACATATGAATAGTTTCTCATAGCTTTATATGTTGAAAGCATAGTTAATCTCATTTCCCTCTTAAATTTTTCCATACTTATTCATTTTTGGGATCTAACTATGTTTATACAAAAAAATTCCTTATGCAAGCTTTTCTTAGAGAAATAGTCTTGGAGTATGAGTTGGCATTCTCTTAAAATCCTTTTGGGCTGATAGGTAAGCATATATTTGCTTACTAGGCACTTTTAATGAATTAGTGATTTTATATTTTTTTTGGGTCCTAGAGATGTTAGAGGCATCAGTGCTATTAAGATCTTGATCCAATGAGAAGGTGCCACATGTCTTCTAGTAACCCATGATGTCATACTTATTATATCCTTGAGAGGTCCCAGAGTTGTCAAAGTCTTAGAACTCTCAGAATCCCAATCTAATGAGAAGGTACCACATGTCTTATGACACCCCATAGTGTTAGACTTATTAGAGCCCTAAGAGGTCCTAGATCTATCAAGGTGTTAGAACTATCAAAAACCTAATCCAATGTGAAAGTAACACATGTCTTTTGACACCCCATAGTGTCAAACTTATTTGAGCCCTAGGAGGTCCTTAACTAGTGAAGGTGTTATAACTATCAAAATATCAATCCAATGAGAAGGCACCACGTATCTTATAACACCCAATGGTGTCAAACTTTTTAAATATTTAGGAACATTATCTAATGAGGAAGAACCATGTGTTCTTACTCATCCCACAACATCAAAATTATTAGATCTATGATTATACAAAATAAATAGAAAAGTGTCACATGTATTTATGTAAACTTAGGAGAAAGAAGGTCCTAAAATACCCTGTAAAAATTGGGACTCCTAATCTAATGATATAATTACATGTGTTTATAGTGTATATAGGCATCTAGCTTAGGTACACAAATATATCAAGCACAAAGCTCCTCACTACATCTAGTCAATTTAGTGTTCATTAAGCCAACTAGTCTTAGAGTGATATGTCATAGACCTAGAATCACTCATAATTCCATGAGGGATAAATAAGTGTTTACTAACAACACTCTTTGCATTTATTAACTTGGATAAAAAAATATTGTAATTTTATGGCTAATGAACTCCCATCACCATCAACTAAATCTAAATGGTGTTGATTTTTAGAAATATTGAATTAATGCCATATTTTTAAATGGATAACTTGGATTTAAACCACAAACTAATATTTTAATCCACATGATGTGAGACCACCAATTTCATTACTAAGTAACCTATCTCAAAGCTATATAAAGTCCCATCAATGTTAGATTTATCATTATCCATTATCTTTACACTCAAATCATTCCAATCCATTTACATAAAATTCACTCTCAAAGTCCAGATAGTACCATGTGCTCAAGAATTTTATGCCTAAGATTCACATAGAATATGAAAATGCTTGATTCATCCTCAATCCCAAACTAGAACCAGAGTGATGAGACACTACTTTCTTATAGGTCATAGCCTATCTCAAGCACTACAATGAGATATTTAAGACATTTGATGATATTCATAAACCAAGCATAGATGATGAGACCAAATATGATCATATTGAATATGTAGACGATTTCATCACCATTAGATCATCAGCACAACTATGGCCAACCCCAAGTTTTTATCATGTTTTTCCTTTTTGATAATTTACCACTCTACTTCAAGTGTAGTTAGAATACCATGAGATTGTTAAACATTAAGTTTAAAATCATAGAAATATTTGGGCCTACATTAAAGGAATATTATAACCTATAAGAGTATACCATGACCTATTATAATGAGTTTTTGTATTCTTTGATGTACACCTACAACATCTATGGCATCTGTAAGAATTGGGAAGAGGACCTAGATCACTGTGTAACTAAAGAGAACCTTGATTCACACACAATAAAAACCTTTTGGGAAAGTTATATGCATGGGAATGATATTTCTCAATGGATTATATGGAACAATAGATATAGATCACATCAACACTTGTTGGGTTCCCCTTCTAAGTTTCATCTTAAAAGGAGAAGAAGTTCCATATTTGTAGAGCCTTGTCACATCAACCTCACCAAGCATGTGAATGGGGTTTGTGTAGGTATATTGTTTTTACGTGATGTCATATATAGTCAATGTCATTTATGTAACCTTATATTTTTGTTTCTCATTATTCCCTCAATGGGTACCAATGGGATTAGTGGTACACATAGGGTTCTAAAAATTCTACATCCACAGCTTTCAAAATAACATATAGGACATATATGGGTACTTATACCCAGTAATGTATCCAATAATCAATGAGATCCCCATACCAAGGCTCTTGTATGAGACTCAAGATTAACTACATCCCATTTTCACCTAATGGTACTCTATTCATCATAACATAATTAAAGCATAATTAATTCAAGGGGATACTCTCTCTTTTCCTTACATGGTCTCAAACCACCTTGTAGAGAATTAGATTGCCTACTAGCTCTATTATGGTGTAGTTGGCCACTATGTTAGATAGAGAAAAAAGTTGTATCCACCATTCTTAGTGATCATAGGGTGCCAAAAATATTGTAATATACCTACACTATAACCTATATTCCAACACAAAGAATATTATAAATTAGACCCAACAGATAATAGGTAGTAAGTTTATACTAGTGTAGTATGATCTTATGTGGTGAATAACAAAGAAAGGCTCAACTTAAATTATCACCATGAATCCAACCTTGATGATGAGATCCACCTCAACCCTAATAATTATGCATATGTGGTTTTAAATGTCTAATCATCTCATCACCTAAAGAATCAAGCTCTTTCTCAACTAGCTCTTGAAGAGAGACTACTTCCTCCATAATAGTCACCATCTCAGCTAACTAATGAGATCCTAGAGATAAAAAAGAGAATATATAGGTAGATCTTATATGGATTCCTAATATTTTACACTCCACACTCCTTAGCATCTACTTCACCTATGCCACCTCCCTAGGTAATCCAACCCTAGGTAACTCATGTTCTTCATTTTGATAGTAGTCTCAAGTCTAACCTAACTAGGGACCAGTTTATGACTACAAAAAGAGCATCCACCCCAATTTATGGCATTATTACACATCCCTTAAAATCTCCCCTAGGTTTTTCAATCTCATCATGGTCTACCCCTAATTTTCCTTACCTTACTCTGGTAATCCCAAGTGCCTAATTCTTCTCTACTCCTTTGTTTATGACCTTGCTTGGCATCCCAAGTACCTAAGTCCCCTTAATTCCTCCAATAGCATAATTATGTCCTAAGATACCCTAATGTCAAGGTATATACCCTCAAATAATATCAACCTAGCCTTGAATGTTAGTTTAACTCTTAACAGAGCTCAAATTCTTAGTACTCATCTATTCATAATAGCCCAAGCAAGTGTAACTGCCACTATAGAAATGGTGTCTCTAATTATTACAACTATTCTTATGGATCATGTTACTCTTAGTTATCATTATTTCAAATCTCCTCATACTTTATCCACATCATGAGGACTAATAGTATTCACTCATCCTTCATAAGCTTTATTAGGAGTTGCTTCTACTAATACTACCACTTTAGTGCCTATATCATAGATTGACCTGAGTAAGATAAAAGAAGGATAAAAAAAGTGGTTACTCATAAAAAGCCTATGAATTCTTTATCAATTCCTATAGGTCCCTCTTATACTCTTATTCCCTCACCCCAGGCCTATTGAGATGTTGTCATTGATGTCAAAGGGTTTGTTATTTAGTAAAGAATATTATCATTGATGTCAAGGAATTTATGTGAGTAGCTACAAACTATATCAAGAAGTCTATAAACTAAAATAGGTTTTCTATAGACTACATCAGGTTCTATAAACTACATCAAGTGTGCTATGGACTACATAAAGTTTGTTATAGACTACATCAAAGGTACTATGGATTACATCAGGTTTACTATGAAATGCATTAGGTTTGCTAAGGACTACATCAGGTTTGCTATGAATTGCATCATGTTTGTTATAAATTACATCATGGGTTCTATAGATTACATCAGAGCTTCTACAAACTACATCAAGACTACTACAAACTTCATTATGCCAACACTAAATATATTATAATGATTACTTGGTCTATTCTAGCTTTTTTTCACTTAAGCTGACCCATGTGATTGATATTTTATATAAGCTAATTTTAATTATGTTTTCAAAAGAGAATAAATAATTATACAACTAATTATAAAGTTTTATTTGTCTAACTTGCAAGAGGTTTTTTATCAACATCTTGTATATAAGCAAGATCAAATTATCTTTTTATTTGTATGTAAATAGATAATAATTATTCATTAAGGATAAAAGTATAGGTCTATTGATGAATAAATGGCTAGAGAGGATGATTATATAAATTCACTAAGGAGCAGAGTAGAGGTTTATTGAGTAACAAAGGGCCAAAGTGGTGTGAGTGTGAAATCATCAAATGATTCATAAAGTATACAAAATTAGCTAGTAGAGAGAGTAGAATTATACCATCATTTTTTTATAGAAGGAACTAAGAAAGGTGGATGATTTGAAGCAGTTGATTTGGTGCCTATCCAAAGGGCTTGAAGCCTCTTATAGATTGGGGTATACAAATCAAGGATTTGGTACTTCTTATCAAGTGGGTTCTTGTTAATATTTTTGTTAATTTTGTGCTTGATTATTTGGGGTTGGTGTCTCAAGTTGAATTGGTACTCAATAATCTTGTTGAATCATTGAATATCTAATTTAGGAGATGTATTCCATATAATGATTATTGTGGGTTTTCTTCCCTTTAATGGTTTCCCACATATATCCTCTATTATGTCTTTATGTTCTTTATTGAGGTTTGATTTCTCTATGGATTCTATAATGATGCTTAAATAATGAACTAAATAATTAGAAGAATTTTTTAAGAGCTCACTAATTCATCCCCACTGGTCAGTGTTTATCTTACCCAATAATTGGTATTAGAGCAGGTATTTCAAGGTTAGGATTGACAACTAGAAGGTAGATCCTAAGAAGCACAATGTCTATTCATCAAGCACAATAAGGGTTTTCAAAAAATAAGTCCCCTTTATTCACTATAATTAATTATGCATTTTGGAGCATTAGGATAAATACCTATTTGATGGATCTTAGATTTGAAATTTGGTTGTTAGTTGTAAAAGGCTATACTATCCCTCAAACTCTTCCAACTGATGTTGTATGGAAGAAAACAAGTGAGGATAATTCAAAGGATATGAATGTTATATTATGTTAATTGACATAATCCGGTCTTATCAAGGTGATGTAATGTGAATTAGCTGAGGAAATTTGGGAAAATTTACATCTCATTTGTGAATGTGAAACTAAAGTAAAATTGGAAAAGCTTTATACCTATAAAAGGTAGTTTGAAGGTCTAAATATGAAGGAAGAAGAGAATTTTTTATCATATATTCTTAGATTTGATGAAGTAGTAAACATAATAAGAGGTCTTGGAGAAAAGGTTAATGAGTTAACTATTGTTCAAAAGGTTCTAATATCCTTGACCATAATATTTGACTCAAAGGTGTTAGCATTTAAAGAAGTAAAAGACTTAGAAAAGTTATAAATGTTTGAGCTTCATGTAATAATTAATACCTATGATATGAGGACTAATTATGAGAGATCTTCCAAAAGGGAGTCAACACTTAAAGTTATAAAGAAAACACAAATCAAAAAAAATTAAATTGACAGTAAAGCTGATGTTGATGAAGACAACTTTGAATCCTTATTTGTGAGGAAACTAAGAAAAGGTTCAAGTAGGTAAAAAGGAATGCTACCAATAAAATGTTTTAATTTTGGTGGGATTAGTGATTTTGGTACCAAGTATCCAAAAAGGAAAAACATGATCATGATGAAGAATATGGTGAAGAGAATAATAAGTTTGACAAGTATGAAAAGAGATAAAAATTTCAATAAAGGTGACTATAAGAAAAATTAATTCAATAACAAAAAAAGTATATATTCTTAAGAAGACATCATCTCTTCTAAATTCAGTGATAGAGATATCTTAGATAGTGATGATTGTAGTTCAGACCATAGAAGTGATGAAGCTTTGTTCATGGCTATTGAAATTGAATATGGGAATATTTTAAAATAACAAGTCTTCATTTATGATGAAGTAGATGAATAATAAGATGAGGTTAATCTTGAGGCAAGACTTATCAGTGTTTTAAATAAATTGAAGAGTCAAAGAAAGAAAAACCAAAAGTTAAATGCTATAGTCAAAAGTCATGAAGAACATATATGTATCTTGGAAACTAAGATAACTAAGAGTGACAAGTAAGTTGAGGAGGTCATAAACAATATTAAGACTCAATTATAAGAAGAAAATGTAAGTCTAAAGTCCAATGGAGTTGAGTGTAATGAGTACAAATCTGAGATAGGTTCATTGAAGTCATATTTGGAACAACTCACAATCAAATTGAAAACTTGTCAAAAGTTTGAAAATAGCAATGGAATTCTTAATGACATATTGAATAGTCAAAATTCACCTTTCATAAAAATATGCCTTAGATGCATGGATGACTAGAAGAGTATCAAGGAAGAGAATAATATTAGTAATCCAAAGACATATGTTAATGCTCTCAAGAAATCTAAGATTGTGAAAGATAGTAAGAGGTTTGGATAAGCCAAGATGATTATCACTCCTCTCAGAGATAAAAAAGAGTCGATATACCTTTCAAAAATATTTAGAGATCATTCTTTTCAGGCAAGCTAATGAAATAAGGTACATGAATTTCTTCTATGACTACTATTTTTCTTATAATCAATTTAGACATAGAGCTATAGATTTTAGATCAGATGATACAAACAATCATGCATGGAAAAGTGATATGAAAAGTCATGTATTTCCAAAAATATTCTCAAATTCATTTATCCAAGGGTCAAATATCAATAGAAGCAATGTACTTTGTTAAAACTATGATAGAATTAGACATATTACAAGATTCTATAGATTGGATTATTCAAAAACCCCTAGTAAAAAATAGGAAGGTGCATGTTTAAATTGATAAGAAGTTATAACATTTGAAAATAGTAAAAAAATGAGAAAGAAAATGATGGTCCAAAGGAAGAAGAATCCATGTTATAAAAATCTACTCTTCACATTCAAGATAAGAGTTTGAAATGGTACATTTATAGTGGTTTTTCAATCCATATGATAGGTGACAAGAATAAATTTATACCTTTGAAGAAGATTATTGAAGGTACAGTCAATTTTGGAGACAATATAACAACTGATATTATTGTCAAAGGAATACTAAGTCTTGATAATGGGAAAACTAAAACTAAGAATGTACTATATGTAAAAGTATTGAAGCATAATTTGCTAAGTGTTAGTAAAATGTGAAATCAAAGACATACTCTAAATTTTCATGTTAAAAGATGTGAAATAAGAAAATTAATTTCAAGAAGATTGGTAGCACATGCTAATAGGACTACAAATAATTTATATGTGTTGAATGAGATCAAGAAGGATAGGTGTTTTATGAGTAAAGTGGATGAGATTTGGCTTTGTCATAGAAGAATGGGACATATAAACTTTGACAAATTAGTAGAATAAGTACTAAGAAATTAGTTAGAAACATGCCTAAGATCACTAAGCCTGCAAACACCCTGTGTAAGGCATGCCAACATAGAAAATAGATAAGAAGAAGGTTTAAGACAAAAGAATATTCAAATACAAATCCATTATAGTTTATTCATATATATCTATGTTTTCTATCTAGAACTCAAAGTCTTCAAGGTGAAAGTTAGTTCATGTTTCTTATTCATGATTACACTAGAATGACTTGGGTTACTTTTTTGAAGGATAAATATAAGGCTTTAGATAGGTTCAAGGTTCTCAAATTTCTAGATGAAAATTAGATGGACTTAAAAATAAGGGGTCTAAGATCTGATAGAGGAGGATAATTTTGGTCAAATGAGTTTGATGAATTTTTTATAGAATATGGAATTAAGAGACATTTTTTGGTTACAAGGACACCACATCATAATGGTATAGTAGAAAGGAAGAATAGGACTATTTAGGAAATGTCTAAGACAATGTTAACTGAGTCCAAATTGTCTGATAGATTTTGGAGAGAAGTTGTAAACACATAAGTACACATTCTAAACAAAGGTTAAATCAAAATAAATAGCAATAAGACCCCTATGAACTATGAAAAGGTAGACCAGCTTTAGTGGAATACTTTAGAGTGTTTGGAATCATGTATTTCATCAAAAGAGATGAAGATGATCTAGGAAAGTTTGATTCAAGGGATTATGAAGGCATCTTCCTTGGATATTCTTTAGTTATTTATGCATATAGATGCTATAAAAAGAGACTACAAAAGATTGTGAAGAGTACTCATGTGAAATTAGATGAAACCAGATCTACGAAGGTGAGAACACAACCAAGAGTTTATGTGGGTGATCTTAACTTCAAGGAAGAAGAAAAAACATCAGAAGAAGTAGAAGAATAAATTCAAGAAGAAGAAGAATATGAATAAGAATGGGAAGATACAAGGTCACCTTTTAGATTTGTTTATAAAAAATATAAACAAATAAGAAATTCAAATCATAGGTGATATTGATGCTGGGGTGAAAAATAGGATAAGGATTATGAATGCATCAAAAAATATAAACTTCTCTCTATTTTCAAACTTAGAACCAAATTTTTTTAAGAATCTAAAAGTGATAAGCATTGGGTGAATGATATGGAGGAAGAGCTCAATCAGATTAAGAAAAATAAGACTTGGGAACTTATTCCCAAACCTAGGGACAAAAATGCCATTGGAACCAAATGGGTTTTTAGGAAAAAATTAAATGAATATGGTTACATCATGAGACATAAAGTAAGTCTAGTATGTAAAGGATATTCTCAAGTATAAGGTGTTGAATTTGAAGAAAATTTTGAACCTATGGCAAGACTGGAAGCCATAACACTATTTTTGACATATGTTGGTTTCAAGAATTTTAGGATATATCAAATGGATGTAAAGTCTACATTTATAAATGGAAATTTAGAATAAGAAGTGTATATAAAGAAACTTTAAGGTTTATATTTGTTAGGAAATGAGGTATATGTATGTAGACTAAAGAAATCATTATATGGGCTAAAACAAGCCCTTAAAGTATAGTATACAAGACTTGATAGATACTTATTTGATTAGGGTTTCAAGAGAGGTTTTGTTGATAGAAACCTTTACATAAAAACAAAAGGTGAGAATACATTCATTATATTTATGAATATTGATGATATTATCTTTGGTAGTGACTATGACAAGATGTCTAAGAAGTTCATATAAGTAATGTAATAAGACTTTAAAATGTCTATGATAGTAGAACCATCATTTTTTCTTGGATTGCAAGTAGTTCAATCAGATAAAGGAATCTTCATTTCTCAAGCTAATTAAATTAATGAAATGTTGAAGAAGTTTGATATGAAATAATATAAATAAATAAGTACTCCAATGACAATAAGTTATAAGTTGATTCATGAAGATAAGTCATTAGAAGTCAATCAGACCTTGTATAGATCTATGATTGGAAGTATATTGTATACTACTACATCAAGACTAGATATCATGTAGGCATTAGGTATCATGGATACATTTTAGGAAAAAACAAAAGAGACACACTTAAAAGTAGGCAAGAGGACATTTATATATCTCAAAGGTACTATGGACTTTGGTTTATGGTACTCAAAAGGTAAAGATTTCACTTTAACAACATGTACTGATGCAGATTAGGTAGGTAGAATTGATGAAAAATAAGCACAAGCGGTGTTACATTATTTATTGGAAAGAGTCTTGTGTCATGGTTGAGTAATAAAAAATCATTATTTTTCTTATCCATAGTTGAAGCTAAGTATATAGAAGCAACATCATGTTACACAAATTTTATGAATGAAACAGACCTTGAGTGACTTTAAGATTAAGAATGGCAACCTAATTTCTATATTTTGTGACAATACTAGTGCCATTAAAATCTATAATAAT
This sequence comes from Torreya grandis, assembly GCA_037957365.1. Classification (NCBI taxonomy): domain Eukaryota; kingdom Viridiplantae; phylum Streptophyta; class Pinopsida; order Cupressales; family Taxaceae; genus Torreya; species Torreya grandis. Next base: position 2,215,391 of record JARHVA010000781.1, on the reverse strand, counting down.
ATAGTCATGCATTCTAGTACTAATCATGTTCTAGTCAATTATCATTTTATAAGGGAGTAGGTAGCTAATCAGATTATCAAACTAGAGTATGTAACCATAAAAGAACAAGTTGTAGGCATTATTACAAAACCTCTTATAATGGAAACATTTGAGTGCTTAAGGTATGAATTGGGAGTGATTCCTTCCTCTATCGGTCACTAATAAAGTATGAATTTAGGGGGAGCTAACCTTTAGTTATATTTTAGCTCTAAGGATCAAGAGTCAAGAGTCTATCATAATCAAAAGATGTTCAATTGGTAGTGAGTAATATCTTATAGTTTTCTAAGGAGAAGTTTATGGAATTCTCATTATGGAAATGAAGATGGATATTATCAAAAGAAACCTTTTGTTTGGATCAAATAGATTTTATATTATGGAACCCTTTGTCATTGATGTCAAAGGGAGAGAATTAAGAAGATGACTATTTTTAGGGAGAAATAGTGTAGTAATATAGATAGTTGTATAAGGGAGATAAATATCAAGGTGTGTAATTATTATCTAGTTGACTTTGGTGAAGAACTGATAGGGGAAAGATTAAACAAAGGTTAAGTTCTATAGTAAAATTTTGTTCATTTAATGATAAAATCTGCTCAGGTCATCAACTTGTAAAGGTTTGCCATTAATGATAAAGGGAAAGTACGTTGAAATGTTGTCATTGATGTCAAAGGGTTGGTTATTCAGTAAAGAATATTATCATTGATGTCAATAAATTTATGTAAGAAGATATGAAATGCATTAGGTGTGCTACATACTATATCAGGTTTGCTATAGACTGCATCAGGTACTATACACTACATCAGGTATGCTACATACTACATTAATTTTTCTACAAATTGCATTAAGGGTTATATAGATTGCATCAAGTTTGTTATAGACTACATTAGGTTTTTTATGGACTACATCAAGTTTTCTATGGATTGCATCAGGTTTGGTATGGACTGCATCAAATATTCTATTGACTACATCAAATCTATTATGAACTACATCAAGACTACTAGAGACTTCATCAGGATAACACCAAATGTATTATAATGATTACTTGGTCTATCCCAGCTTCGTTTCACTTAGGCCAACCTATGTGAGTGAGATTTTATATATGCTAATGTGAATTATGTTTTCAAAAGAGAATAAATCATTATACACCTGACTATAGAGTTTTGTTTGGCCAACTTTCAAGAGGTTGTTGATCAATGTCTTATATATAAGAAAGATCAAATTATCTTTTTAGTTGTATGGAAATAGAGAATTATTATTCTCTAAGGAGCAGAGAAAAGGTTTGTTGATGAATAGATGGCTAGAGAGCATGATTAGATAATTTTTTTGAGGATCAGATTAGAGGTCTATTGAGAAATAGAGGGCCAAATATGTGTGAGTATGAAATCATCAAATGATTCATAAAGTATATAGAATTAGCTAGTAGAGGTAGTACAATTGTACCATCATTTGTTGATAGAAGCAATTGAGAAAGTTGGATGATTTGAAGCAGCTGAGATGGTGCTTGGAAAAGGGTGTTGAAGCCTTCTATATATTAGCGTCTACAAATCAAGGAGTTGGTGTTTCTTAGCAAGTGGGTCCTTGTTGAATATTTGTATGAAGTTGGTGATTGACTATTTGGGTTTGGTGCCACAAGTGGAGTTGGTGCTCAAAAATCTTGTTGACTTGTTACATAGTTGATTTAGAACATGTAGTCCATGAAGTGATCACTCTGGGTTTTCTTCTCTTTAAGGGTTTCCCACCTATTTCATGTGTTATGTCTTTATGTTATTTATTGTGGTTTTATTTCTCTATGGATTTTGTATTAATGCTTGACTAACAAACTAAATAATTAGAAGAAAGTTTTAATATCTCATTAATTCACCTCCCTCTTAGTCGCTATGCTTCCAAAAAGTCCCCTAAGGACATGGATTTAACCAACCAATTTCATCATTTATCTTGAATACTCAACTCTTGAACACCATTGATCTTCAAGTATCCATGACCCTAGACTAGTTATAGTATCACTTGTTCCCATATGCCTCCTATTTTATGATCCCTCCATTTTTCCTTATGCATTCCAAATATAAGTTATAGGTTGCATCCATAGTAGTGGATCACTATTGTACACACACACCTAAATGAGAGAATTATATGTGATTTATACATCTCCTTAAATTATTGGAATGTAAGTAGTACTCAACTACTTAGTGGGGGTGGTTGGGGTTAGTTCAACCCATATTATGTATCCATATTTTATAGAAAACTTGAGTATTAAAATTAGATCTATGATTTCAAGGTAAAGGAGAAAAAATTATGAACTTGTACATAGGAATGAGCCTTTTATATTTCATTGAACAGTAATTTACAGGCAAGTGAATCAATCTATGAAAAATAGTTTAACATATCTCATAGATAATTTTTTCATATAGATCAAATACCTTTAGTTACCAATAGACTCCAGGTGCTATAGTATGTGTCTAGGCAGGTTTAGATGCTCAATTTATAGATCTAAGTAACTCTAGATTGAGTTTCAGTCCTTCCTGACACTTAAATAAAATAGTAACCAGCTAATTACCCTAGTATTATTAGTCAATTAAATAAATATTAAATTAAAAATGAACATTTATGTTTACATTTATATCTTTTTAATTTATATCTACTTTATATAATATAAATATTCATAGTTATATGCTTGTTTAAATCATTAATAAAATAAGATAAAATAATAATCAACATGAATGTGATTTCCAATAAGGTATGATTATTATTGTCACTCATATCATTATCCATTTATAATTAGAGGACCAATAGGTATTTACATTCCCTTGGGGTCCTCCACTCTTTCCTCCTTCATCCTTTCCTCCACATTCCACTTACTCTACCACCACCCCTCTTGTTCCACCTTCTACTACATTGGGGACATTAGCTAGGTCAATTTGGGTTGGGCCCATTGAATATTTAGGTGAAAAATATCAGATATGGTCTACCATGGGGACCCAAATGTCCAATTATAGTTCTATTAAGACTTAGGGAGGATGACAAGGGTTCTCACATAGACCTTTACTCAGGAATGGAACCTTGTGGTATGGAGGACTGAGCAAGATCTCTTCTCCCTCACCAAAGTAAGGACTATAATTGGAAAAGAGAGGGTATTATATGACACATTACCAGTACTCTAGACCACTAATGAGCTCTATAAAATATTATGGAGAATATTTAAGAGTTAGTTAGGACTCTGGAATCCTAAGTTAGAAGCAATTTCCCCATAGGTCTAGTTGGCAAGATGAAAATAAAACTTACATAGTTATTTGTATCCCTCAAGAAAGTGACTATAGCTTTCTCTTAGAGAAAATATATTTTTTAAATATATGAAAAATAACTAGATAGGATCATTCACATGGATAACAAGTGCAATAAGATAAGTATCGTCACTCACAAATGCATGTTCCTAGAGTTAAAACTAATTCCCCTCATGGACTCAAACTTATATCATAATTTCATAGGGAGAATGAGGACCTTAATTAATAATGTTTTAAGAAACACTCAATCCACCATCATGACCTTAAAGAAGAGTAGTGACCATATCTTTAGTTACTTCAAGGAAGTTAACATCATTATTTTTTTCACCTACATGGCACTTTGCTTGGGCAAGATGAGTTTGAAAGTCCATTTGGCAAATTTTGACAAATATATGAAGATAAAGGTATAAAAAAAAAATTGGAACTAGATCCACCTTGAAAATTTTCACTCAATATAAATCCAACATCAACTAGGTCATCAAGGTAAAGGTCTTATTAGAGGCTCTTCACAATGTGTATAGTAGGTTATTGACTCAAGAATAAGTTTTATTTTAGGAGCCACCACTCCACCAATAAAAACTTGATTATGAGGATAGCTTAGTGGATCAATCCTTGGAAACTTTATAGGGTGCTCAAAGACATTTGGGAGGTGGTACACTATTGAGTTTGAGCTGACAATCTTAGTGATCCCTATTAGGAATCTATTATAGAATTTGGGCTCCCCTTCCCTCTTTATTGTATTTTTTGAAACTATATTTACAATAATTGGGTTTTTTTAACAATTTTTTACATGATGAACATGAGTGGGATCTTTTTATACTATGATGTGGGTCCCATCTGTCTTCTATATATGTTTTTATGCAACTATTTTGTAAAGTTCGACACTTTTGTAATTGAACACTCAAGAGATTAATATAAGTTATTGTATTTATTATCACATAGGTCTTTATTTTCATGAATTTATTCCAATTTTTATTAATAATTGAATATCTTAGTGTTAAATAAATAAACCATGTGTTTCTTGCAAGTGTATGAATTGATTATAATGATTTTTGAGTTATTCTCATTTGTTATTTGAATTATTTCACCTTATTTAAAATTTTGTATGTTCATGTATGTTTATAAATAGTTACTATAGGTGTTAATAAATAAAAGGATGCATGAATTAAACATTCACATTTACCTTTTAATCCCTTCCTTGTGTGGCTAAAGTTTTAGCTTTTGTGAAACTCAACATGTAGTGGTAAAAATATAGTTGGGCACATTCTTAGTTCTCAATCATTTATGTTACTTATTAATCTAGAGAGATTAATTTTCTACCTTACAATATTTCCCTTTTGATGTTTTTTTTTACCAAGTGATCTTCCCCATCTTCTATAATGGTGAAGTGAAGCAAAGTATAGCTCAAAAGGTAAATCTATTGAAATTGGTTTGGTTGTCATTGAATAAGTTATGTTAATGAGATAATAGGAATTGACTCTCTAATGATATAATTTCATCTCTTAGAGATATATTCCAAGTAGGTTATTTAATGGATCCCAATACTTATATCTCATGTCCTAGATTGTCTCAACATCAATCCTAAAACAAAATGATGTAAGTCTTCTATTTTTTCCCTGATCTCACTCAATGCATATAACTCAATAAATGTATTTGAGAGAATGAGACATTAGACTGAACAATAATTATAATTACGTAAAACAAGTAAATAATAAAATTTAATATAATTCACATACTTATTGATATTATTAATCTTATGAATTAAAAAAATCAATAATTCTTAGACAAACTCAAAAAAATGGATAAATGAAACACATGATTTGTCTTATATTATTCAAGAAGTTTTTATGCCTCATAATTATATGCTTTGTAATTATGTTTATGATAATATGTATTGAGATTATTCATCTTTAAATATTAAATGTTATGATGTCTTTATGTAACTTATTGATTGTCATAATTTTACTTTTAATAAATATTTTCCACCCATGTTTGTGATAGATGATGAAATGACACATGAATGCATCTTTCTAATATATAACCATTCCTACTAGTCATGCATTGTCAATGATACATTCAATAAGTGAACTTTAAAAATGATTCAATGTATTAACCTTAGAATCAATATCATCTAATGCTTGGGTTGATCATAATGTTTTATAAGGACAACCTATAGTACATAGAATACTCAATCATCTTTATCTAAGAGGATATTTTAATGCCTATATTTCACTTAATTTATGGGCATGGATATCCCTGTATCCACCTTATACACTTTCTACCTTACCTTGGAAAACATGGACATGATTAAGTAGTATTACTAAAAACTTTCCACTAAAGTTTAAAAGGTCTTACCCTAGATTAGTTTTGCAGCCTACCTAATGAATCTATATGTTTTTAATTAAAACTAAAAGAGACTTTTTTATCTCATTTCAACAATAACATATGTCTATAATTAACAATAGAACACATACAAAAACTTCAACAAGGTCATTATAAACCCATAAAGGATTACATTTTATGATTTAAATATAAACTAAATTGTTATATATATCAACCAACCAACTTAGAGAAGCAATTCATCTTTATCAAAGTTCTTTCACCCATAGTTAGGTAAAAATCACACTATCATGTATGTTTTTATTTTATGTGAATTTAATATGACATCCTTCATTATGAATGTGCTATTTTAGATTCACAAGTCCATTCTTATAAGACTAAAAATTCCCAAGAATCAATGACATTAAGAATCAAAAGTGATTTTCCATCTAAGAATGAACCTACATATAAGGCAACCAATAAGGACACACACTTCACAACCTCTATCCCTTTTATTATTAACCAACCTAAATTATTTTGATGACTCAGGGACAAACCAAGTAACATATTAAAAATTTTACTTGATAGGAAGCTAATCACATTACCTTCTTTTAGGCATCATCCTTCATATTGTTTAACATGAATGGGAGTAAGGTCATTTTTTAACTACCATCAAATAAATAAGCATAGAGATGAATTTTTATTTTTCATTATAACTATAAATAAAGGAACTCATGGCCAATGGTGTAATTAAATTTGAAAAATCTAATGAAAAACCTTTGGATTTAACTCATCTACCCTCATCTATTTCATAATCTAAGCAAGTCAATATATCCCATGTGGTTTCTAAGTGTCACACATCATAAAATAAATCTAAAAAAGAATAAATGGGAATTAAATATTTTATATATGGTTAATATAGGAAATTAATTATGGTTGATGATAATATCTAACATAATACATGCATAATTGATTCCTTAAATAATTAGGGCATGATGAGAATGAGTTAAAACATTAAATCACCCCTGAAAGGTTATTAAGAATGTCACATTTATGATTTATTTTGAGAATAATATAGTGGAAACATTATTCATTTTATTACCTACCATTATAAAATTTAAAAATATATTCATAAAACCATGGTTAGATAAAATGGAAGAAACAATTTACAATGTCAAAAATATCATTTCATTTGATTTTGAAGGAGATTCAATCACACTTAAATGAGAAAATACATACATAAAAAACATGAGAAACATATTACCATGGGTGCAAATACACTTACAAGTACACAAAAATGAATTCTAAATCAATGTAATTCATAATAAAATTAGGAAAATAATTAGATACTAAGTACTACTATTATACATTAGGAACAATAAAATCAAGAATCTCAAATTCATATTATGAATATCATCGATCAATAAATTATCTAAAGAGGATCCAAGATAATTATGTAATATAATTATAACCATTAGGGTTCTTATCAGATCAACAAAAATAACATCTCCAAATGATACATACACTCATGAACTAGATCATGAGTGTCAACATAATAAATTAATTGAATAATATGTGTCTTAATTTGGTGTACATGCTTTTCTAGATTGACTCATCTCATTTAACATTTATGAATGCGTGATAAATTCATTGGGTATTCAAACTCAAATCATACATTTCAATTTAATGATATATCATTTAAATATAATTATGATGGAAGTTAGATCATTTCTAAAACTCTAGTTAAAATTCTTTATATTTATATTAGGTTAATATGCTACAAACATAGATGTAAATGAAACATGAAAATAATTTAAAGGAATAGCAATAAACATGTATGTAGTCAAATATCATAACATCAATAACATATAAATGGCCAAGTATCAAGTGTAATATCACATGTATAAAATTAAAAAAACACATGTCAAAGTTATATATAATAAATAATAAAAAATATAGTGTCTCAATACAAAGGAAAATAAATCACTCAATAATAGTTTCATGCTCACTCTCAACCTCCACATCAGTATCAACATCTTGATCTCTAGGATCTCTATCATCATGAATGGATTTTAAATGAGACCTATTATGTATTTTGATCCTCAAATATATCAAATCTCACTTTTAATATATAATACTCTTCCAATAACTTTATATTATAACCATATAAATGAAATACTCAAATAAAATGGTATACTCGAGTTTCTCACCCTAATTACATGGGGTATCTATCGAGACACAATTTGACTCTCAAATAATTAGCCTCCCTCCTAAGATCATCTCACTAGTATTTAAGTCCACATAAGCTATGATGGCATGGTCTACATGACTAAAATTGGGAGCATGCACACTAACAATCTAATCTAGTCTCTTCAAAATCTCACTCTGTATGGCATTATCAAGAATCAACCATGTAAAAAAATGAACATATCCCTTAATTATAAGGGTCCAATGATCATATCATATGTAGTGCATAAATAGTTACATAATATTATAATATAATAAAAAATATTTAAATTTATTAAACCTAATACGTAATGTGAATACATTCCATGACCTACAAGAGGCACACCTGATTATATTTTGACATCTTAAATATATATTTTTGTAATAAACTAACATATAAAACATTAAAGGTCAAAATTATGGGTTCCACCATTGAATATACTAAGCAATGTATTTTGTGTCATCACCAATAACAACATTATTGGGAGATTCAACTCTTTTACTAGTATAGGAGCTGAAAATGTAACTATGGGATGACCCTACTCTCTTTATAGCCATTCAAATATCTGTGCATGATTAAACATGATAGGAGGTGAGGGTAATACCTAAATAATCCCAAACTATGTCATAATACTCTTGTATTTAAAATGCTCATAAAAACAAGCAAAGTGATCATGAAAAAAATAACTAACACAAATCCACCATAGTATAATTTCATACTTGATTCATCCCAAAAAATCTTAATAGGGCCTTCAAATAATATCATCCATTGTTAGTATATTTAATAAACTTTGATAATCCATGGTATTTTGGCCTAAAGAACACATACCACTAAGCCATATATTTGTGTATATATGGGTGGGCCTAGTCAAAAATAATAAAAATAATGGGGTGAGCCAAAATTATATGCTTTTATTCCCAAATATATAATAAAGAAAATAAATCTAAACTGTAATTATAATCTTCTCAGGTGAATCAATAGAAATCACTAAATAAATGTGCAAGTATAGTGTGAATTCAACAATTTATGTGTTGTGAGTCTTTATATCATCAATAATATTATGATTCTAATAGGAAATAGTAACTCCATGACTGTAAAAAATAATAAATAAAACTATTATGATAAACATAATTTTATATAATACAATCTCTGAAATCAATATGGCAAAATCATTGGGGGTATATAGAGTACCATAACTATGTCTAGCTATAAATTATGCACGCATTATTTTTGTCCTAATCCCTCAGATGATTGTAATATAACTCATATGGAATAATAGTTAATTTGAATATGTGTCATGTATCATCTAGTGTCATAATCATCTATCCATTCATGAGAAAAAATTACAAGTAATTTCATTCCACCTCTCTACCAAGGTGGTCATAAAATCAATATCTTATGGAATGGACTCTAGGCATCCATAATAACCAAACATTACATTGTAAATATGTCTCTAATAATCAATAAAACCAAAACACTAAATGGTGTCCATATTTTTACCCTTGGAAAAATCTCTAACACATGTCTCTTAGAAAAAAAAAACAAATCCAAGATTAGATCTAGCATAAAACATGATAAAATGTAAGATAAATATTTTTTTTAAAACTTTGAAAACTAATAACATGGTTTTTTTAAAAAATATTTATCATACTTAATGTACTATTTAAATACCATCTCCCTCATGATAAAATTTATTTAAGTAGTAAATAAATCAATACACTAATTATTTCATAGCTGCAATACACTACTAAAAATGAATAGAAAATTTTGGTAGGACATTGCTAGAAAACTTTGGATAGTGCCAATAAGAGTTTGGAGACATACCTATGTAAATTTGAAATAAAATTATAAACCTATATAAAAATACATTAAAATGTGACAAAATTAACAAAATTAAAAAAAAATAGAATATTAAAAACGAATATGAAATGTAATTTTTCAAAAAAATACTAGGCCGAGTGGTTCCTCTACCTAGAGGGTTGTAAATATGCACTAAATTTAGTAGGGAGAACACCCCATTGTAACAAAATTACATCAGATCAAATTTTAAAAATAAATAATTAACTAAATTACAAATTATTTATATAAATAGAAATCTTGACTCGAGTTATACCAAATGACATTTGGCACCTATATGTGAAACTTAGGAGTGTTAAGTATTAATTTAAGAATGCATGGAAATAATGATATCATAAACATCACTTATCCATTTTACCTATTTTTATTTATGTTATAACACATGTGAATGATCGTTTGTATGGTGACACTTATATATTCATTTATTTCTATGACAAAGCAGGTGGTTTTATGAACCTATTTATTATATATACATGAGCTTGATTAAAACCCTAAATCATTTTTAGTATCATTATGATTGGGTTAAATTATGATACATGTTTTAAAACATCAACATTTACCTTAGAAATATTACACCATCATCAATATAATACAAGTATAATTTATTCTCTAAAATGACAATTTATGATTGAATCACTTTCCTAAGCTTGTAGATAACAATTAGAACCTATTATGAAACATGATTTATTATGGCATTCAATTTCTCACTAGGGGCATATAAGTTGACTCCCATCAATAAGTACACATCCACCCAAATAGGTGATATAAATAGTTTAATGTAATCATGTATATCATTTATAAGGCTTCTAATGACATTTACTTCTTAAATTTTTAGGGATTACATACAAGGCTTACATTATTGTATCTTTTTATGGTTTATTTACAAATATGATAGTTACTATGGAATATAATTTCCAATGATATTTTAATTCATTTAAATGTGGATGTATAATAATAATCTCTAGTTATTATTATATATATGTTTTTATATTAGGGAGAATGCATTTACCAAATCTATAAACCAAAAACAAGGGTAGGTTTTAAGTAGGACCCAAAACCTAAAAAATAAAGAAGTTAGAGATAAAATAATGAAGGTATAGTATATGTTCCACCAATACAATGAGACTAGCAAGAGCCTAGACTGCTAGAACATAATAAATAAATAATGAATAAACATCTAAATAATATCTAAAACATTGGAAAAATATAGTTCAACAAACCACCTATTAGAATAGCAAGAAGATAAATAAGGGACAAAGGATAAGAGTTTAAAAAATAACTTACATCTCCAAAAAAATCCTAAAGATTTACTTTCTTGATTTAACATAAATTTTAAATAATTTCAATCCTAGAATTTTTTGGTGCCCCTTTTCAACTTCTTTCCTTATTTCCTTACTCATAACTTCATTATTTTCTTGGTTTTCCCTTCTTAAATTCCATGATTAGCTTTTCTTATTTATTCTCACTCCTTGTTCTTCCACATATTTTATCATTCAAATTTTTATCTAATGATGAAGAGATCACATTTGTATCTAAATAATAAAAACAAGGGGAAGAAACATATTATTCATTACCATTTCCTTTATCTAACTCTTTTGAAATATCCTCCTTTGGTTGTGTGACTTTATTACAATGATCATAAAGAGTATATGGAAAAAATCTTCCTCAATGTAGACTTTATCACCATTTTTTAACCCTTGAAACCAATATCATGTATTAAAGGTACATCCATGGTGCATATATAAGGTGAGGGTTGTTCAAAATATTTCCTTTAATTAAAATGTTTCCTTCTCCTTTAGCATGAGATGGTTTTGGTTTGTATTTTGGAGGTTGGTTATCACAATATACCTGGTGATCCTCATTATGGCACTCCTCCTACACATGGCTGTTTGGTTCTTTATCCTTGTTTTCCTTTTAAAACAAGGATTGACATTAGATCCTAAAAAGGGTTTATTCAGAATGAATAAAAATTTTATTTTCAAGCCTTGGAGTTTGTTACTAGTTTGATGTTAGATTTATGTTAAGTAATTTTTTACTCTACGTTGCTTTCAAATTTTTAGTTGAACACTGCAATTTTGGTTCCTATGCACTTTAAGTGAAGCCACAGAGTTTTGGAGCAGAAGACGGGTTCATTTTTGCCTAAATGTTAAAGTGCAATGGAAGCTGCCAAGTGTCATCCTCAGAGCATGGTCCCTTTTTGCCTCTCTTGTTCATTTCATTTCAATTTTGGCTTAAGTATTGGATTCAAGAAGAAGCAACCACGTTTCAGCTTCTGGGAGATGAAGATGGATAGATGGCAACTTCTGAGGACCTCATTGTAGCCTTCTAAAGAACCACAGAACGCACCATGTGTCAGCATCCATGTATCATAAGAGGCACTCATGTTTCCTATTTTGACAACACTTCCAATGATCTAAGTAACTGAAAAAGTGGAAAGTGCTAGGTGGAAATAGCGAAGGCCCTAAACTACCTTTTGAAAAAGCTCAGAGGTCACCACGTGTCGACATCTGAGGAACTTTGGTTCAATGCTTGGGTTCAATGATTTCATTCAATGCATAAAGGCATCATTTCATTTTTCTCAAAGTGCCATAAAGTAGTGGATGTTGCCAAGTGTCACTCTTTGAGTTCCTCACTTACTCCATCCCTAAAAAAGCGGAAGGTGCCACATACCCTTAGTAGGAGAAGCAGATCGTGCCACGCATCTTCCTAGAGGCAGTGAAGGCTACCATGTGCCAATTCCTAAGAGACCATCTTTGAGTTTCATCACTGAATAGAGGTCGTGGTGGGCCTTGGGTGTTACTTCAAGGTCTGCAAAAGTTGCCAGGTGTCACCATCCGTAAAAGTCTAATATATGTCCCAAATGATACTACAACAGCGCAAGAAAAGTAGAGAGAGCCGCGTGTCTTCAATGAACCAGGAAGAAAGCACCAAGTGTCATTTTTTAGTGCCTTCTAAGTGATTAAGAGGATTTTTAGAAAATTGACTAAGTGTCCTCTCCCATTCCAAACATAATAGAGTGTTTCGTGTATCTGTTGCCATAAAGCAAAATAGAGGGAAAATCAGCTGGAGTTAATTCGAGTAGATGAAATAGTTCATCAGGTAGATTTTTTGAGCCACCCATAGCATTGAAGGCACAAAATATTTTTATCATGTGTGGGAAGGATGAAAAATATTGTGTGGGAAAGGGGGATGATGTAGGGAGACATCTGAGTCTATATAAGGAGAATTGTAAAATCAGGGAAAGGGGGGGATTTTATAGTTTTAGACTTTTCAGAGTTTTGACCATTAATATCATTTGCTTTTATTCCATTTTCCTAAGTTGAAAGGTTTATATGACTGTGTGTGTTTTTGCATCTTTTGTATGACTAGAAGATTTAATAAGAAAATTAAACACTATGCCCTTGTTGATGTTATCTGTGTCAATTACAAAGTAGTTTATGCTATAGATTTTCTACTGTTGTGATTGGAAATGTTATTTGCTTTTGTCTCATTTTTTGGAGCCCAAAGTTCTACATAATTGTGCATGACTTTTGTGCCTCTTATGTGATCAAAGGATTCTATTAATAAGATAGAACACTATGCCTTTGTTGACAATTCCTATATCTCAGCAAAAGACTCCCATATTATGAGCCTATGTTTCTGTTATTCCAACCTTTTACATTGATCATGCACTTGTCTACTCTTAAATGTAATAGAATCATATAATAACCTCACTATGCTCAGGTTAGGATTAGGATTACACTCAGGTGCATCACCATAGTTAGGTTTCTAATTCCTACATTTTGCATTTCTATTTAGTCTCCTATCCCTTTTCCCCAACAACCATAAAATAGAAGAGACTAGCTTCTTTAAAACATGGAGGTTGTTTCAAGCCACATTTTCCCACAAATTGAAACTTCCCATTGTTGATTGGTTAAGATCTAGCACAATTTTACACCATCAATAGTTTTTGGAAAGCCCAGTGGGACCGTCTTAAAACTTCAAGACTGCATGAACCAGAGAGCTACGAGGAGTTAGAGCTGTGGACCAGTCACCAGATCATAATCTGCTACAAATCTAGGTATTCTTTTGCCACCTCTGGTAGTCCAAGAAGAAGAGCTAACCAATTTCTATGAGTACTGAACATGGGAGCCAATGTCCCTCTAAGAAATTATGTGAGCTGAAACACTGGTAGCCCCTTAATCCTCCCAACACCACCAACTATTTGGGACCCTATTCTAGGAAATGCTCTAAAGGCTCTACCCAAATTTAGTGGGCAAGACTTAAAAACACCTATGGAATATCTTCAAGCTGTATCAGATGTCTGTGCCATACATGGTGTCACAAAGCAAAATGTGGCCCTAAGGTTGTTAGCAGCCTCTTTCAAAGGGAAGGCTTTAGAATGGTATCGGTCCTTGACCCCAAATACCATTTCTACATGGGACCAGCTTGGAGATCTATTTTTTGAAAGATTTTTAGAAAAGGGTGATAAGTCCTCTTTATTACAGAAATTGATCACCATTCAAAGGGGACCACAAGAAGACATGACTAACTTCAACTCCAGATTCTAGAAAACTTGGGACAAAATCCCTGTTACAACTAAGCCACCCTTTGGTATGGCCATAGTATTCTATCTCAAAGCTTTAAATTTAGATATATCTATTATGATTCAGTCATTGGGAGGACACACTTTTCCAATAGATTATGACCTTGCGGTCAGAGCTGAAAATCATTTAATTGATGTTGAAAAGTTACCTCCAAGGCCTCCCATGCCTATGTTCCTAGAAATCTCCTTATCTTTACCTCAAGAGGTTCCTAAAGCTGTAAGCCCCCTATGTCTATGTATGCTTACCCTTCCCCATCTACGAAACAACCAGTCCCTACTCCATCATCTGAGATGGATGATATCAAGAGTATGCTAAGAACATTCTCCAATGAGTTGATTAATATGAAGAGGTAGCATAATACTTTCCCCAAACCTCCTTATCAAGGCTATCAAGGAAATAGATTTTCATCTCAGCCAAACTAGTATCAAGGCCCTCCAAGGCAAACCAACAATCAACTATTAAATCAATTAGTTGTTGTTCCCACACCCTCATAGACCATTCCTCCCAACTCAAATAGGGAGATGGTTCTAGGTCAAAATAATTATGTGGATGATACTAACGCTTGGTGTTTCCCTTACAATGATGCTCACACCCCCAGATATTGTCCTAGAGGCAATCTACAACAAAGGGTGGCCGAGCAGAGAAGGATGGATGGTTTGTTTACTAGTACCAGTAGCAATCAAGCCTACCAATCTCTTGGCATGTAGAATTCAGTACTAGTGGCTCAGATGCAAGGAATGTCCTTATAGCAAGAGGAAGAAATAGCCCCAGAACATGATTTTTTCTCATGGGTTGAGGATGAAGAAGCAATTTTCTTGAATGAAGCATCCACCTCCCAAAGGCCAGTAGTACAATCCAATTATTACACTAGATCAAAGAGGAGAATGGTGGAGCAGCCTAAGTTTGTAAGTGTTCAAGTCAAGAATAATCCTCCATCTCAGGGGCAAAGGAATGTTGTTTTTAGACAAGAAGTACCCCAACTAGTACAAGATCAAGGGATTCCTACCCAAATTCAAGAAAGAATGAGGTATCCCTATTACCAAAAAACTCTGTCTTTGGGACCGATCAATATTGTGGACCAATTAAAGAAAACTCTAGCACAAGTGTTGATATGGGATATTTTGGCAATTCCTGAACAAAAGACACTACTACAAGAAGCTCTGCAAGGGCAAGGGGCACCTGAAGGTGTTATTACCAAGGGAGGGCCTACTAGGAAGGAAAAGCTCGAAGATACGGTTCCTCTAATGACAATAGCCTTCATGAACAATGCAGTATAAGTAAGTAAATCCAACCCAGAGCCTTTCTATTTAACTATGATGGTTGGAAATAAACTCCTACATAATGCATTGGTAGATTCAGGAGCTATTACCACTGTGATGCCTAAGCAAATAGTTGATTCCTTAGAAATAAAATATGAACCCCTTGCAAAGGGAGTTATGCAACTAGATGGAAAAATAGTGAAAACCATAGGGAGAATCAAACAACTCCCCTTATAGTTATACACATGTCCCAATATAATTGTCAACCAAGATATAGTTGTCATAGATATACCTACCATCTTTGGTTTATGTTTATCCAGAGACTTTACAGTAAAAATAGGAGGGTATATGTCTCTTGACTGGTCTCACCTCATTCTGAGAACCAGGTATGGTTCAAAGATGAAAATTCTATCTAAACCACTGTCCAAAGACCACATCACCAATGAACCAACAACAAGATTAGAAGCAGATCATGCCATGATGAATAAAGAAGAAAGAAATTTTGTCAAAGAACTAGGAGAATGGACTAAGCATGATCAAGAAGAAGAAAATAGCCAGTTGTTGGCCATGATGCATAGCGACCCGTATGGGAACTATGACTCTACTGGTTTGGGCACGTATGTCATTTTTGATGAGGATCAAGTGATCCCAAATGTTATAAGAGAAGAGGCACCTATTGCTTAAGATTTGGAGGTTTGGACTTTAAATTTTGATGGGGCCAGAAGTAAACATGAAGCTGGAGCAGGAATTTGTCTTACTGCTCTAAATGGTGATAAAATTTTAAGGTTTATCCGATTCCAATTTGCTTGCACTAATAATGATGAAAAATATGAATCTTTAGTACATGGGCTCTTGTTAGCCTAGAAAAAGGGAATAAAGAATCTAAAAGTAAAAGGAGATTTGGAACTAGTAGTGAAGTAAATACGAGAAAAAATGGCAGCCAAGAATGTGAGAATGAGGTCTTACAGGCATAAGATTTGGGATTTGATAGAAGACTTTGATGCCTTCAACATTGAAATAATCCCTAGAGTCAAAACACCAAGGCTGATGGATGGCTCGAATTGGCTCACAGTTTAACCCAACAACTGGCTTATTGGTTAACAATGAGTTAGTAAAAGTTATAGTGAGGTCAACCATCCCAGACAATGACAAAAATTGGCAAGTGTTTGAAAATGATGCTCAGGTAGTATCTTTCTTGTAATAATTAGTCGAGTTTGTGGATCAATTGAAAACTAGAATTGAAGAGGCATATGGTGATCAGATTATTCAATTAATGACTAATAAGCTTCCCAAAGGATTGATCACTTTAGAAAATTTGTTTGATTCAGAGGATGTAAGCCTGGGAAAGAAAAGGTTTCAGGTAGATAAGGCAGACTATTCTGAAGTGGAGGTGAGCGATGGGAAAAGACTAAAGGTCAAAAATTCTACAACTCCAAAAGAAAAGGAAAGATTGATCGAGTTGTGCCAAAAGTATGATAGAGTCATAGCTTGGAGCTATGAAGACCTTTATGAATACAACAGAGACATTATCCAGCATACCATAGAATTGACTGAGGAATCCAAACCCATCAGATAGAAATAGAGACCAGTAAATCCAAGGATAGAGCCCCTAATGGTAGATGAGTTGTAGAAACTTCTAGATTCCAAAATAATATTTCCAATCAAACACTCAACCTGGGTATCAAATCTAGTCCCAGTTAGAAAAAAGAATGGAGATATAAGGCTATGTGTGGATTTTAGAGATCTAAATAGAGCATCTCTGAAGGACCACTATCCCTTACCCTCCATGGAACAAATTCTACAAACTGTGGCTAGATCAGAGAGGTTTTCTCTACTTGATGGTTTCTCTGGGTATAATCAGATCTAGCTCACTGAGGAAGACTAGTATAAAACTGCTTTCACTACCAAATGGGGGACATTTGCCTACGCAAAGATGCCATTTAGATTATCAAATGTAGGAGCCACATTTTAATGAGCTATGGATATAGCCTTTGGTGAACTTATAAACAAGTTCATCCTGGTCTATCTGGATGACCTCACTATTTTCTCAAAAAATGTTGATGATCATTTTGATCATTTAGAGTCTGTCTTCAAGAAATGTCAAGATTTTGGGATATCTTTGAATCCCAAGAAGTGTATTTTTGTTGTGCCTTAGGGTAAACTATTGGGGCACATAGTATCCAAGGAAGGGGTTTCTATAGATCTTGAGAGGATCATAGCTATAATGGACCTACCTCTCCCAGCCAATAAAAAGGCAGTCTAGTCCTTTTTGGGAAGGATCAATTTTGTCAATAAATTCATATCTAATTTTGTAGGCTTGGTTAGGCCAATGACACTCTTGCTAAAAAAGGACCTAACCTTTAAGTGGTCAACAGAAGGAAAACAAGCTTTCAAAGGGATCAAGAAGGCTATCTCAGCAACCCCAGTGCTCAAGAACCCAAATTTTTCCATGCCCTTTCTAATGTATGTCTATGGAGGGGAGTCAAGTATTGTTGTTGTCCTAACTCAAAAGAATGATAGGCTAGAGGGGGAGCACCCAATAGCCTTTTTCTCAAGAACTCTTAGAGATTATGATACCATGTACAATTTTATAGAAAGACAAGCCTATGCCATGGTGAAAGCCCTCAAGAAATTTAGGCATCTAATCTCAGGGAACAAAATTATGATACTTGTGGCTCACCCAAGTGTCAGGGAATACATCATGGAGGGGGAGATTATAGAGAAAAGAGCCAATTAGATCCTTAATATCCTTGAATATAATGTGGAGGTTAGACCCACCAAGCTGTTTAGGGGTAGGGGTCTGTGCCAATATATAACCCAAGAGCTGCAAAAGATGCTACCTAAGGAAGCAGATTTGGAAGGAGAGCCAGAGATGGTTCTTAAGTTACAAGAGGTTGATCTAGAATCCTAGGTCACCAATAGGATTCAATTCATGAAAAATGGGTTTTATTTGAGAGAACTCCCTCAAAACAAGAGGAGGCATTACAAGATACAGGGAGTTCATTTTGTCTTAATTGAACAAGTCGTTTTCAAAAGAAATTCTAATGGGAAATTGTTAAGATGTGTAGAACAGGCTGAAGCCAAAAGGATACTACACAAAATGCATTATGAAACATCAGGAGGGCATTTTTTTTCAAAGACCACAACCATAAATATAAGTGAGGTAGGATATTTTTGGCCTACTTTATTTGTAGATTGTTATTAGCTGGTTAGAAAATGTCAATCCTGCCAGTATTATATGGGGATGCAGAGGAATGCAGCCATGCCCCTCAGTCCAATAGTTGTGGATGAAACTTTTGCCCAGTGGGGTCTTGACTTCATTGGGATGATAAATCTAGTGTCCATCATGGGTCACATATGGATATTAACTGCTACAGACTATTTCACCAGATGGACTGAGGCAGTCCCACTTAAGGAAGCAACAAAGAATGTGATCCTAGATTTTCTAAGAGGTATCACTACTCACTTTGGGGCTCCTCACACCATCATTTCAGATAATGCTAAAGCATTCTTGGGTTATAAGGTATCTAACTTTGCCTTGAGACATGGAATATATCTAAAAACCTCATCTAACTATTACCCTCAAGGTAATGGTTTGGCAGAGTCAACCAACAAGAACCTAATAAGACTCATCAAAAGAGTGGGGGCAGATCATCACAAAGAGTGGCACAAAGTGCTTAATATAGCACTATGGGTTGATAGGATCATGCCCAAGCAGGTGATCAAAATGTCTTTGTATGAATTGGTGTATGGAAAGTATGTTGTGATTCCCCTAAGTTTGGAAATCCCTGCTCTTCAGCTGATCAAGCAAATTGAGATCGCAGAAAATGGCCCCATGCAAGTCAGACTCGCAAAACTTTTGGAAATTTAGGAAAAGAGAGATATAGCCCATGATTCCATGATCAAGAATCAAGGAATGGTTAATGACTACTTTAATAAAAGGGCTTTGAATCCTAATTTTGAAGTAGGATTGATTGTTCTGAAATGGGATGTAAGGGCTGCCAAACCAGGTCAGTATACCAAATTTGAAGCATTATGGACTGGTCCGTATAGGATTTGTGCGTGTAAGCAAGAAAATTCTTTTGAGTTAGAATCAATGGAGGGAGAACCTAAAGGATTCCTATAAACAAAATTTATTTGAAACTTTTTAATTGACTTGGGTCTCTCATGTATTATAGTTAAATAGTTTCCCTTCTTTGCATTGTTTCCCTATTGTTTTCATGCTTTGCTCTTTTGTAACTGTAATTTTCACAATTTTGATCAAGTGAGAGGTGGAGTTTCTTTTTGAGTAGGCTCAAAAGTCCTAAGGGTCACCAGTAACTATAGAATAATTTTTTACTCTATGTTGCTTTCAAATTTTTAGTTGAGCACTGCAATTTTGGTTCTTGCGCACTTTGAGCAAAGCCATAGAGTTTTGGAGTAGAGGATGGGTTCATTTTTACCTAAGTATCAAAGTGCAGTGGAAGCTACCAAGTGTCATCCTCATATCACAGTCCCTTTTTGCCTCTCTTATTCTTTTCATTTCAATTTTGGCCTAAGTATTGGATTCAAGCAGAAGCGGCCATGTGTCAGCCTCTTAGAGACAAAGATGGATCGCTGGCGACTTCTAAGGACCTCATTGTAGCCTTCCAGAGAACCATGAAATGCACCACGTGTCAGCATCTGCATATCATAAGAGGCACCCATCTTTCCTATTTTGACAAGACTTCTAATGAGCTAAGCAATTGAAAAAGCAAAAAGTGCTAGGTGGAAATAGCAGAGGCCCTAAACTACCTTTTGAAAAAGCTTAGAGGTCACCACATGTCGACATCTAAGGAACTTTGGTTCAATGCCTAGGTCCAAGGCTTTCATTTAATGCATAAAAGAATCATTTCATTTTTCTCAAAGTACCATAAAGTAGCAGATGCTACCAAGTGTCACTCTCTGAGTTCCTTGCTTACTCCATCCCTGAAAAAGTGGAAGGCACCACATACCCCTAGCAGGAGAAGCGGATCATGTCATGCATCTTCCTAGAGGCAGCAGAGGCTACCATGTGCCAATTCTCAAGAGACCATCTTTGAGTTTCATCACTGAATAGATGTCGTGGTGGGCCCTGGGTGTTACTTCAAGGTTTTTGGAAGTTGACAGGTGTCACCATCTGTAAAAGTCTAATATATGTCCCAAATGATACTACAACAGCCCAAGAAAAGCAGAGAGAGATGTGTGTCTTCAATGAACTAGGAGGAAAGTGCTAAGTGTCATTTTTTAGTGCCTTCTAAGTGATCAAGAGGATTTTTAGAAAATTGACTAAGTTTCCTCTCCCATTTGAAACATAACAGAGTGTTCCATGTATCTATTGCCACAAAGCGAAATGGAGGGAAAATCAACTAGAGTTAATTTGAGTAGATGAAATAGTTCATCAGGTAGATTTTTGGAGCCACCCACAGCATTGAAGGTGCTGACTATTTGTCTCCTATGTGGGAAGGATGGAGAAGATTGCACAGGAAAGGGGGATGATGTAAGGAGACATCTGAGTCTATATAAGGAGAATTGTAAAATCAGGGAAAGGGGGGGATTTTATAGTTTTATACTTTTTAGAGTTTTGACCAATAATATCATTTGATTTTGTTCCATTTTCTTGAGTTGAAAAGTTTATATGACTGTGTGTGTTTTTTCATCTTTTGTATGACTAGAAGATTCAATAAGAAAATTAAACACTATGCCCTTGTTGATGTTATCTGTGTCAATTACAAAGTAGTTTATGCTGCAGATTTTCTAGTGTTGTGATTGGAAATTTTATTTGTTTTTGTTTCATTTTATGGAGCCCAAAGTTCTACATAACTGTGTGTGACTTCTACACCTCTTATGTGATCAGAGGATTCTATTAAGAAGATAGAATATTATGCCTTTGTTAACAATTATTGTATCTCAGCAAAAGGCTCCCCTGTTGTGAGCCTTTATTTCTATTATTCTGACCTTTTACATTGATCATGCACTTGTCTGCTCTTACATTTAATAGAATCATATAATAGCCTCACTGTACTCAGGTTAGGATTAGGATTACACTTAGGTGCATCGCCATAGTTAGGTTTCTAATTCCTACATTTTGCATTTCTGTTTAGTCTCCTATCCCTTTTCCCCAACAACCATAATATAGAAGAGACCAGCTTCTTTAAAACTTGGAGGTTGTTTCAAGCCACATTGTCCCACAACTTGAAACTTCCCATTGTTGATTGGTTAATATCTAGTGCAATTTTACACCATTAACAATTTCATTATACCATTCTTCTCTTTGTTTATTATCTTAATTTTATGAATTGATTTATTTACAACTCTATCTTTTTTAACCTCCTTTGAAATGGGATTCTTCATTTTTTTTCATACTCTCTATTAGCTTTCCTTGATGAGATGGGTTTTCATCCATTTCCTTAATTTATGGTATTTTGGGCATACCATTAAGTATTTTTTAATATCTATCATCTAATTCTATTTTCTAGATTTTGGAACTAAAATTGATGGATGTATAAATAACCTTTCTAGATTTAACATTTATACAAAATATTTCATAAATAAATTTTTTTTGGATCTCATAATAACATCTATAGTGACTAATTCCTTCAAATATTTTTGAAATTTATCTAAATACTTATCTTTACCAAAATTATAGAGGAAACTCTAGAATTCTAACCTAAATGGGGAAGTCACTAATGTCTTCTTTGTCTAGGTCAAAGCCCAATTTCCATTTTTTAAGCTAATCCCTATTTTTCCAAGAAACCTAGGCCCATCTAAAATTATTATCACACATTTATCATAAGTTGAGAATGAAAATATGAAAAATACATTAGATATAACTTCATATTGGTTTTAATTTTCACGGAGCCCAACTTCTAACAATATCAATATTGGGTCTAGCTCCAACAAAATTTCCTATGAAAGAGATTGAAAATTTAGTATCTTATATATCTACCACATCTCAATAAATTTAAGAATTAGAACCTCATTTTTAGAGATAGGTTTGATATCAAAAATAAAATCATGAGATAAGGCCTTACCTTTGAGCGTATCTTCCCATGATCTTAGTTCTTTTCTCCCATCATTATCAAGGGAGGTAATGGTTTCTATACTTTTTTTGTTCAATGAAATAAAAATGAGTAACCTTCCTAGAATAAACAACTAGATCTTAGGGATCCCATAATGGTAAATCACCCCTTTCCTCATCCTCATGTGCATCAGTATTGTTGGTCTTTATCTTCTCAAATTAAGTATTAAATTTTCCCACCCAATAGTAGTTTTCAAACTCCTTACCTCTGCACTATCCATCACTCATAATATATATATATATATATATATATAGTGTAAACATAAATTTAATCATTAAGTGTTTGATAATTTTTAATCTTGGAATACTTACTTTACTTGCCCATTTTCCATTCTACTAACTTATAGTCTCTATGGGATTATTAATCATATACAAATTATATTTATATTACTCAAAACATCATTCATACATTCCTATTTTTATTAAAGGTTAATATTATACAAGTTCCAATAGTATTTTTCCTTATAGGATAAGACCATAATAGGTTAGATATTACTACACTATGAGCTTCTCCACTAGTGTGCCTTATCCCCCACACTTCAATGGTAACTTTTTAATTTCAATATGTTACACTTTATACCTCCCATTATTTTATAAATATTAGTTATAAATAATATTCAAAATATTCCTCTATAATATCACATCAATGCCTCTCAAAGCATATCTATCAATAATTTGGAAAATATTAGTACACATTGAGAAAAATAACACTATGCTTTCTAGTTCAAATTATAAATCATTCTAGCAGTCATAGTCCAAGTATAAAAATTATTTTATTATAGGTCAATGGAATTAATTATCAATCATTTAAATAAATATATCTAGTTTCATTCATATAGTAATGTCAAGATTCACAAACTTACTCTAGAATGGATAAATACATTGACCTAAGGCCCTTTTGTCCTATGTAGGTAATGCTTAGATTATGGGGGGTTTTCAAATGATAAAATAGTTATTCACCTAGCTTTATTCCCCATTTTTATAATTTGGTCTCTATTATGTTTATTGTGAAAGATATTGGGTTTATATTTTATAGGTCCTCCATACATCAAATTGACACACATAGTCAAAGCAAAAACCTTCATAGATATGAGCACACATATAGATTAGAAATTAAGTTGAAAAATCAACTAGGTTACAATCATAATCAATAGAAAAAGCCATAGTGTGGCCATATCCTCATAGCACAACCTTGTCTGAACATAGTTTGAATTCTTATTTCTAGATGTGACATGGTTCACATGTCTTTTTATGTAGCTTCCAATAATTATTTACTTAAAAATTCAATAATAAATCAAATACAATATAGGTTTTCATATCTTGTTTTAAATTACTATTTTTATCTCACTTTTAGCTTTTTAAATTATGTATTTTACCTTTAGATCTGTTTATTCACTATATTTCAATTTCAATAGTTTATATCTATTTACTTGATTCATTTAAATTCAAGATAGATTAAACAATATGTTATATATGGTGCACATGATATTTTATTTATGAGTGTTTTTAAGGCTTCATCCATCATATAAAAAGAGGGGGTAAAAACATTTATTATCATATTATGTAGGTTTTCAAGTGGATTTTTCATCTGTATTCAAGTCAAGAATTCCCTAGACATACTTTTGGGATACATAATATATGATTTAGATGGGTCAAAATAATATTACATAGATATATCACATGATTATGAGACAAATTTAGGCACAATGGAGATATTTTACATGACTTTGAGATACATTTCAGTACCAATTGCAAAATTATATGTTAAGATGAGGATTAACTAGATCATTCTATATCACATTGTGGAATGATTTAGAGACTCTATATTTATATTGAGGGACAAATGGATCAATATAGGGCACGTATTTTCTTCATATATATATATATATATATATATATATATATATATATATATATATATATATATATATATATATATATATATATATATATATATATATATATATATATATATATATATATATATATATATATATATATATATATATATATATCTGTGTGTGTATATATAATATATATATACATGTATATATATATATGTATATTTATATATGTATATATATATATGTGTGTGTGTGTGTGTGTGTGTGTGTGTGTGTGTGTGTGTGTGTGTGTGTGTATGTATGTATGTATGTGTATATATATATATACATATACATATACATACATATATATATATATAGTGAATATGAGTCCATTAAACCTAATTTCAGCTATGTAATGTAATTTAAGTTTAAATTTCCTTTGATTTCACCATAGATTGAGCTAATTAGTCAAATAGTGTAAGCAATGACACAAATATTTTAAATTTGAGCCATATGAACATAATTTTAATTATATATGATGTGATTTGGAGTGAAATTAACCTTAATGTCATCCCAAAATGAACCAAATAGTTGATTCATTTAATCAAAGAGGAATTTGAGGCCAATTTTAGTCCCTTCAACCTAACTA
Organism: Torreya grandis; assembly: GCA_037957365.1. Classification (NCBI taxonomy): domain Eukaryota; kingdom Viridiplantae; phylum Streptophyta; class Pinopsida; order Cupressales; family Taxaceae; genus Torreya; species Torreya grandis. The sequence continues at coordinate 2,190,276 of JARHVA010000781.1, read as the reverse complement.
CAATAAAAGTAAAGTAATGGGCTATCTTGTTTATTCTCTTTTAGGAATATCAATTTCAAAGGATCTTAGCTTATAAGGATAAAAATTAAAATAATTTAAAATGTGGATTTTAGTGTGATCAATGTTGGACAACTAGGAAATATTATTATATATTCATAAGGGAAAAAAATGAGAAAGGATGATTATTCATTATTCATTCCATTAGATTTAAGATTGCACTTTTTTTTTATGTAAACCAATAAGTGTAATGAGCATTTTCCCTACAAAATAACCTTTTTTAGTATTTTGGCTTAGTGATATATCTAATTTGATTATTTTTAGTGAGTTTGAAATTAAAAAAAATAGAGACATGATGAATCATTAGCGTGTCCACATTTAGGGATAGATTTGATGCACATTTTATTTTTGAAAATGTTCAGGGATTAAGAATGAGTGATGGATTACATAGGCATGTTACATCATGTTAAATTTAGGCACAATGAACATTATCACTATAATTTTTTTGTATGTAGGTAGGGGATGATAAGCATGGATAAATGGAAATAAGTGTTGAATTGGTCTGACTATCTCACTTTAGAAGTGGACATGAGGATAATATTTAACCTATATGTTAAGATGAGGATTAACTGGATCATTCTATATCACATTTTGGAATGATTTAGAGACTCTATATTTATATTGAGGGACAAATGGATCATTATAGGGCACGTATTTTCTTTGTATATATCTATATAAATATATATATATATATATATATATATATATATATATATATATATATATATATATATATATATATATATATATATATATATAAATATATATATATATATATATATATTGATAATAACCTCTAATTATGAGATTCCATACCAAATCCATATGTAAAAATGGATCATCCACTGTAGATGGATATATATATATATCTAAAAGTGCTACATTGTATCATTGTTATCAATCATTCCCCATTATTATTCATATATATATATATATATATATATATATATATATATATATATATATATATATATATATATATATATATGAATAATAATGGGGAATGATTGATAACAATGATACAATGTAGCACTTTTAGATATATATATCCATCTACAGTGGATGATCCATTTTTACATATGGATTTGGTATGGAATCTCATAATTAGAGGTTATTATCAAAACACCATTTTTTAATTCTTTGGCCAAGAAGAGAACAATTTTATATCAGTTTTACCATAGAAATTGGGTTAATAGGTCCCATGACATTTTTGATCCAATCAACATGATCACACTTTAGGAGAATCAAAAGACTACATACCATTATGTGTGTTAATTATTTTGTTTGATTCAATTATTTTAATGTCCATTTTTTATTATACTATTATCTATTTGTAATAGTAATCTATTTTATTTTATTGAAAATTACTTATAGGTATATATGGGACATTCTAGAAAATTAAGGTAATGAAGTTCAAAGTTCAAACAATAATACAAGCACACATTTCATTTTATCCATTCAAAATAAAATTTAATATTGTGTTTAAATACTATATTAAATGAGGACTATCATAAATCCCAAAAATTCAATCCACATAAATTTGACTTCTAAGGTTATGATACCCTCTTTCCACAAAACTCTCATACTTTCACAACTAATTCCAACCACCTCTAACAAAGTTGATTACAATATTGATTTTTTATCCACCCATGGTAGTTTATGGGTATGTTCACTAAACCAAATTGTTAAGTGGTTAAAATAAACTCTAGACAATAAATTCATGGTTATTTACCACTTAGTCCTTACAAGGATTTCTCCTTCTGTAACATATGAAGATCTCATAACCTGGTCATCGAGTTAAATCAAGATATAAATATCTAGAATTAGGTTTTGATAGGGTATATCATATCTTCTAAATAGGAATTAAGTATCTTATCCAAAAATTATTTAATAACATTTTAAATTCCATGTTAGTTAATCATCACTAGTGCTAACATTATTTAATTAATCATGTCATCAAAATAATGCAAGTTTAGGTTGGTCCTTACAAAATTAAGGAAAGGGTATAATGATTTATACTATAAGTTCTAATCATTAAAGAAGACAATAATATATATTATTCAAGGCTTACTTTAAATTTTAGGGTTTATGTGTTTTGACCAATTTAATAAAGCTAATCCAAGGTAGAGACAATTAGTTTCTACTAAATAGTGTACAACATGTCTCATCCCTCAAAAGGAATCCATACCAATTAAAGTATTAATTATTTAATTAGGTATAATCAAACACAACTATTTATTCTAATATGTCATATGATACGAGATATATATAAATGACTAGAATATTACTAACATAAATGGCCAAATCACATTTAAGGTTACTCCTTTCTATGTGACTCATTAATACAAGGGTACCTATCCCTAAATTTTCTTAAGTGTTCCTTTCATAAAATATAAACATGAGTTTAAGAGTGGCAGTGAATACTAAAATGAATAGTATAATGAATATTGGAGGGGGAAGTATAACCCACCAACTCAAGCGGTTTAGATTTTTAATTGGTAATCCAAGGATTCATATTCATTACTAGGGTAAATTCATATTCCACCCACATTAACATTGGTTACTTAGTTAATTTGGTGGCATATAAAATGATTCTTGATGTAATTAATTTTCCAGCCATCAATTGACCATCCATTAGGACTATAATTTTGCCACCAATTTCTTATGAGTACCAAATTTCATTTTATCTTAAACCAAGTCCACATTATAGCACTTGTGTGAACAATAATTCAAGAATAAAATGATCATTGGTGAACTAAATTGAGATACAGTTTAATTGAATTCACCATTTTACTTGACAACTTAGTCATATCCATTGTGACCCAACAATCAACTTCAACTATAATTTTTTTAAGATAACTCATGCCCTAATTACATGGATACTTTGAATGAGTTCTAAACCAAATAAAAATCTTTGAAAACCTTATTTTTCCTTTATAATATTTTTTTCCCAATACATTTGAAAAAAACCATCAATGTAAAACTTCAAAACCTAAATTACTAAAAAAAAATATGAAACAACTAGTAAGGACTTTTCTAGTAGAGTATCCCTTAAGGACTATTTTAGATAATTTAGAATTATGTACCTAAATTGGATGGGTGATAATCATTGAAAATGAATAGTTTTTGGGTTATGTGCAACTTGCACGCAAAGAGTATGGTAATAATTTGGATCTATTCCCCATTTATCAAAATGGAAATAGTTTAAAATTATAAAATTTTGAATAATGTAGGTGTATTATTGATATTTGGTTTTTAGTTCAAGTATAGATAAGTCTAAATTATCTGAAATAGTCCCTCCTTATTTTTACTTAAAGATATCAAAAGAAACATAAGTAATGAACCACATGTTCCTAATGCTCACATTAATTTTTAAATTTTAAAAAAGTAAGGGGATAATCTACAAGTATACAAATAATCAAGTCCATCAAGGCTTCCATAAAACCATTCATATTTTATAGGATACTTTAGACATACTAAACCACAAGAGTAAAACTAGAAAAATAGGCTAGTCTATGCCAATTATTTATTAGTAATCATTTCATAGAGATATATGTAAGCCTAATCAAGTAAGTTCATTTTTACCATCATCATTCACTTAAATTTTCATACCACATCATATATAATAATACAAGAAATATTAGTTTACTCATTTCATATGAATAGTTTTTAATACATCCTCACATAGAAAACTACCCTTTGATTCAATATTACGCAAATTCAAAGATTTTACCTCAGCTAGGTTAATATTATTTTAATCAAATCAAACCAATAAAAATACATAGTATTGTATAAGCTATTATTAAAATTAAATAAACAAATAAATCATATTTTAATGAGTCTAATGACCATGTTCACTAACACCCATACTAAAATATCCCTTATCTTGATCATGTATACTATAATTTTACACAATGATTGAATTTAACCACAAGAACCTCTACTCTAAATAGTTAATTTTAAACACAACTTGATTCTCATATGCAGTCAAGCTTATTGGTTTATGCAATAATCATACTAAATGAATCAATATCAAACCTCTATATAGAAGGGACATTGACATGATGTCGCAATTTAAAAATATGAATCCATACTTGAAAAAATTATTTATAAAAAAATAACCATATACCTTAAGATATGCATTAATAATAATTCTCCATTGACTCATCTAACTCACTAGGTTTTTTTTCTAACCAGACTATCAAAATATGAACTCAAAGTTGCATTAAAGGTTACAACAATAAAAATATGTTTAAAACAACACTTCATAACTTATTATAGTAGATATTAAATCACCACAATAATGCCAAGCCTATTTCCTTAATGAATAATATAGGTCCTTATGGAATAAGATATATTATCAAATTTTATTGGAATAGAATAGGATAGCCCAACTAACATTCAAAGGTATTAAAATTGCTTATTAATATAGTTCAAAAACCCAAATTCTCTTGGAATAGAATAGGATAGCCCAACTAGCATTCAAAGGTATTAAAATAACTTATTAATATAGTTTAAAAACCCATATATCCTGGGTTATTTAACATTAAATATATATTACATTTCTTAATATCTTCGAGAGTACTTCACCCTTATTATATGACAAGAAGGTAAATAGAGCAAGGTTATTATAAAAATTGGAAAGTGTTATCTTATAAGCTCTATAAATACATCTCTAAAAGTATCATGCCAAAAATATTAGACTCTAGAATTTTTGAACATCAATTTAATAATATAAATTAATCAAACTTAAATTTCAACCTTAAATATAACAAAGTACATGCAACTAGAGGATGGAAATGTAAATACACTTAATTTTACCATATTTATATTTTATTTTCATATAAGGCTCAAACCTTCTCTTAGCATACAAACCAATAATTTATAATCATGTTAGGTTAATCTGATATCATCTTTACTAACCATAATAATAAATGAAACTAAATTAGAAAGAAAACTATAATCCTATTGAGGAATTTTTGACATCAGTAGTTAATTCACACAATCATTATTATTAATCAAGGTATAGTGGTTTTACAATTGGTTTGAAACTATAATGTTGTCAACCAACGTCATTATAGAATAATAATCATTCTCACACTTGAAAAAATCATCAAAAATAACTAATTCAACTAGGTGAGAATGCTAAAACAATCATAAACTATAATTCCCAATGTAATTAGAGTGATCAATGATTTAAACTTCAAAATATAAATATCAAACACTTTGGACCAAATTAAATAATCAAAGAGTCATTTAAAAAAATCATATAGAGAAATCAAAGACCCAAATTTGACATTACATCATCCTAGATTGACAATGAGATGATCATTGTTTAGCCAAATTCCTTCCACAAAATCAAATTCATGAAACAAGAAATGAATATTAAAAATTTAGTGCCATTCATAAACATATAATCATATGTATCATCTTTGTCAAGTATATACATTTAGATCAAGAACTCTTTATGTTAATACTTCATAAAACTATGCACCTTTTTAGAATAATGAACTTCATTTTAGAAAGTTTTCGACAAGGTAAATCAACATAAAATACCCTTGTATTGGTTTTCAAAAGTTCCAACGTATTATAAAACACAAGCATTATTACAACATTCAATATCATGAACTTATCAAATAGAATATCAATCCAAAGGAAAATAACTTAAGAGAATTTTAGAACATAACACAAATAGTTATAATTACCATTATTTTTATAGTAATGTACTACCTATATCTAAACTAATAAGGATTATTTTCAATAATAAAAAACACATACCCAAAAGTCATTATTATTTACTAGTTACACAATGTTCCCTTAATCAATTATTAGGTAGTATAATTAAAATAATCATTGTTTATAATCAATCCATGGTTAATTATTATCCTAGATTACTTTAAAGAAAAAATAAATTAATAGCGAGTTATATCCATAATATAAGATAACCATAATATTAATAACAGGTCTTGATTTACTTAAATAAAACCCTAGGTTTGAGATATATAGGGTTTTATATAAATATACATAAATATAAAAAGTATACATATCCAAATTCATAATTTGAAAACCATTTTGACTAACAAGGTTTATACCTTCAATAGAACAAAACTCAAGAGCTATGGTATAGAGTTTAGAAGAAAATAATTGCCTGGCACAATAGATGTCTCATTCCTTCATCTTGCTCCAATATGGACTTTTATTCTTCCATGTTTTGGTCACATTCCCTAAATATCTTTTTAAACCAAACAAGAATCCATAACTATTGAAATAGAAATGACTTAGAGATTGGATGCCATATTTTTATATCTTTTCCATTATTATGGAAACATATTTGGTGCAAGACTAGGAGTGAAATAGTTATAATTTTCTTCTTCCCTCCACTCCAACTTCAACCTCAATAAATCATCAAAATGACTTGAGTGAAATATTATTAAAGACTCCATGTTAAACCCTAAACATGTTGATTGTTGACACCAAATATAGTGAGTTTAAGGCCTCATAATGACTTTTATGAATAATTTGATCATTTTCATAGTGATGATAACCTTAATTAAGGTTATATTAGTCATGAAATGTAGGTAATGATTAATTTAATCATGATTTATGTTTTATGACCCATTTCATTCTTTATGATTCAATAAACATAGTTAGCTCTTCAATCATGATGTTACTACCAATAAAAAACAAGTAGAATTAATAAGACGCTTAATGTGATATTTAACTAATGATTTAACATTAAAGAATGATAATTAGTAGAGTATGGTTTTTGAGTCAAATTTTTGGGTGATACACCTAATATTTTAGCATGATTCCATGTTAAACTAAATGCATCAACTCAAAAACTTATCAAGAAGTAAAAAATGTAAATGTAAATGAAGTAGGGACAATCAACAACTATTCAATGATGGCCTCAAAAAACAAACAACTTTTGATTAAAGCATGTAATGAAATCACATGAATGATTATTATCATTACTTAATCAATTGAATCTTGTCCCATATTATTATGTGTAGAATAGAGATATGACATGCATGACATTTTATAGATACACAAATTTGGTATGATCTTTGTTTTCATAATGTTTTTAATGTGACTTGACACATATAGACTCTCATTATGAATTAGGCACTTATTTGCATTTTAGGTCTTTGTATTTTAATCTCATATCTACTTAATTTGGTTATTAACTCTTTTTTATATTATCTTTATTTTTTTTGGTTTATCAAGGGATCCCTAATTTTTCTTGTCCACTTATACTCTTTTTTTGTGTTTATGATAGTTTTGGTTATTATAACTATCTGAGGTTTCAAGTAGTGTTCATGCAAGATTTATTCTCTTTTCTTGGGTTAGACACCCTTGGTGTTGATATATATTATATTTTTAGGCCTTCTGGGTTGGATTTTGTGTGTTAATAGTTCACTAATTTAAACTTGAGATTATTATACATAAAAATAACCTAGATGAATTTTAGGTAAAACCATTAACTTGAGAAAAAAGGACACCTAAATAATTTAAAAATTTACATATTCTCAAACACACTTTTTAAGTTTATAAAATAATAAATTTAATCACATATGTCATTTATATGCTTGTACTAAATGAAAACCTAAGATAAATTATAGTAAAGCTTGCATTCACATGATTTAGTACACACACACACCAGTTGTAAAATTACATAAAATTTGATACCTCTTAAAGGTATTAGAACATATACAAAGCTTGACCATTCAATGAGAAGTGGTTGGGGTTATTATAAGCCAAAACACTAACTCATTTTTTAGTTTTTCTTCATCCAAGTGTCTTGTTAGGGTTAAAGAGGAAAAGGGACTTTTAGTTGTTTTATATGTCATCACAAATATCTAAAGCATATTTTTTTAGAATCAAGTGAAGGTGTGTAAATTACATCAATATAGATAAGTTTTTAGCTCATAGACACTACCACAAAACTTAAATAGTGTTATCCACTATAGGATTATAAGTTTACTAGCCATTGTGATCTAGGAATTTGACTCAAGCGAGGATGGTTAGTATGGTGTTAGTTTCAAAATGAAAGAAACACACTAATATCAAACATATTTAGGCCCAAACACTAGGGAGAGATTAGTTAACAAAAAAAAATGACAAACACAACTTAAAAGTAAGGAATAAAACACAAGAATTCCTTCACATTCCTTGGATGCTCCAAATGCCTTTATAATAGTGGCTTACTTAGCTTGTGCTCATGAAGTCCATGGTAATGGAAGCTTGGCTACCTCCATCTCTCCTTAGCACCATTGGCTTGTGGCTTGGGTTAGCTTGGAATAAATTTGGCATGGTAACACTAGTTTCAATGGATTGTGGAATCATTTGTGCATTATAACTTTGCACCAAAATAGCTTAGAAATGATGTTCATAGCCTCTCTATTTATAGATTTTTGAGAATGTCTAAAATCAACCTAAACCATCCATCTTGAGATTGAGATGTGTGGTTGAGGATTAATTCAATTTTTAGAATTAAGTTTAAAATTATCCTCATCATGACATTGGAAGAAGGGGAAATTAAGAGGCATGAAGGCAATCATGGAAGGAATTGATGAGGCATGGAGGGCATAAATCCTGATATTTGTGGCATTTATGGCCTAGAGATGTCTTCCCAAGAAATGAGGTTAAATGATGATGCAAATATTCAATATTCATTTACAAAAAAAATTATTCAACAAGTTTCCATGGAATTATTAATTATGCCTTGATTTGGGTTAATTAAGTCTTAATCATGATTACACACTTTGTGCACAAATTACTCAAATTGATCAGAATGCCTTGTTATTAGTCCAAAATTTGATTGGATTAGAATTATAAGTCAATTTTAGATGCATTAGAAACATTATACCATTTAGGATGTTACCAATAACAAATAACAAAGGCACATGTCTTGTGTAATAGATTTGATAGGAAAGATCAATCTAAAGTACCTAGGTGCAAAATTAGCATTTTGACTCAAAATAATCTACCATTTAGGGATACCCTGGCCAAAATTGGCACTTTAATATGTTGGTTTCACATTATTTAGCATGTTTTAGTGTTTTTAGGCCAAATTATGCATTTTGGGGGAAATTGGTCAAAAGCCTAATTAGAGGTTATTGGTGGCTAGATTTAGGTGTCTATAGTTTACCCATATTTGGGAAGGTGTTGCAAGCTATAAGCATAGTAACATCTTCTCAAAGAATTAAAAGTTATTATATGCCTATAAAATGTAATGATGATAAACTAATTATATGATGCCCCCTCGAGGGAATGGTTGGCACAAGTAGGTTGGAAAACGATCCCTTGAAAAGAAAGAAGCAACATGAGGGGACCAAAGAAAGGAAAGATGATGGGGTGAAAACATAATTATACTAAAAAAGTAGTTAAAATCATTGATAATATAAGTGGGATGGTGTACAATGGTTTTCCCAAAGGTGGTTATAAGCATTGTACCTGATAGTGGCAATGTGGTATGATAACATAATAATTTGCCCAAAGGTAATTATAATCATTGAGACATGTAGGTGGGATGATGTGTAATGATTCAATTGTGCTTGTTAATGAGGAGATGCTCATTTTAATTAACAATGATATAAGTAGAATGGTTATTGGTTTGATTTGATCAAGATGGGTGAAAGGATTTGCTAAGGTACTAAGGGGAAAATTTTGTAACTCCATTGATTGTAGACCTTTTTGAAGCTAATTTTTGTTGTAGCATGTGATGGTAGGCATCATGATAGAATACCATGAAGACTTGGCTAGAAAATGCATAAGTATTTGCTTCTAATATCTAGTAAACATGTGAAAATAATTCACCAATGATAAAAACCATGATGACAATGTTTACTTATGAATATGGATAGACTCAAGAATAATGTACTTAAGGAATCACCTAATGAATGCATATAGAGAGAGTCAAGACAACAATGTTGAAAACAAACAAATAGGCAAGAAAATAACAAACAAACAAATAGAAAAATAAAGAAATAAACAACCTAAAATAAATAAACAAATAGAAAGCCTAAAAAAAAATCAAAAGAAAGCGTCCTAACAATGACCATGCCCCAGTAAGGAGGATCAAGGATAACTGACTAGGCATAGACAAGACAAATAGTTTTAGATTTTGAAATATTATGAATGTTTTTTAGATTTCTGAGTTATCTTAACTCATTAGATAATGACAAGATACCTACTCACAAAATGGTGAGAGAATCTGGCTTCGGTTGCTCATAAAATGGTGAGAGTGTGGCTTAGATTGCTCAAAAAATGATGAGAGCATATGGAAAGGGGGACTGAGGTGACCTCAACATGAATTGAGCATAACCCACATAGTCCTAAAATGACCTCAAGTCATAGTAATTCTATCCACACAAAAGGTGAGGACAAACTAATTAGGTCTCAACAAGTTCTCAAATCTAGCAAATGGCCAGTCAAATGAAAATAGTAATGGCAAGGTGATGCGGTAATGCATGACAAACAAGTGTTACCCCTATTTTTCCCATAACTAGTTAAAACTAAGATATGATGGCATAGGTCAATGATACAAATTTAACCATAGGTGGTTATAATCAGTAGCAAGACTGGTGAAACATTGATTCACCCATAGGTGGTTATAATCAGGAACACATAAACAAACTTGATACAAGAAAGATATCTTGATAGATAAAATATCACACTACTTTCATAGATTGTCATTATAAACACAAATTGGATTGATTATTGAAAATTAATTGGAATCCCACACAAAAGGTGCAAGAAGAACCAAATTAACCAAGATCAAAATAGGATTGGGTAGGATGACTAAAAATAGGCTTTGGTCTAGGTAGGAATGGAATGATAGGATGGTATGGTCTTACTAAGGATAATGATGGTTTTTGATAGATTAGATAAAATGGTAAGAGTATTTCTCCCAAGTGATGGGGTGAATGGTTGGGTACTTCAATAATGGCAAATGGATATGTAACTATGGCAATGGCATGGTACATGTTTTTGGCTTGGATGTGGTTTTTTATTTTATTATTCCTATGGATGGGGAGATACATGTCCTAATCAACAAATGATAAAAATAGAATTCTTGATCATGTTAATTGCTAGCCCATACCTCATTTGATTAGTTACTCTTTCAAGAACTTGATGTATATTTGGTTGTCAAGAATGCTTTTGTGATCTTCATTGGTCATTGATATTGATTCCTTCAAATGTTGAGACAAGATATTTTTATAGCCTCTACAAAGCAAAGTACAACCATGGATGGTAAATAGGGATAAATAATGGATGGTAGGTTTGATTGTGAAATGGAATGGTCGATGATAATGGAATATGAAACTATTGGTAAACAAATGAAGATCAAGACTTTTAGTCATGTAATGTTTTTGATGTTGGATTCAACATAACTTTGGTTGTGGCAGGGTTGAGAGGATGGTTAGAATAGTGTTAGTTCTAAAATGAAAGAAACACACTAACAACATAACATATCTAGGCTTAAACACTAGAGAGAATGTATTTATAAAAAACAAATAACAAACAAAACTAAAAAGTAAGGAATAAAACACAATAATTCCTTCACTTTCCTTTGATGCTCTCAATGCCTTTGTAGTAGTGGCTTGTTCAGCTTATGTTCATGAAGTCCTTGGCAATGGAAGCTTGGCTACCTCCATCTCTCTTTGGCACCTTTGGCTTGTGTTTTGGCTTGGCTTGGAATCAATTTGGCATGGTAACACTAGTTTCAATGGATTTTGGAATCATTTGTGCATTATAAATTTTCACCAAAATATCTTAGAAATGATGTTCATGGACTCTATATTTATAGATTTTTGAGAATGTCTAAAATCAACCTAAACCATCCATCTTAAGATTGAGATGTGTGGTTGAGGATTAATTAAATTTTTAGAATTAAGTTTATAATTATCCTCATCATGACATTACAAGAAGGGGAAATTAAGAGGCATGGATGGCATCATGGAAGGTATTGATGAGGCATGGAGGCCATGAATCTTGATATTTGTGGCATTTATGGCCTAGGGATGTCTTCCCAAGAAATGAGGTCACCTAATGATGTATATATTCAATATTCATTTCAAAAACAAATTATTCAACAAATTTTCATGTAATTATTAATTATGCCTTGATTTGGGTTAATTAGGTCTTAAGCATGATTAAGCACTTTGTTCACAAATTACTCAAATTGATCAGAATGCCTTGTTATTGATCTAAAATTTGATTGGAGTGGAATTGGAAGTCAATGTTAGATGTGTTGGAACCATTATCCAATTTATGATATTACCACAAAAAAAAAGGCACGTGTCTTGTGAAAGAGATTTGATAGGAAAGATCAATCCAAAGTACCTAGGTGCAAAATTGGCATTTTGACTCGAAATGATATGATCAAAGTTAGTTAGTCCATAAATTGCATTGCCCCATTTAGGGATACCCTAGCCATAAGTAGCACTTGAATATGTTGGTTTAACATCATTTATCATGTTTTAGTGTTTTTAGGCCAAATTGTACATTTTTAGGGAAATTGGTCAAAAGCTTGATTAGAGTTTATTAGTGGCAAAATTTAGGTGTCTACAGCCATGTCTAAATGTTTATGAGCTCTGTACCACTTATATGATCTATTCAACATTTGATAATGAGTATTATATAATTTTTTACTTGTATACAAATGAAAATACAATTGACTTATTAATCAATCCTAGATTGAATAATATAAATCCTCCTTACACTTTCATTTGTTGATACATTTAGACATTTGGGGTCATGACCAAGATGGATCTATTAGACCTAACCAAGGGGTCCATTATCATAATAACATCACTAGAGATGGTTTCAAATCCTCTAGTCAAGAAACACAATGAAATAACCCTAGATAAGTCTTATGTTTTCATACTCACTAAGTATTTGTAAAGTAAATAAAATAAAATCTAATCTAGTCCTTACTAAAGCTTATGGAACAAAGTGGGGGTAATAAACATAAAAAGTTAACATACATAGAATATATATAATTAATCCAGTGTATAATAAATCTTAATGCATGGGATAAAATTACAAATGATAATCTATCTACTTTAACAAATAAGGAACAAAGTTAGGAATACTTACTTTTGAAGATGAACCTATCAAACCTCAATCTATCCCTTGGACAAGGTACTTCACAAGAGGTTTTTATAGTATGGATAATAAATCTAAGTCAGCCCTAAGCTACATCAATTCTCTATGTATCCAAAATACTTATCCACAAGACAAGATCTATATCTCCAAAATAAGTATTGGAACCCTAAAAAATTATCTTCAAGTAGAATGGTGGATAAGAAAATGCACAATATAATATTATTCTTCATCTCTTTCTTTTGAAATGGTAGAAATAGATGTGTACATATAATTGAATCTAACCACAAAAATTTCTAAAATTTTATCCAATAGGGTCAACCTTATTCGACCCTATATCATTAATTAATCAGATCAAGTTAGGTCTTGATCTAGGTCAGCCAAGGTGGGCCTATACTCGTAACATGCAAATATTAATTAGAATATAGTGTTGGCCTAGGTTGACATTATTTGATAAATGTCAAAAAGGTTTTTTGGATTAGGTAAGGGATAAATAAGCTAGTGAATTGCTTCGAGGAGTGTTTAACAGAGGTGTCATAGCTTAGGGAAGTGTATAAGAGAAGGATATGTGGATATCAAGTGGGGGTATAGGGAACAACAATATTTTGAAGCACTACTATTTTTCCCACCCATTTCTTAGTGCACCCTTTAAGGAATTAAATCAGAGAGATTGAGACTCAATAGTTTCTTATAAGAGATAAATAATCAATAATTGATAAATTTTTAAAATATTATGTGTACAGATATGCCCCAATCGAAGCTCATCACATGTCATGTAGGTATTAACAAGGGATGGTGCTTCATAAAAAGAACATAAAAACACATAATGATGAAGCTAAATAAGTTGTCTAAATAAGTTAATAAAATAAATGAAATGACAAAATTTAAAACACATACCTTTACTTATCTTAGTGTTGTAGATAAAGAATGAAGTGAAAGAAATGTGAAGGTGTCCAATGTAAGGAACATTAGGAAAACATGTAGAAATTAGCAAAAAATTAAAATTTTTGGAGAATATAAAATTAATATTTGAAAATATTCTCTACAATTTTAAGATTATATAACATCTCATGGTTCAGAAAAAGAGCTAGTGGAAACAAAGATGTGGTCAAAAAATAGAATCTAGTTGTAAATATTTAATAGGTAAATAATTCTTAATAGTGAATATGTTAGATTTATAATCACTAAGAGGGGGGTTTAATCAGTGATGCAAGATAATCCAATTCAATTTCAAAATATTTAAACATTTATTATACATCAACTTGGTCAAGCATCATAGACATGAAAGCACATACATCCAAAGCATACATAAGAACATACATCACATGAACACATCATATATATGGGAAACCCTCTTGGAGGATAAAACCCAATAAACCTTAAAAGATGGAATATAGTCATATAAAAAAAGAACCAACATTTATAGCATCACTAATTGATCAAGGAACACCCATCCCTTAGTTTAGTGAGACACCAATCCCATAAGGAGAAACTGCATTTATCTAGCTAACAACCCACAACAACTAGCCCTTTAACAAGACATACCTTAAAAAGAAGAACCAAACCCTTAAGAAACCAAGTAAAAATTTATATAGCTAAACATATCACCTTTAACACCTGTTACTACTCTTAAAATGATGATGATCACCTTTGGCTACACTCTTCACCTCTAATCTCTCTCAAGTTGCCTCTAAGGATAACTTGCTCAAACTACATCTTCTAAGATCATTAGGTCTAATGACCTATATGTCCTCCTACATAAAATTGATTAAAAAAATATATTTATCCTCTTCTCTCTTTGATGATACTCACTAACCTATACCTTCTCTTTTAATGGTTCTCTCCTTTGCTTCAATTCACACATATACAACTAGCATAATTAGTCCAATTAGACCTTGTATTTATACTACTCTCTTCCTTTAACCCATATTGGTCAGCCAAGATTATATAAATATTTTAACCACACTTAAAATATTTCCATACACATGTTACATGTGAGAACCACACTCTTCATAGGTTGGTCATTACCTCATTAGCCTCAAACCACCATTAGGTCTTGGTGAGACCTAAAACAATTAGTTCTTTACATGTTAGATAACTTAGACCACCTTAATCCTTTACCAATGATTATAAAATATCAAAAATATATATAATATACCATTTATTACTCCCTCATGGTTCTATGCCACCAGAAACTCAACCTCATACCTTGAACCAAGCCATTTTAGATTGCTCACCAAAAGGTCTAGAAATACACAAAAGTATATCATATAGAACAGAAGCATACAAACACTTTTATCAAATAATACACTCAAAAAAATTAATTAATAGATCATATATGACCTATGAAACATTTACATGACCATTTTATTCTTCAAATATTCTCATAACTCTTTCAACATACCTATGCAAGATGGTCAAACAATCTGCTAGTGCATTCAATAAACATAGTCAACTTCAAATCAATTGTTCATACTGAAGATGGATTGGTAAAACCTAAAAAATATTCATATATGGTCCTCATTGAGTATAAAACACTCAAATATTTATATCATTTTGAAACATCAAAATACTATCAAGATCAGCTCAATTATCCTTCTCAAGTCACTTGCAGAACATGATCAAACACACAATAAACTTTGGAGCTCAATATGTTTAACTATACAAATATTCATATATTTTAAATTAATTATCTATATTTTTTTTTAATTCATATTCAAATTTAAATTTTTACATCACCTTCAAATTCATCTTAGATCAAAATATATATGAAAAATACTAAGCACTAGTTTTTCCTTTGTTAAATTCAAATGCCAACAGTCACTATTAACTTTAGACACTTTGACCTCATCTCATGTTTATTTTTAAATTTGAACAAATTCAAAAAAATTATCTCCTTGGAAGTATCCTAATATTTGTCTTTCAATTCTCATTATTGATCTTTGATCTGACCTTCTGTGATTATGCCACTTGGTAGCTCTACATTCCTTTTGCACATCCTATACCATTCAGTCAATGCATTTGTGCTACTTGGTAGTTTTTCATGAAATATGAGTATCCTTTTAATTATTAACTTAAAATTAATTATTTATCTCTAAATTCATGATAAAATTCTCATTGTTAATCTATTATCAAATCTTCTGAGATTGTGACACTTGTCACCAGCATGTGCCTTCTGAGCATATTGACTATTTGAATCCAATGAAATTCTGCCACTTGGAAACCCCATGTGAAATATTTAATATTTGAATCAATACACTCCATTATATCATTATCATATCATATTAAAATCTCATTTTTATATCTTTTATCTCATTAAATGTTCATCGTAGATCTCTTCTTTCAAATTTGTCTATGGGAGCTTTGTAAAACTTTGCTTGGAAGGCCAACTTTTCACATTAATAAATTTTTATACGCTCAACCTCATGACTTAAAAATTAGACCATATGATCTCATAACATAGGTTAATTCATCCATGTATCAATATTCTCTTTAAATCTTCACATGTATGAAATATAATGTCATAAAATTACTCACTTAGCTTTATCTGTCAAGATCACTACTTGAACCTAGACGCTCAAATGATTGTTTTGATAAATTTTGTTCACTTACATAAGCACTCTAAGCACTAAAAACACCCCATATGATCTCTATAACATTTACATATCATCAATATCATCCATCAATGACCTCATTAAGTCAAACATTAAAGAATATTAAAGCACACTTTATCACTATCAATCTAACACATATGATACCCCATCAAAAACTTTGGTCACCTTGGAGACATCATAGAAAAACCTAAAAAAATATCCCCATTTTTCATTTATGTAAACACCAATACAAATATTATGAATATATTATTTCTCTCTCTTCAAGCACTTTCTCTCCCTTTGACACAATGATAAAGTGGGCTCAAATCTTAATCCTACGAACTTGAAAAGACTTCAAGGACAAATAATATGAAAGGACCAGATGATACATACTCCCCCTGACATTGTGCATACCATTTATTAACTTTATATTCTCAAACATGCTCTATGACTACACTCTTCTTTGATCATACATATATTTTATGAAAACAAAACATATATGCACATTAGAAACTACATGAACTTACCTTGAAAACATTAAGAGGGAATCAACTTAAGTCACCTAATCTTAGGCATCCTTTGATAACCTTTCAACCATATCCAACTATGAATAAACATCACAATTTTCTCCATACCTTCTCTCTCAATTTCAACTGCATAGTCCTCTATTCCTAGGACCTAGCTATTTACAAATTTTCCCCTTTATTTATGCATGAGAAATCAATACATTATTAAGGATCCTAACTTGGTTTGATCAAGTCATCATATCAACAACTTGAGTTCACATTTGTAGTAGACTTATTTATATCTCCATCATGACTAGAACATCTCACACATGCTCCCCCTCACATCATGTAAAACTCTTCAAGCCTTTCAAACTATCTAAGTTAGCTCCCCATAACTCCATACTTCACCTATATCTAGATAACTTTAAAAAGACTTCTCAATGAACTATATCTATCATGAACTCTTCAAACACATCCTTGATAAAAAAACCTAGAGATCTTTATTACCTGTGTATAGATCTTGCACACATAGCTTCATTCTTCCCTATTTTGACCAACTAGACCATTCTTCAAATACTTGACCAAAACTTTGACCTTAAGATCATTATCCCTAAATATATTTTCTAAATAATTCCATCACAACACTTTGGGGCAAATTCATAAAACTCATTGTTCCCCCTTAGCTGAGCATATCTTCAAATGATGTTCTTGTCCTACAATATCAACCAAAATTTAACTAGCATCCACCATGCTTCCTCTTTCTGTAAACTGTCTCCTTAAAGCTTGGAGAGAGACATACCTTTGACATAGTGAGACTAAAAGTCTCAAAACTTAGGAGGCTCCCATATCTCCATACTCTCATTTGAATTATAGTCCTGCTTCATCACTAGATTGACTTTAAATGGATCCTTGAATTCATTCTTTGCCTCAAACTTGTCAACTAATGAAGATAATAGAAACTCTTAGCTTTCCTTCATATCTATCATGGAAAACAAAGAATCTTTGGTCTCATCCTAATCTCTCCTAATAGGCTTAGGTTTCCATAACCATTTTTGACCTC
The DNA here is from genome assembly GCA_037957365.1 of Torreya grandis. Classification (NCBI taxonomy): domain Eukaryota; kingdom Viridiplantae; phylum Streptophyta; class Pinopsida; order Cupressales; family Taxaceae; genus Torreya; species Torreya grandis. Next base: position 2,171,950 of record JARHVA010000781.1, on the reverse strand, counting down.
TTCCTTGCAAACTAGGAGCTCCATATACCTTAATTTCTTTGAGAAATTATTTGACTTGTTATTTCAATACCTAGAAATATGACCATCTATATGACATTTGAGATAAGATAATTCATACCTTTTTCTTGATAAATATTATGAATCTCATCAAACATACCATCTTGTCTCTTAGGTTCATTATGATCAAACTTGACTGTCTTAGGTCTCCATACCTAGGTTAGTCTTTTCCCATGCATTCTAGGGTAGAATCTAGAAATATGTCCCATGTCATGATAAGTTATATAATAATATCTTCCATACCTTTTAATTGAATATGGAAGTGATCTTCTTTTGATTGACTACTTCTTCTTTCATAGTCTTTTGCCCTATGACCAACAAGATGACAAAAAAAACAATGTCCCTTAAAATATTTGGCATACCTTGAAGCATTTGGTTATCTAATTGGCTTGTTCATTTTGTCTTTAACCTAATTTGACTTTTTGTCTTTCATGCTACCATCCTCTTTGCCTTTTTTTGATCTCTTTTGTTCTCTTTCAATCTTGCCTATCTTGACAACAAATTTCTCATGCTCATCCTTTAATGAATATAGCTTGGTCTTCATTTGAACACTCTCATCCACTTTAGCTTTCATACTTCTAATTATAGCCTCTAACACAATTCTAAGAATTTGGATAGTTTCATTATCCCTCTTAGCTTATTTAACCATGTCAACCTTCAATCTACATGCTTTCTCTTCAATAATGTTTATATAATCAAGATTGGACTTCAACTCATCATGCTCACCTTGATTTGAACTCAACTTGGCATTTGTGTCTTCTAACTAAGTCTTGAGACATTTGCATTCTTCCTCTTTTGAACTGAGATTGATCTATGTAACACTTAACTGATCCTCAATATCTTGCATGGTTAACTTGTCTTCTCTTACTATCTCACTTAATCTCTCAAACTTGGTTTGAAGATGACTTATCTTTTCCTTATGTTTCATGAACTATTTTTTAATCTCCTCATACATCATCTCATGCTCATCATCCTTGGAATTAGAATAACTCTTCCCAATCTCAATATGATTGATTTGTTCTTAAAGGCTTTTGACCATTGATCTTAACTCAAGATTTTATTTCCTCAACTACTTAGCCATTATTGTACCTTGGATCACCTTTAAGTGGTAAAAATTATATAGAAGGTCCTTCTCTGATACCAATTGTTATGGGTAAAATCACTAAGAGGGGGTGAATTAGTGCTGCAAGATAATCTAATTCAATTCCCATATCTTTAAACATTCATCATACATCAACTTGATCAAAGAAACATAAACATGAAAGCACATACATCCAAATCATACATCACATGAACACATCATATATATGGGAAACCCTCTTGGGGGATAAAACACATTAAACCCTAAAAAATGAGTCCTATAATAACAAGATACAACATTTATACCAGAACCAACTGATCAAGAAACACCCATCCTTTAGTTTAGTCAGACACCAATCCCATAAGGAGCAACTGCTCCTGTCTAGCTGAGCACCCACAACAACTAGACCTTTAGAAATAATTTACCTTGTAAGGAGGAACCAAACTCCTAGTAAACCAAACACCCACTAAAATACCTAAATATATCACCTTGAAAACTTATTTATACTCTTCAACTGATGGTGATCACCTTTGTCTACACTCTTCACCTCCAATATCTCTCAACCTACCTCTAGGGCTAACTTGCTCAAACTACCTCTTCTAGGATCATTAGGTCTAATGACCTATTTTTCATCCTACATAAAATTGATAAAACAATCATGAATGATCCTCTTTTATTATATATTCCTCACTAACTTTTACCTTCTCTTTCAAAGGTGCTCTCTTTTGATTCAATCCACACATACACAACTAGCATAATTAGTCCAATTAAATCTTTTACTTATACAAATATATTAATTTAGACCATCTTGGTCAACCAATAAGATTTAAATATTTTAACCACACTTAAAATAGGTTTATAAACACATTACATGTGATAACAACACTCTTCATAGGTTGGTCATTACATCATTAGCCTCAAACCACCATTAGGTCTTGGTGAGACCTAAAATAATTAGTCATTTACATGTGAGACAACTTGGATGACCTTCATCCTTTACCAATGATTTGAAAATATCAAAATTATCTCCAATATACCCTTTATCATTAATTCATGGTTCCATTTCAACTAAAACTTAACCTCATAACTTGAACCAAACCATTCTAGACTACTCACCAAAAGGCTTAGAAACATAGAAAAGTCTATCATATAGAATATAAGCATAAAAAAATTTATAAAACTATACACTCAAAAAAATTCATGAATATATCATATATATCCTATGAAATACCTCCATTTCCATTTGATTCTTCAAATCTACTCAAAACTCTTTCAACATACCTCTACAAGATGGTCACTCAATCTGCTAATGTATCCAACAAAAATAGTCAACTTCAAAGTAATTGTTCATACTGAAGATGGATTGGTAAAACCTATAAAATACATATATATGTTCATAATATATTATACAACACTCTTCAATAGTTATATCATCTTGAAACATCAAAATACCATCAAGAACAACTCAATTATTCTTCTTGGGTCACTTGCAGAACATGATCAAACACATAGTCAACTTTGGAGCTCAATATATTTGACTATAAAAACATTTATATATTATAAATTAATTATCTCTATGTAACTTGAATTTTTATTCAATTTTTCTTTTTAAATCACCTTTAAATTCATTCTATATCAAAATATATAAGCAAAATATTGAGTACTAGTTTTTCCTTTATTAAATTCAAATGCCAACTATCACTATTAAACATTGGACATTTTTAATTCATCTCATGATTCATGGTAACTTTGAAAAAATATGCAAAATTTTATCTCCTTATAATTATCTTTATCTTTATCTTTTAATTCTCATCATTGATATTTGATCTGAGCTCCCATAATTGTGCCACTTAGTAACTCTACATGCCTTCTGCACACCTTGTACCATTAAATCAATGCATTTGTGCCACTTGGTATTTATACATGAAATATAAGAATCCTTAAAATTATTGATTTAATGCAAGCCATTTATCTCTAACTTTATTATCAAACTCTCATCATTGATCTATTGTCAAAGCTTTTGATATTGTGACACTTGTCACCAACGTGTGCCTTCTGAGCATATTAACTATTTAACTTCAATGAAATTATACCACTTGTCAGCCCCACATGTAATATTGACTATTTGAATCAATACACTCCATTATATCATTATTCAATTATATTAAATACTCACCATTATATTTATGATCTGATTAAATGCTCATCGTAGATCTCTTCTTGCAAATTTGGCTAAGTATGGGAACTTTGTAAAACTTTACCTGGAAGGCTAACTTTTCACCTTAATAAATTTTTCTATGTTGAGCCTCATGACTTAAAAATTTCACAATATTATCTCCTCACATATTGGAATCCATCCATGTATCAATATGCTCTTTAAACTTTCACATGTGTTAAATGTAACATCATAAAATTGCTCACTTAGCTTTTTCTAGTCAAGATGACTACTAGAACCTAGACACTCAAATGACTATTCTGATGAATTTTTGTCACTTTAATAATCACTCAAAAAACCCCATAGGGTTTCTAAAATATGTTCATATCATCAATATCATCCATTAGTTTCCTCACTATGTCAAACACTAAATAATATTAAATCATACTTTGTCATTGTCAATATAACACACATGACACCTCATCAAAAACCTTGGTCACCTTAGATACATCATAGACAAACCTCTAACATAATATAAATAGGGTGAAAATAAATTCTTTTTTTATTTTACTATTCCTAGAAAATATTGCTCTGAGATTCCCAGTTTGTTACTAGAGAATAACCATGGTGAGGAGATGATAAATATGATGTAGAGGATGCATAACAACCATAGTGAGTACAACATGCGTAAGAAATTATAAATTTAAAAAAAATAATAAATTTTAATTAAAATTAATCTAAATATATATAATTAGATGGTAAGCAAAATCTAGACATTAACACTGACCCTAGGATTTTTAAGGTAAATTAGGGGTAGAATGAGGTAATGGGTAGGAAAATATAAGACCAATAAATACCTAAGGCATCTATGGTAAATGGTCAAAAATTCATCACAAAAAAATAATAGATTCAACCCTATTGACTTAGTTTATAAGGTAAGGAAAAACTAGGGGTTGACTATGTAGTAATAGGCCACTATTGTTGGAAATAAGAAGATGGATAACATAGTACCCTATAGCTGATGCATTTTGTACTATGTGGCCAATATAGTTTGCTAAATCAGGTTGAATGCATACTAGAGGGTTGATGTAGAATGATAAAGTTAGAAAAGGTATAATTTTTTATCAAACAGGCCAATAGTGTTTGAAATAAAAAGATTGATTGTATACTGGAGGAACATGATAGGGATAATTTAGTGTTAAGCAAGTTGATTGTGTATGAAAATGGAAACAATAATAAAATTAAATCAAACTAGATGATGAAGTAGTTAATTTATAATTTTTTGTGAATTTTTAAGAATGTATTTTAAATACATCCTATATTTTTTAATATTTTTTAGAGATACTAGGCATTTTGGCACCTAGTGGATGCATCTTGGCTACTAGATCTATTAGAATGGTTATTGAATGTGGAAAAATCTTAACTATTCACCTTAGGATTTAGAGGTATTATAGAGATGAGATGGATCCCTATAAGTTTTGATCTCTTTGTCATGTTCCTAGGATCATGAGAATTATTGACTAACACTTTTTGATGGGAGGAAAAGCAAGATACCAAAGAGGTGGAAATCACCTTGGAGGATGTCTATGTGTTGCTTAGGCTTCCTATATATGCGATGTCAGTGATTTATGATACACCAAAGTTAGAGGGTGAGAGACAATCCTTAGCATAGTGGGCTTAGGATAAGATATTATCTATCCTAGGTTACGCATGATTTATTTTTATGTTTATCTCAAAACTATTTAAGATATCTAAAAAGCTATGATAGGTCTTCTGAAAACATGAGTATTGTGTCACAAATCACATGACAAGGTATTTTTATATGTGATATACTTATGCCAATTGATTTTAGATTAGGGAAGGTTATATGACCTTAGTTCTATCATCTAGGTCCAACTCATGCATGACATGTATGGGTTGTTGTCTTATGGATAGAATATTATGGGACTTATTATTTTATTCAGTACATGGACATATGAGAGATTCCCTATGTATCAACTAGCTAGGTTGCCCCATGCAGTCAATTATAGGATACCTCAAGTCATTTGATAGAGGAAAAACCATATATCATAGGTTGTGTCCCATGTTCTTTCTTTGTATACTATCATGTGAGGGAAAATAGTGTGGAATTCATACATTCACACAACTATTATATCACTAAGTTGGGATACTATTGGTATAGGTTTGACACATGTGTATATCATGAACCACTACACTTCATGGGTGGAGCCTCATCTAGTGGCTCACATACCTAAACATCTAAGACTTCCTCATCAAGTATCCTTTCTAGTAGTGCCTACTTATTGGGCATGGCATACTAAAGGACCAAGAGCGAGAGGATGTGGAGGGATAGATGTTAAGATAATAGTGATTAAGCCTCATTGAGATAGACCATGGGCTGGTCAAGAATGATAATAGGAGGTAGTGAGGCCTAGAGGAGATGATATTATGGATGAAAATATAGGGGATGAGGGATCACAATAAGGACCATACCATATGTAGTAGTGACCATCATGAGATCACCAGAAATAGATACACCATTACATCAAGGATAGGCAAGTGCTAGCTATTATGTAGGGGGATATTATAACAATTTTAGGACATAATTGTTTTATAGATAGGCCACTGAGGATAGGATTATGGAATATTATGTGGTGAATCTTATTTTTGAATTATTGTGGAGGCAATGAACAAAGTGTGTGCTTGATAGGTGAGTAGATAGTGAGACTATGCTTAGAGATACCAACACTGGTGAGAAATGTTTAAATTTGATTTAAATTTTTTGATATAGAACACTAGATGCATCATTTATTATGATAGATATATGATCTAAGACATAAAGTGTGTGTATGTGTGATTTTATGTATATTTGGTTTCTAATTTTTTAGATCTTATGATAGAGGAGGTTAGATGGGAAGCCCTTATTATGGCTACACATCATGACATTTTAGATGTGGTGTTATCATTGTACAACCTTACAACTTTGGATGATCATGTGGTTCTATTTTCCATAGATTAGGTAAGCTAATTTAGACTAGTGGGAGAGGCCATATTATAGCTATAGGTGTGAGGTGATGTGTTATAGCCACTAATAAGGGTAGGAGATAGAGAGGCTCGGGCCTAGTAGGCCTTAACATAGTAGTAATTCATGCACAAGGAAACTACAATCTAGCTCAAAAAAGTATAGGCTTAGGTGGCCAAACTATAGGAGCAAGTTGTTGGCTTAAGATCCTATCTTGCCTCTTTATATCATACCATTCAAAGGTATTACTCACAAGTGGTCATGGGTAGCATTGCTAGGCCACAAGATAGATATGATGGATCACAACATTAGAGCTTTAGTTATTTTATTTTGTATTTATATTGTAAAAAACACATTATATATATATATATATATATATATATATATATATTGATGTTGACAATTCATTGATCTTATGAGTTGTACTTGGATTTGTATATGGATGGATGGATATATTTCCATTCAAAGGTGTTACTCACAAGTGGTCATGGGTAGCATTGCTAGGACACAAGATAGATATGATGGATCACAACATTAGAGCTTTAGTTATTGTATTTTATATTTATATTGTAAAAAACACATTATATATATATACACATATATATGTGTATGTGTCTATATATATATATATATATATATATATATATATATATATATATATATATATATATTGATGCTGATAGTTCATTGATCTTATGAGTTGTACTTGGATTTGTATATGGATGGATGGATATATTTCCTTTCTAGCACATGTTTTTTTATTTTATTGTATATTCTATGGAAAATATGTGATGTATATTTTGTTTTCTAGCATTATATGATAAACATGCATGGTTAAAAATAAAAAGTAAAAAATGGTTTGGAAAAGTATAATTAATTAAAAAAATGTAATACACACTATATCACGATGGAAAATGTGTAAAAAAATGAATAAGTATAATAAAGCAAAATATTAAAAAGAGTAATAAATTTTTCCATACCAAGTAAAATATTTTCACCAAATTGAAACAAATAAAAATCATACTATATCACATTACTAAGCATGAAAATTTGTAATAAAATGGACAACACATGAAAACTAATAGTATAAACAAACAAACAATAAATTCAATCAATCATATTAAATCAAGTTGGGAAGTATGAAAGTAAAAGGAAAATGTAAGTGGAAATCAAATTAATTTCACTAAGTCAAGCTGGGAAGTAAGATAAATTTAATAAAATGGTTGTAAGCATATGAAATTAGAAAATAAGAAGATAAAATTGAAAGACTTATGAAGTAAGCATAAAACATAATAAATCAAGATGGGAAGTATGTCAATGATGTGTAACTCATAATTGAACACAACTTATCTCAAATTTGAAAAATGTAATTTCATTGTGACTTCTTATAGTATGAACTAGGTATTGGAATATTTTGTGCAGAGGGCTTGGTCCTATCCATGGTCGTACACTAAAACTCACAAAGGGAACACTAATGAGGGGGAAATAATTGTTGGAATTAAAAATATGGTTTTAATATGGTAATTTGTGAGGAGGTCTTGGTCATATCCATGGTCTTATGTTTCTAATCACAATGGGAATACCAATGAGGTAAATGGTAATAAGGAAATGTTTTATTATGGTAATTTTTTAAGAGATCCTGATCATATCCATGGTTTTACACTACTACTCATAAAAAGAAACCCTAGAGGGAATGATCTATTAATAAAATAATATTTATTAATGGGAAATATTAGGAATGTTGTAACAAAAGAGGGAATGTAAAAATAATGACATAGGCAACTATGATAAGACCTTAGGAAATATGAGGCATACTAGGTATAAAGGGAAGATACTAAGAGTTTAGTGACCATCAAAATAGAAAGGATACATGCTCATAATAAGTTCAAAATTGTATAAGCAAATAGGTGAGATACTAATATCGACTCATGTTGGTTATATTAAAAAGAAAATTAAAATAGACCTACCTTCCCATAACATGTTCCCCATGCCACATGACTTCTTATAGATCCCTTGGCCTACTACAAAGATTGGGTACTTGTGTGAAAAATTAGGTATCACTTATATATATTTTTTATTCTCCTATCCTAATCCACTAGCCTACCACACCCCAATGGACCTCAACTCTATCATGAGGCTAACTTTTGAGTTTGAGATTCAATTAGAAATAGGAGATGTGTTATGAATCACAACTTTTAGTGTGATGATTTAACATTTTTAGGGTTTAAATATGTAAATCCTATGTTTAGACTAAAGGGATGAGATGTCTAAATTAGTCAAATAATATGAAATAATTAATAACTAATTTATTATATATTTTTAAATTATTTGACTTTTTTAAAATAGTAATAAATAGGAATAAATATAGACTTATATAAAAATTGAATATCATGGATGATATGGGTTTTAAAAATTAGGTTCTAGATATTTCTAAGTATTGTCAACAGGATTTTGGAATCTGTTTACTCACTAAACAATAGTACCTTATATGTAAAGTAACACCATGTTGATGTAGTGTCTTTAAGGTGCTGGTAGTTTCCCCTTTGTAGGAATATTCCTATTTTTTTGGATTACCCACACCTATGTTTTAGGTCTTATTCCTATGTGCACAAAATATGGAACTATGTGTTGTGCCTAGAAAACTTGATTTAGTATGCAAAACTTAATCCTCCTTGTATGGTATGTGAAATAATTATGTGTTTATTAGTAAGATAGGCTAAACATCCTCAAAACCCTATTATGAAGAGAGTTACTTATATACTAATATTCTAAATAATGATTGATCCCAATGTAGTTCTCCCACCTAGTGCTTGATGTAAGTGCAAATGAATGCTAGAATGAGAGTGGACTTTGATGCCTTGCATGTGCTTGAGCTTTGAAATATCTAAAAAGTAGGCTGAGGGATATTTTAGATGGTAGTATGTAGAAGCAGAGAAGAATAAGGATCAAATACCTTAATTTTTTTCAAATTATATTTAGTTTGAATAGGCTTTTGTATCTATTTTCCATCTAATGAATAAGGGTCAAATAGACTTATATTTATAGAGATTTATAGCTTGTATTGATAAGAAAATGTGCTTAGGCTAACCTTATGAGGGGTTCACATTTTAAAAAGTATATATTTAGGAGAGTTAGGGATAAGGAAAATAGTGCCCAATTGGGGACACTGGCACCATGTGGATGTAGAGTCCTAAATGTGGCACTAATGTTCACCTAGTAGAGTACCAAAAAAACTAGGATGTGATCTAAGAACATAGTCCTAGGACTATGTTTTGGTTGAACGTAGGTATGTATGGTTTGTATAATTATTATAAAAATTATGGTAAAGGCTATAGGATAGGTATATGGATAATATAGGAATAGGTTAACTCAAGAGACACTCTTAGCATCCAAATACCATTTTTTAGGTGATTAGATTTATCCTCCCCTTATTCTAAAAATGTAGCAAAGTGAAATGACTAGTATAAAGGAAAAATATGTGTACCTAGACTTACCTTGGAAGTCAATCTCATGTAACTAAGTTTGATTATATGAATATGGGTTTAAGTATGTGAAACATGATCTATAACAATGACCTACAATGAAACATGAAAAAATTAGTCCTTAAGAGATGATCAAAAGTAAAAGACTATGCTAAATAAAGTAATTGAGTAAAGATAAGTAAAAAGAGAGGAAATGAATGAATAAACCTTATTGGGTATATAAACCAATCTATGAACCTAGTGACAACCTATGTTTTTGAGCATACAGAGTGATCTTATCATTTAATATCTTGGACCAAGTTGATGACTTATTGAATCCTCATTTGGGTGATTCAATAACTCAATCTAGTTTTGACTCCATCATTTCTCACCCATGTTTGGTGGATCTTGATATTTGAATAACTTGGATAAGATTGTAAGTGTGTCTAACCCTCTCATGTGGGTGGATCAAGAACTCAAGTAGTCCATGACTCCATTATTTCCCACCCATGTGAAGTATATGCATATTTAACTAAAGTGTGTAGAGTGTTGAAAGTATCTAACTGAGTAAATATAATTGTGTGTCAACTTTATGGCCACTCAGGTATATTAGGTAGCTTTGGGATACTCAAGAGTGCTAATCACTATAGATGGAGTAAGGCATGAATACGATGAAAAATTAGAATGTGATGGAAAGTGTATATAGTGTAGAGAATGATTTTGAGTTTGCCATTCCACCTGATCAACTTATGTGTAGCTGAGTATATGGAAACTATGTGCCACACACACGCCCCCAATCTGGTATATAAGTATATTAAATCTGAATTGAGTATGTAATAACTGAATCTATGTAACTAAATTGAATGTTGGAGTTATTGTGCCATTCATAATTCCCTAATATATGAGTAACTAATATGAATATAAGTTGAAATGAGTGTATCTAAGAAAAAATTGAACATAATTGTTAAACTTGGGATTGTATCTATGTAAATCTATATTATACTTGGTATAGTGATCTAAATAATATTGAATACACTAAATTTTTGGATATTAAAAGTATCTATATATGGTTTTAGTGTCCCAATATGAGAGCTAATGTCTGCATAGTCTAAAATCTAGGTGATTTGAACTTTCATTTGAGTCTCTATTTTTTCTTGTATCTATCCTATGTCTGATTTTTGAAACTAAGCCTATGTGCTGAAATTTATCTGTGAAAAGAAATGTAGGATCCTAATCTTCATGAAAAACCCTTGTAAATGCCCCTTATTTTGAGGTTAGTTATGAAATATATGTAATAAATATCCTAAAAATCAGTAGCTCTACAAAATTTGTTATCCAAAGCATGTGCATGATATTCTAATACAATGTACAAACATAACATTGGAATGTAAAAATATATGAGCATGATTAAGTAATGTAAGATGTATGTTGTAATATAGTATTGCACAAGGGTTTCAATATGGATATAATCAATGTTTATATCAAAAAATATAATTAACTACCTATTGGGATGGGGCATAATGTCCATTATGGCTCCCAAGTAAGGAAGGTAGATGCATGAGGTCCCTCATGGCATAAAAAATTGGTGTGTGTGTGTGTGTGTGTGTGTGTGTGTGTGTGTGTGTGTGTGTGTGTGTGTGTGTGTGTGTGTGTGTGTGTGTGTGTGTGTGTGTGTGTGTGTGTGTGTGTGTGTGTGTGTGCGTGTGTAACAAGAAAATACAAGTGTCATGGTGTAGAATCATACAAATAAACATACATACAATCACATTAGGCACACAAAAGTAGGCCAAGGGGCCAAAATACAATGGACATGGGCATACTTTAATAATTATGAGAATGAAGAAATACAAAGACATGTTCAAATGTCCACATGTAGAAGTATGAAATCACACAAAAGTTACATGGGCACATGTCTAAAATATACAAATAGAGAATTGGTGTAGATATAAATAACAATGGCATATTCAATTGACCTCGAATATGGAAGAAATATAGGAAACACAATTAAGTCTAATCTAAGAAAACTAGAAATGAAAGTATGTATAACTATGTAGTGTAAATTTATGTAAATTATAAGATGTACATATGCTAAGTATAACTAGTGATAGTTGGAAAATTTTGAGAAATGAGTAACAATGATCAACATCCAAATATATCAATGTGTAAATTGGAATGTATAGTATGTAAGGATAAAACTTGGTAGTATAAACTATGTATGATATTCCCCTAAGTGGGTAAATGTATCAAATGAATAAACTTGGATCAATGTATATGCCCCCAGTGGGTATATTATATCAAGTGTGGATCGAAGTGTTGTATGTAATATGAAAGCACTCAAAAAGAAAAAGTGAAGCATATATGTATGATAAAACAAACTATATGAGGATATTTAGCATATGTGATATCTAAAAATTAGTAGAAATGTAAACATATCAATGCATACATTCTATAAATTTTGGATTTTTAGAGTATTATTTGAATGTTTTTTACATTTTGACATGTTATATTATTTTTGTGTTTTTTGAGTATAAGCTATGTACAATTAAATGAAAATAAACTATGTGAAAGTATCAAGGTAGTAAAAATTAAATGCTATAAATGTAAATGAAATAATATACAAGTAAATTGTAATGTCTCTATAGACCCAATATCACATCCATAGGATGTGGATAGTTAAACAATGGATCTGGTGGAAGATCATCCAATGTTAGATATTGAGCCTATTTGGATTCAAATAAGTCATCATCATCATGGTCATTGTACCAATATGTATATATCAGTAGGGATTTATCCTTGGTGTGAGTCTAGAGTCTATTCATCATAATGGCATGATACTCAACTATGTAAGATGCCTCTCATGCAGTCCTAGGGTAAACCACATTAGATCATAGAGTATCTATGTCAAACCTATGGTTCTTGTCTATGTCATTATGTAAAATACAAACCATGTGTCCATCATGACTAAATTTCAATCACCTATTTAACTCATTATTATAACATCCATCACCTATAACCATTTATTTCCAAGTGTAACCTATATATGAGTGTCTCTACTCAAAATAAATAATAATGTATTAACCATCTTAGGTCCACATGCAACTGGTAATGTAATATGTCTAATGGAGTCTTAACAGTGTATAACATGTTGTATCTATCTCTCCTAAAAACTAATGTGGTGTAAAAATACCAAAATGTAAGTGTTAGGATAAAAATCCTCATTTATATCCATATGGGGAAGATATATGTCTGCTATAAATATATGTATAGTCAATAGATCATGTCATGAATATCTGTAAGTGACAAATCTATCACAATGTTCATATTTTTGAATTATCTCATATCATAGGTGGTGGTGGTGCCTATGAAGGTGGATACTATATGATATGAATAGTTCCCTTATCCTTAAATTTATTTAGTTTATTATATAGTGTTGAGCATGTGTTTGTGTCATGTCTTATAAGTCTATGAAAGTGGGAAAATGGTTTCCCTTCTTGTGGTAATAATATGCTAGTTAATCTATACTATACTATGGTCAATATCATCAATCCTATATCAAGGAGTATTTATAATATCTTGTGTGGTTTTCCCTATAAACTCCCTCACTAATTCTATATGAATAAATTAATATTCATAGATGTGACCATATGTACTAAATGGATTAAGGGATCTACTACTGAATATGGTTGAATATGGGATCTCATAGTTGTATAGTCCTAAACAACTGAGGCTAGTGGTGTAGGGAGAGGTATAAGTGCATTTGAATTATGTATTTATTTTCCTAGGCCCACAAGTGTAAATATAAATCCACTTAAATAATCATCGATGTCTTTAGATGGTTAATCATCCTCTATAGTGGCCTATGAATCTATGTTAGAATTATAGATGTAAGCCTCTTATGAATTCATAGGTAGTGGTAACTAGGCTATGAGAATCTCATCATCTATCCTAGATGAGGATGTTTTTACTATGAGGGGTTGTTCTTCTATCATCAGGGAAGGTAATTTTGATCGGAGAGGTTTTTTCTCTATCATTGGTGAAATTTCATGTGTTGTAGGAAGCTATGAAGGTGGTATCTAAATAGTTTAACTACACTCCCCCACCTCATAAGTATGCATTTTCTCAATGGGATTCCTAAGAGGTGGAGATTATATGATAACATGAGGTGTCCCATATAATAATGACCTTGGTATAGGAGGCTCATTGAGCCTACAATATATAAATGGTTGTTATCTATTGGGATGTGTATAGGTACCCATCATGTAAAAAATTAACATGTCTATGAATAATGGAAGGTAAAACCTCCATATCATGTATCCAAGGTCTCTTAATTAAAAAATTATAATTTAAATGGTTTGAAATCACTTGAAAGTGTATAGATAATGTATTTTGTCCCACCTTAATGTCTAATGTGATTATTCCATTATCTATTTAAGAATGTCATTAAAGCCTCAAATGTTATTTTATGTTTTATTAATAGATGATATATCAACCTTCATGGTTTGTAGAAATGTGAGGTTACATATATTGAGTCCTGAACCACTATCAATGAGAGCTCATTTAATAGTTGTGTTATTGATTTGAGACTGAATAAAAAGTGTCAAGTTTTGATCAATTACTAACTATGAAGGTAAATCCTCATTGGAAAAATATATCACATCCTTTACATCTTTGATAGTATTCATGATAGATTAAAAATAGGATGGCTCAATATCATGAGGAATAGATGTGTGATTAAGTGTTGGAAATAAAATATCTTTGAATATTGATTTTTTAAAAGTAATTATAATATAGATATTTTATATGGTGTATTTCTCAACTGATCCAATATATCAAATTCTCTTTATTGATCTCTAGGTGTTTTCATAGTGTGTTAGGGATGAGGACGTAGGGTGGGGTTATGTTGACCCTATATAGGTTGAGGAGACACCCTACTCCACCTAGTGATAACTCAAACTATAGGATCTATTATTTTCTCAACGTAAGTAGTAGAGACAAGATGGGAGTGTAGATAATCAAGTGGTCTAGGTAAATGTGGAACAAAAGGATTCCTTTGATACCTCTATCATCTAGTAGTAGCTAAATGTATATCAAAGTGAGAAAGATATAAATGATCCATATAAAAATGATGATCACATGATGGAGGACCAATATGTTATACAATCTTGGCTTGAACTAAATAAATGATAGGAGTAACATAAATGTGTATCTTTCTACAAATTATTTGTAATAAACATGCTAAGAAAAGTACCAAGATTTTTACCATGAAGTGAAAGATGGATTCCATCATGATATTCATGATATAAAGTTATAAATTGAGACTTAGTAACTACTATAAATGTGAACCCTAGGGTTATCTAGGTTTAGGGTTCTTGAATGTAGGGTTTATTTGAACCAATGTAAATTATATGTAAAATAAATTAAAACCCTAATATAAAACTGATTTAGTCTATCTATAATGTATAAAAAAATAGAAAATAAGTAGGCATCCCTAAATTATTACACAAAGATTTGGATTAATGCAAGCTAGGGTTTGAAGTAGTATTTGAAGTAAGATGAGTTCACCAAATGTTTTAACCTTTTAAGGTTTAAATATGTAAATCTTATGTTTCTATTAAAGGGCTAAGATGTCTAAATCAACAAAATAATATTCAATAATTAAGCATTAGTTTGTTATAGATTTTAACCATCTTTAACTTTCTAAAAATAGTAATAAATAGGCACAAATATAGACTTATCTAAAAAGTGACTATTTTAGATGATTTGGGTTCTAAAATTTGGGTTATGGATAGGTCTAAGTGTCATAAATAGGATTATGGAATTTGTTTACTCATTGGATAGTATCACCCCATATGGATAGTAATGTCATGTTGTTGTAGTATTCTTAAAGTAGCAGTAGTGTCCCCTTGGTAGGACTATTCCTATTTTCTATGAGCACTCATGCTTGTATTTTTAGGTCCTATTCCAAAAAATATGAAATTTGGAGGCCTATGTTGTGTTTGGAAAACTTGATTTAGTATGCAAACCCTAATCCTCCTTATAAATATGGCATGATAAATAATTGTGTGTTCATTAGAAGGATATGTTAGACATCTTAAACATTCCACTATGAAGATATTTACCTACATACCAATACTTTGAAGAGGGATCAAGCCCGATGTAGTTCTCCCACTTAATGCTTGATGCAAGTGCAAGTGAATGCTAGAATGAGAGTGGACTTACAAGCCTTGAATGTGCTTGAGATTTTAAATCTTTGAAAACTAGCCTTAGGGATACCATAGATGGTAGTATGAAGAATTAGGATAGAATAAGGTTCAAATACCTTAAAGTTTCTCAACTTATCTTTAGTTTGAATAGGATTTTGCATCTATTTTCTATCTACTAAATAAGGGTAAAATAGACTTATATTTATAGATATTTATAGCTTGTACAGATAATAAAATGTGCTTAGACTAACCTTAATAGGGGCACACATTTGAAAAAATATCTATCTGGTAGAGTTAGGTGTAAGGAAAATAGTGCCCAGTTAGGGACACTAGCTCCATGTGGTTGTAGTGTCCCAAATGTGGCACTAATGTTCACCTAGTATACTGCTAGAAAAACTAGGTTGGAATCTGAGAAGATAATTATGGGACTGTGTTTTGGTTGAATGTAGGTATTTATGGTCTATATAATGACTGGAAAAGTGTGGTAAAGGATCTAAGATATTTTTAGGGATAAGATAAGAATAGGTTAACTCAAGTGACACTCTTAATATCCAAATACCACTTTTAGGTGGTTATAAGTGATTAAAATTTTGAATTTTTATGTTACCTTTTTAAACTATTTCTTTTTATTTAAATGGTTTGGATTTTAAATTTTTATGGATTTTATGATTATCCTCCATATATATTTGGAATAACCAACATAAGTGATAAAATTAATACACATAAATGATCATTACAATTTGGTTCAAAAGAAGCTAAGTATCCAAAGATATGACTACCTAAAAACATAGGCTTACCTATGAACCAGTATGTAATCTCAAGTTTCAACCATATGTATGCTTAGTATGTGAAAAGAAGATAAAGGAATAAATGGAGATCAAATTAGATCAGTAAATAGAATTACAATGATAATTCTTGTTTTATAATTAATAATATGGTATATAAATATAACTATGGGAATCAAGATTCATAGAACCAAGTCATAGCAATAATTATCTGAGTTTTGAGTGAGATAAGATATAAACAATCATCGTAGAAGAAAAAGAATAGATGAAAGAAGTGAAATCATAAACATAAGTGTGTAATCCTAAAAAGAATGATAATAAGACATAATAAAGAGGAAAGTAAATGAAATCATATAAAATAGATAAATCATAATATAATGATCCATGTAAAATAGATAAGTGAACCCAATTTTAACACATGGTCAAGTGTATAAGACATTAAAATGGATCATAAATCCAATACAATATCATAATGTAGAACAATATGAAATAAAACAATATCGTGCTCATCTATACTAATAAATTTGACCACAAAAATAATCCATGACATCTAAAACATCTCTATGAAGCTATATTTTGATGGCATCTAGAGTCTCATCAATCCTCATGGAAATTTGTGCCAAGACTTCTTTCTAAATATCCTCAATTGAAAATATAGGTGTATCTAATGAAGGATTATGATCATGAGGGATATAGTTTATAGAATACTCAAGGAGAGGAATAGATGTTTGAATGGGAATAATATTTGTGGGATGAGAAGGAGGAGCCTTCCTACATGGGTGATATGTGGAAAGAGGAATAGCTAGTGTAGGTGTTGAGTATGGGTTATTAAAAAGGTGATGTTGGAGACTATGATAGTGATTGATATGATGTGTACAAAAATGGTACCTTATCTTGATATGAGTAGTGGCTAAATATAATGTGTCAATATAATTCTTAAGTTTATGGCAATGAGTGGAATAGTGGTTATATGTCCCAAGGAAATAATAACTACATTTATTAATAGTTTTTTAGGGCCTACTAATAGAAGAATCATAAATAAAATTTGGGGGTATTTGATATAACTAGAAATCTTTGGTATAATGATAGATAACTTTTTGGATATCACAATAAGGTTGATCATCCCATTTAGTAGGCATGGGATCAAGTTGTGACAAAGGAAGAAGGACATCACCAAGGGAGGGTAGGGATAGAATAAAAATTAAACTAGGCTTATCTGAAGGTAGATTAATATAATAAATTGGAATAAACTTAGGTAAAAGTGAGGATGGTTGTGCATAAAGATTGAGAATAATATCTAGCATTTCTAGAGGAAGCAAACTATAAGGATCTTGGTATCTAGAAAAGCCTTAAGGACCTATCATGGCATGATCCATGAACATGTTATTGAGGGTCTCTACTATAACTAGAGGTATACCATGTGGTTGATCTATCTATACGTTATGACAAATAGGAAGAAGACTAGTATGAGGTACTATAAAGGATTGAATATTAAAAGATGAATGAAAAGACTAAAATAATTTTAGTATTTTTAACTTGGACAAACCCAACTAAAAATGGATCATCTAAAGCATAACCATAATCATATTCATGTGAATGCAAGTTTATGGTACATGTAGGTATTACTTTGTCCTCAGAGGATGCATTATGGATAGAATGTCTAGTCTTGGTTAAGACAAGTATATCATCAATAGGTGGTTGACAGGATCAAGGTTGCAAAAAGGGAGGAAGTTGGGAAATAATATGAGGGGATTGATTATAGGTTTTGATCTTGAGGCTAATCGCATCTTACTTATTGACATTATAATCTAGGAGGTTAGATGGAATGTTACCAATTAATTTGAGGTAACCATTATAACCTCGAGTGGAATTGAGTAGATAATTGAAGAGTTAACATTCCCTAAATGGGATATTAGGAAAATGTTAAAGGGTAGGAATTTTAAAGACACCATATTCTTATATTTTTTCTAAATTCTAAGGGTTTGTATCTCCTTGAATCTTGTAAATAGCTCCATTATGGGGTAATTTTATGCCGTGGCATGCAGATGAGGTGACTAATCTCATAAAATGAGTCAAAGGTGGATCAAGAAAGATGTTTTAAGAGAGGAGAAATTTAAAGATCATAAATTTCATGTGGATAGTGATAGGAAGGATAGTTATGAGAAGCCAAATGCAACCTAGAGTATGAATTTTTCTTCTATCATATCCTTGATAGGTGTTACATGTAGATTTGAGGTTTCATTCAGAGTATCCAAGTGTCTTAATAAGATCAAGAAAGGCAATGTGAGTACCTAAACCTTCATCAATTAAGGCATGCTTAACTTGGATATCACCAATTTAGATACTAATGAATAGAGGAGTATCATCTACATGAATCAATATGTCTTCAAGAATCATAGAAGTAATAGGATATTAAGTGATGGATAAATGTCCATTGTTTCATCAACATGTATGGATATCTCTTCTCATTATTGAAGGATATTATCATAAGATCCATACAAGGTACCTTTATATCCTACTGAAGGAGGATAAGGGATATTCATTTTAAACAAAAATTGATTTAGATGGTTTCGATGATGGAGGAAGTTCTCATTAATTTGAGAAAAAGGTATTTGAGAGGGGAGATGAATTATTTTTGGATTGGGATCCCATTCATCATAACTCATGAGATGATTATTATATATAGGTGCATAATGTTACAATAGCTCCTATGAAGGAGGGTTGAAAGTGCAATAAAATTGGTTTTGATAGGTTTTAGTTAGTTTGGGTTGATTATAAATGTGTTGATTGATTTTAGGTGGTGTGATGTTTGATTAAGGTATTTATTTTGATTGTGTTAAAGAAATATTATTGGATGTTTTGGGAATAATGTCTTGTTACACAGATGTTGGGGGAAGAGTAGTGATAGTATGAGAGGTATAACTAATTTGAGTTGTTTAGAGTGGTCCTTATAAATTTATAAGGTCCTCTTACCCCAACTACATTAGGTGGGATGGGGAAGTGTCTTGAATGATGTATAATGGTATAAGGGTGTGATGCATGGGTATTGTATTAGAGTTAATAAAATCAAATACTCTTCACAATTTATTCATATTAACTACATTTTATTCATTATTATCAAGGTCTATAAGACTTTTAACATTTTTTTTACAAGGAGTAGGCTTATCAGTGCTATCTTGATGGTTGGGAAGAGGATCTTTGTATATAGCAAGATGAGCATTAGATTGATTTAAAGCTTGGTTTTTATTTTATATTTCATGTGATTTAAAATATGTCATATACCTATTGAGATTTGTGAATAAGTGTTTCATGAACAAATTTTGGACTAAGAATAAAATCTAAAGCTAGATTACATAATTGTCTATAAGTCCCATGAGAGTGGCCCCAACTTGCATGAAACCAACAAAATGTGTTTGGATCATACCATGATTTCATTAGATGAGTGGGGTTAATATCTCATGGTATAGGTCTTGGAAGATGTTTTTGAATCTTGGCCAAGGATAATGGTTTGTGGACATTGGTGTGGTTGGTTTGAGAAAATGTAGGATTAGGAGTGTTGTTTGGAAGGGGACCTTAATCCATAGCAATGTTTTGAATGCTTGCTTGAATGTTATGAATAATGTCATTGGTATCAATAATGCCATCATTGGTTGCATGATGTTTTTTATTTTTAATGAGGATATGAGTGCTTGTTATATGTTGATAAATTTCAAATTGACACTTGAGGAAGTCTTCTCACTTAGTTTGGTCAAGGGCTTCTTCCAAGGTTCTTACAGAGAGAGTCCTAACCTGATATTGTAATTTGGGGTATATAACATTAGTGAATAGGTGTAAAAAGTTGTCATTCACCATATTTTACTCACATTTTTTAGACAAGTTCTTCCATTGTTTGATAAAGTTTTGTGTCATTTCAATTTTATTTTATTTATAATTTATAAAGTGAGCTAAGTTGTTATCAAGAAGATCACTAGTTTGAAATTATTGGACTAATGAGTTAACCAAGTATTCAAGGCTAGTGATAGAATGGGTTTTTAATTTATTGTAACAATCTAAATCATCTCTTGAGAGTGTTTTAACTAATAGTTTGGTAGTGGCAAAGGTATTAAATTTTACCCACTCTTTATAAAGGTTACCAAATGTATTTAAGTGTAATGTGGGATTGGAAGATAAATTATAGGTGATGGTGGGTGTGATACCTCCTATGTTAATATTATCAATTTGAGGTAAAAGAGGTTTATTTTGTATATGATTAATTTTTTTTATTAATGAGGGGTGGTTGAGGGATAAAGTTACCATAGGAATCCCTAAGGGTAGTTGGGGGGGAGGCATTTGAATTTTATGCTCCCCATAAAACTTTTTGAGGTTGGTTTTGAATATAAATGAGATGTTTTTACATTTACATCATCTAATTTTAATTATTGGTTTGAAATTTATGTATTTGGTTAAGTGTGTTTAATAAGAGTTGGTTAGTATAGGTAGTATTTTGACTAGTGTGTGCAGTGTGTGATGCATTAGTATTATTAATCATAGCTTGAATTGAAATATGAGTAGTAGAATACACCACACTAGTGGAATGATAAGCATTGGTATCAAAATAATCACTATTATCATGGTTAACATTCGTAGTAAATGATGCACTAGTATAATGGTTGGCATTGGTACCAAAAGAAACACTTGTGGCATGATTAAGGGGAAAGGTCTTTTGAAGAGGCCCACTAGAAGTTGAACCTACCATGTTAGTAGTGATACTTGGCATAAAGGTTGAATAGGAAATAAAATAAGAAATAAAGGACACAGTCAAGTAGGTTGACTATGTACTACAATATAGGAAACACAATAGGATAAAAAGAGGACATGGTTAGATAGGTCAATTGTGTACTACAAGATAGGAAACAAAATAGGTTGACAAAGATACACAACTATATTAGGTGACCATGTACTAAAGGTAATCAAGATTAATATTTTTTTAGAGATTATATCGATTGGGATGATATGTTCTAAAAACTAGGAAAAATAATTTTCAAGATAATAGCTAAAAAAATAAGATGAAGCACTAAAGTAATTAAATCAATGTGGTTGATCTAATTGGAACACACAACACAAACCTTATACTAATGTTGGCTAGTGCAAGTTTTTTAATACAAAACACAATGATCATAGAGAAATAGACAAAAATTGAATGTAAATGTTAACTAATTGGTCATTCTTGAATATTGTTAAGTTATAATAGATTTTGAACTTAATGTGATGGGGAGTTGGCTGTAAGAAGAAACTAGAAAGCAATCTATGGATAGTTTTAGATAGTTTAGGCTAAAAGGGGTTTATATTAGTGATTATACTATTTTGGTATTAGGGACAAACCCATCACTTCACAATCAAATAGAGATAAGGGTTTTTAGTTGATTTTCTAATATATACCATCAACCATGTGTTATACTTGGCCAGAAAACTAATTCAGCTTTCCCCTTGGTGATTAAATCCAAGTAGGTAGACCTTGGGAAGAAAATGTTTAATGATTTTTAGTGTTAAGTGATTTATAATTGTGTGTAAAAGAGAAAACCAGTGTGAGTAGATAGATAAGTTGAAAAATAACCTACTTAGTCTATGTTTATTACTCTAAGCATGTAAGTAACTGAAATGAAAAGTGAACTAATTAATAGTAAAATAGGTTAATTATTTTGACTGTGAAGAGTATAGATTCGGTTTAGGTGACATTATATGCAAATAATATAGAACTGGGTCAATAGGGTCATTACTATTTTATAGAATTAAGATCTAAAATAACACAATCAAATAGGTTGATTGTGTCTTCTCGAGACAAGATAGACTATAGAACTGTATTGAACTAGTTGACCCATTTTACTATAGGGTTATAGTTTTATAGACTAATAACTTGTGAAAAATAATAGTATAACTGAACAATAGAAATGACAAAGAAGGTAAGAATGAACTTCAGTGATTTTTAAGATGCCTAGTTTGTAAATTTTAAGTTGTGTTGCTCAAGTGATGATTTAGATATGATGAAAATATATTTGAATGGGTCCAAAAAGTTTTGAAAACCTATGTGCTGAAAAATAATCTATGAAAAAATTTGATTGGCTCAACTGTCTGTAACATGTATGCCAAAAAATATCTATGAATAGAGTCGACTATCTTGATTAAGTATTAAGTTCTATAACTGAAGAATAATATTGTGTTGATCTCATTGATCAAGTCACCTATATTTTTAAAAGACTTGCACAAAAATAATATGGTTATTTTGGAGTGAATATGTGTTAAATCTGCACATAAAATCTTAGACTATATCGATAGGTTCAATACAATATTAAAAAAATAAAAATATATGAGATGATAATAAAATGAATATGTGAAATAAAATGTACAAAGGTTTTATTCATGTCAATTTCACCATAATGTATACAAAGGAAAATGTAGCTGACCTTTTAATCAGTCTTAGCTCAAAGAAGATAAATCCTATTTATACTTTATGTTTTTGATACATTTAGACATTTAGGGTCATGACCGAGATGGATATACTAGACCTAACCAAGGGGTCAATTATCACAATAAAATTACTGGAAAGGGTTTCAAGGCCTCTAGTCAAGCAACACCATGAAATAACCCTAACTAGGTCCTATGTTTTCATATTCACTAGGTATATACAAAGTAAAATAAAATATAATCTAGTACTCACCAAAGCTTGTGGAATAAAGTGGGGGTAATAAACATAAAAATTAAACATGCATATAAGATCTATACTTTAAACAACATATAGGAAATCCTAATGCATGGTATATAAGTACAAATGCTAATTTATCTACTTTAACAAAGAAAGAACAAAGTTAGGAATACTTACCTTTGAATAAGAACCCATCAAGCCTCAATCTTTCCCTTGGCCAAGATGCTTCACAAGAATTTGTTATGGTATGTAAGGATAGCAAAGAGAAGTCATCCCTAAATGACACAACTTCTCTATGTATCCAAAAGACTTCTACACAAGACATGATCTGTATCTCTAAAATAAGTATTGGAACCCTAAAAAATGATCCTCAAGTAAAATGGTGGATAAGCAAATGAAAAATATAATATTCTTCTTTTTCTATTTATTTTTAAATGGTAGAAATGAATGTGTATATATAGTTGAATTTAACATTAAACCTTTATAAAATTTTAGCTAATAGAGTCAGCCCAATTTGACACTGTATCATTAATTAATAAAATCCATTAAGGTCCTAATATAGGTCAGCCAAAGATGACTTAGACCTATAATGTTAAAATATTAATTAGAATATAGGGTCGACCTAGGTTGAAATTATTCAAAAAATGTCAAAAAGGGTTTTTGGCTTAGGTAAGGGTTGAATAATGTGGTGAATTGCTTGGAAGAGTGTGTAAGAGAGGTGTCATATCTTAGGAAAGTATATAGGAGAAGGCTATGTGGATATCAAGTGGTGTTATAAGGGACAACAATCCTATGAATCACCAATGGCTTGTCCACCCCTTTCAAAGTACACCCTTTAAGGCATGCACTCAGAGAGATTGAGACTCAATAGGTTATTGCAAGAGATAAAAGATCAGTAATTGATAAAGTTTGAAAATATTGTGAGTATATTACCTACTTCCTATATCCATAGATAATTTTTTTGAGCTAAATGTCTTATCCCTTTAGTTAACTTTGTTTTTCATAAATAATCTAGTGAAATATTTATCTTATTTCAATTAAGATAGTTGTATGAAATGACTTTATTTATATAGTCTAAATTAAGACATTAGTTTTATTATTTTATACTTTAGTGTGTAAAATAAACCAAAATAGTTTCATTCCCACCAATCCTATAATGCAATCTCTTAGTAAGGTGTGGAGGTTAATGAGTAGTACTAGGCTAATGTCTAAATTTAACATGGAGCTCAATAAGTACAATTATAATATAATAATAATTATATTAACTAGTGAAAGGTAAACCTAATTCCCAAGGAATGAAACATACAAGTATCACATGACAATAAGGTCATTAAATGCTAAGCACTAAGACAATAAGAACATGCATCAAGATAGCTAGAATATAAGTGCACCATAAAAATAGACATGTGTGTAACTAAAACATATGATACTTCATCAAACATATAAATGTTAGCAAAAAAATGCTACATCACATATAAGTGGTGTGTGCATGAGCTTATTTCAAGTCCTTTTGATTTTCCTATCTCATATCTACCATCATGTCCTCTATGATGCTCTCCCACTAAGTGTTGTCACTGCGAGGGTGAAAATTATCCTATGTCCACTCTAGGAATAAAAATGGTAGTCATCTCTCATCATATACAATGATAAAAAATAATTAAAAATTACTTAAAAAACAATAATTGATATTATTTTACATTTAACTAATATATACTTAATAAATATGCAAGATGAAATAAATTCTATAAATACATTCAACTAATATGCAATGCAATCAATGACAACTAGTTTTATAATTAAATCCATGATATAGTCATACCTATGAAATCATTAAAATGATGTACATCATAAAATCATCTAAAATTAATAAATTAAATCAAATAACTATTTATTTAGTTATAATTGTCTCTTTTGATCTTTTTCAAAAAATGGGTTGTGATAGTGTTTGGTAAAACTTGCATTGGAAATCATATATCCTTATAGCCTTACGATATCCATTTGTTCAACTAACTCATGAAGGTCCTAAATAGAGATAAGGATATCAGAAACAACCATTTGAGCATTAAACACTTTGTAACACTACTATATGACATTGAAATTGTGATGTCAATTAAGATATTTTTATGTCGCTACAAGTTTGTTTTACTTTCCACAACCAATTTATAGCACAAAAATGCAATGCAATGTTTTTTAGGATTTCATGTCATTTTTTATGTGTAATACTATAGATAATACTTCTATGTTTATTTATTAGTGTTATTTCCATTTTTCAAGAGTCGTTTTTAGTTGTAGATAGGAACATAAAAGAAGTGAGAAGGAAAAAGACTAGTGGAGTGTCATTTTTTGTGAAAAAGGAGGTAAGTTTTTTTCTAAATAAAAATTACAAAATGAGCTAGTTAGTCTTATAATACATTAGTGTTATAATGTTTATTAATAAATAAGTCAATTGTAAATTTAATAATAATAATAATATTATTATTATTATTATTTTAATTTCAAGGTTTTCACAAGTAATTTAATTAGTGTATAATGAAGGAAATTATAATAAAATTAAGGTAAATAAGTGAAATTTTGGTATTACAAAAATTTGTGAAAGTCAAGATAAAATTAGGGAAATCAAGGTTAAACTTTATGAATAAGTGTAAAATAGGTTTAAATGGGTTTAAATTGGGGAAACTAGAGTAAAATTGGAAAAAATGTTGATAAATTATGAAAATAAGAAAAATTGGTGAAATTTTAAAGAAATTAGGGAAATTGTACTTAAATTAGTGATTTAGATAAAATAATTAAAATTGGGATATTAGTGAAAATAATAAAATTATAGAAATAATGAGGAAATTATAATGAAATTAGGAAAATTAGAGTGAAATTGGCCTAAAATTGAGGAAATTAGGGAAATTAGTGACAAATTAGGGAAATTAGAGAAATTAATGGAGTTTAAGAAAATTAACAAAATTAATGAAGCTTTTGTAAATTATAGAGAATTAAATAAATATAATGAAATTAGGTTAAATAAGTCAAAAAAATTTTAAAAATAAAAAAAATTGAGAAAGGGGGGAAATGAGAAGAAAATAGTGAAAATTGGGATTTTAGTGAAAATTTGATGAAAGGTAAAAGTGTGGAAAATAGGGTTTAAAATAGGAGATTTAGACTTAAATTAGTTTAAACTTGAGGAAATTAGGGATATTAGTGACAAATTCGTAAAATTTGAGAAATTAGTGAAAATTAGGAAAATTAGAGTAAAATTAAAGAAATTAGGGAAAATTAGTGACAATTTTAAAAATAGGGAAAAGGGAAAAGATATATAAATTAGTGAAAACTTGAGGGAATCAAAGAAATTATAGTAAAATGAGAGAAATTAGAGTTAAAATAGTGTAAATTGAACAAACTAGGAAAATTAGTGACAAATTGGAGAAATTATGCTAAAATTAAATAAATTAGAGTAAAATCAAGGTAAATAATTCTAAAATATAAAAATTAGGAAAAATTTGGGAAAAGGAGAAAAATTAGAGAAAATATTGAAAAAATGGATATTAGTGAAAATTTGAGGAAATTAGGGAAATTATAGTAAATTTAGGAATATTAGCATAAATTCATGGAATTTAAATAAAAATTCATGTAAATTGATGAAATGAGTGACAATTTAAGAAAACTATGGTAAAATTAGTGAAATTAATAATATAGTGAAGACATACATTTTTAATTATATATTTTTATTAAAAATAGTAAGATTGCAAAAATTAGTGAAATTATGTGTTTTTCCATTTGATTTTACTATTATTATTTTTTAATATTTTCATTTAAATTTATTCTTATTATTATCTTAATTTAATTTTTTTATACATATGTCAAAATTTTAAAATACAATTTTCTATTCCTCACAATTATTATCTGATATTATATAATATGAGGATAGTATGTGTTGTTTGCTTCAATTTTCTCCTTATCAAGAGACACCCATGAGATCGAGCATTTCTTGGAAAGGGGAAGGTGGGGACAAATAGAGAATTTCATCCTCTATTTTAGGACTGATCTAAACCAAAATTTAAACAAAAATAAAATTCCAACTAACCCACAACAAATCTATGGGGACCACTTCTAAACATGTGAAGGTAGCTAAGAGGGGGAAACTGTCAACTGCTTCAAATGGAAATGCTAGATTCCAACATAGATGCCATGAAGTTGAACTCTTTGTCCATCTTGGAAAATTTCATTGGAGCGTCTCTAAAGATCACCTTTGCTTGAGCTACCAGTCTTTGAGGGATATAAAAAGCTACTTCCATCAATGGGTAGACTCCTGAGACTTGGTTGATGCTCACAATTAACTGAGTTGACAAGTCCAACACTGTCTAGGATATTTCTTGGTTTACCTTGGTCACTTTCTCCTTCATAACCTCATTTAATTCACCTAGGTGGACTCTAAATTCCCCTTGGTTGAGTAAAGTGACATCTGGAGTATCATGAATATGTTGACCTCTTGAAAGTAGGTCAATATCTTCTCCTTTCCCTCTTCCAAGCATTCTATTAAAATGCAAGCTAAGGCTAACTATTATTTTATTTCCATTCTCATGTTCCTAGCATAATTTTGGTATAACCCTAAATCTAAGGTTAGCATCAATTTGAGCTCTAAGAACATCCCCTTGTTGACTACTACCTACAACTTCCAACACTTCTTGTCAATCTCCATGATCTTCCCCATGTAGGACTACATCCTTTGCATAATTGCATTAGTCTTAGCCCAAGTCCCCACTACTTTCCCAATGATTTATAAAATTAGTAAGAAGGTATATTTGAATTACCCTATTATTTTGACTAGGAACATACTCTTTACTTGGGCCTCAAGATTCCAAACTTGGCTCTACATATCCTCAAATAATTTCTTAGACATGTCATGGGTAGCTCGAAGGATGAATAGTGGGTCATTAACAATATTATCCTCCCTAGTAGCATTATTCACCTTAGTTATGGAAAATATATCCTAATGCATATTCCATATCACTGAATTCCCCTCCTAG
This sequence comes from Torreya grandis, assembly GCA_037957365.1. Taxonomy (NCBI): domain Eukaryota; kingdom Viridiplantae; phylum Streptophyta; class Pinopsida; order Cupressales; family Taxaceae; genus Torreya; species Torreya grandis. Next base: position 2,143,492 of record JARHVA010000781.1, on the reverse strand, counting down.
ATTAACCTTTGAGTGAGCATCTTCATGTTCCCAAAGACTCTATCAAAACTCCACTATACATCCAGGTCACCTTGGGCATCCATATGTGCATCAAGACCATCGTTTAGGTTTTTTGAGTTATAAGAGGTATGTTTTAAATGGTGGTTAAGGGTGTAGGATGATGTGGAGGTGAGATGGAGGAAATGGAAGTAGTGAAAGAGGAAAGAAGTGGAGGCAGAGGGGGAATCAAGGTAAAGAAAGGAGAAAAAAGGGAGGCTCATGGGAATATTTGATATTACCATTGTTGATGGGTGAGGTTCACCTAATGTGGGATTTCCATTAATAATAGGTCATTAAACAATAGGGCTTAAAGAAGTTGTTCTAAGGTGAATCTGGTGGGGCCTTGGGTAAGGGAGAGAGGGAGACTAGAATCCAGTCACTGGGTTTTTTTTACTAGGGATAGAGGAGTTGTTGATACCTATGGTGGAAGTGGAGATATAATTGAAGGATTTATTATTAGATTCAATTGATGGTCCACCTTTTATTTATTCATTGACCTCTTCCCTAGGTTATCTCTAGGAGCTATGGTGGATAGTCCACCTATGAGGCTAGGGGATATATGGGTTGATGGTAGAAGATTTGGAGGTATGGAGGGGAACACCAAGATAATTAGAGTGGAGACTATGAGGGTACCTAATAAAGGTGTCACACTATCTAAAGTTTTAGTCACACTTTCTATTGAAGGCATGTATAAGGGAGGCACTAGGATGACTCTATGTTGTGAGATGGGTATATTTGAAGGGAATGGGTGAGGACACTTAGAAGGACTAAGGAAAAGTGTACTTGGGTAAAATATGGATGGTAAACATAGGGTTATGTGTAGGTGAAATAGTGGGTGCCAAAATAAGGATATGGAAAATGTCAAGAGCAAGGGGTGGAAGGGAAATGGGAGCATATGGAGGAGTGAGGATGGGAACCTATATGGGTACCTATTTAATGCGTTGATTGGGGATCACTCTTGAACTATTGACTATGTTGAATCTTGAAGGTTGTACTACTATTGGTTGAGAAATTTGTACTTGGATAACCTAGTACCATAAAGTTTAGGCTTGGTTTTGTAAGGGACTAGTCACTAGTGTTGTTGAAAGAGATGAAGGAAAATATTGAGGATTTAGGGCCACTAAAAGAGCTGGAAGGAGAGTGTGAGGAGAAACTAGAGGAGACAAAGGTGGGTCTCAAGGAGCTATAATATAAGGAAAAAGTAGAGAAAGAGTAGGGGCTAGATCTTGAGGAGAAGGTGGTGGGATTCCCTACAAGATTCTTTGGCATATGGTCAGAGCTATTGGATTTGGGTCCTACACATACTAAGTAGGATATGGAAGGGTCATTGAGGGGACTTATTGGGCCTTCTACCCTTTCTTCTTCCTCTTAATTGTTATTTGGGATAACACATCCTAATCATCAATGGTGTTTAGATATATCTCATCATCATCCTTGGCTTGATGATCATAGTTGATGTTAAACTGAGTTGAATATTATGTGAAGTGGGCTTGAATTACCCATTTAGGGTCCCACTACCAAATATTTAATATTTTAGGATGGAGTCTCACTTAGATTCATCTTTTTTATGGAGGGGAAGTTATGTAGATGTTCCCATGTAGGGTGATTAAGAGTGGAGGGAATGCCTTCTATTCATGTCGTATGTACAATCCAAATATGTCATTCACTAGTTGATATATTATCTCCTATTTAATTATGTGGTTAGGTACATAATATGGTAGGAATAGGGGCTCTTAGAGGAAGCCCATGACTTAGATCACTATGTCATTTTTATACAACTAGTAGTCCCCTATGTCTATACAAGAGTCCTAGATTATCTTTGAGGGTAAGGGAATGGGGGATTCATTGACCACCTAGTAAACCATTGGGTAGAAGTAGTCACAAATATCCCAAGCATGCTAGTGGAACTAGTGGCCATAGAGATTATATAAGACCACATGGATAGTTAGCCACTAGAAGCCCATGTAGGAAATGTTGATAGGTTGAATTGGAGCATCACCCAGATGGCATCGATAAGGAAGATCATGTATAATTTCCCCCCATTCTAAGAATATATGAGGGCATAGAACAAATTGAAGTTGATCAATACTCCAATGTTTTGGGTATTAGAGTGAGTCAAGATCATGTGCAGTAGAGGCACCCATAATTCATTAACATGTTGGTAATCTAAGTCTCAAAATAACTAGTTTAGAAGGATCATGTCTACTTAGACCTCCTCAAATAAGGTTTACACCATGTAAATATTGATATTTTATTTGTTGATCTAGTTGGATTTGGGATTCTCATCCTAGTCATAAAGGATGTCATAGATCTGGTGATCATTCATCCAGACCAACACTACCATTGCATTGTATGATGATGAGAAGTCCAAAAGGGAGTAATATGCCTTGAAGGCATTCCTAGATATGTCAAACATTTGGCTCTAAGATGTGGGTGAACACACCTAATCATTAAAAAAATATTCCATGCAAATGGCCTTATGGAGGGTGTTACCCTATAGGTCAGCACATGGGAATACCTCTAGTTTAGCTATGAATCTATGAAGTCTACATATTTTTTAGGACCTAAGGGCATCCTTATATTTATCCAACTGGTCAACAACATCAACATAATCCTTAGGGACCTATTAATTTACTTTGAATATGTCATTTTAGTTTTTGTATTTAGTTAAACAAATAGGTAAAGTGGTGTCTTGGTACTTGGGATCTTCCTTCAGGTTAGAGGATGTAGTATCCATTAGACTAGGACATAGGGGAAATTAGGAAGCTTACTAGTGTTGAAGGTGTGGGATACAGGGGTGTTGTGTAAATTTGAAATTATGGAGTCTAATATTTTTTCTAAGGTAACAATGGTAACTTTTAATGGGTCTCCTTTGGGATTTATAAGCTTATGCACACATCTCCCTAAATTAATGACACTTTAAAACTCACTTAATATGAATTTAAAATTGAGTTAGTGGCCAAATTTTCTCCCTTTATTTCCAAATCTAGAATGAAATTTGGATCCCATGATCCTTTTCCATCAATTGGATATAGCAATGGTGATGGGATGTTTTTGGAATTATACAATTGGGTCTAGCTTACCATTCTATTAGTACCCAGTGTGTGGTAGTCACAATGTCACATCCCTCATCCAAATCTTGCTTTCTAACACATATCATCCATCAATTGGTCCTCTCATTAGTGATTAACACCTACACATGATCTATACTCCATGTTATTCCCATAAGATAGATGATGTGTCACTTGGGGACATGTGAAACACCATAATTGGCCTTGGTTAACCCATCCTACTTCATTCTAAGATTATTGAGTCATAATGAGCAATTAGTTCATCATAAAACTAGTTGACATGGTAGCTTTCCATTAGTCTAATCTCCCAAGGCTCTGACATCTCGGATAGGTCTAAGGGACTAGACATTCTAACTTTGAATGACATGATGAATTCCCATTAGGCTAAGATATCCAGGGATCTGACATATCTAATAGGTCTAAGGTACTAAAAAATTTAACTCTAGATGATGTGGTTACTTCTCATTTGATCAAGCTCTCTCATGCTCTAACATCTATGATAGGTCCAAGGTACTAGCTTATATGCCTCCAAATGATGTGGTAAGTACCCATTGGGTTGGGCTCTCCTAGGTTATAACATCTCTAAAAAGTCTAGGGACTAGCCTTTCTAACTTTTAATGATGTCAAAACTCCCCATTGGGTTGGGCTTTACTATGATTTGACATTTTTGACAAGTCTAGGAGACTGAGCTTTCTAACTCTAAATGATGTAGCAACTTCCCATTTGGCTAGGATCTAAAATATCTGATAGGTCATGGGGACTAGCCTTTATAACTTTGAATGATGTGTAAAATACCCATTGGGTCAGTCTCTCTTGGGTATTGAAAACTTTGATAGGTCTAGTGGATTGTCCTTTTGGACTCTAAAGGATTTGGTAACTCCCCATTGGGCCAGGCTCTCTCGAGATCTAACATATCTGATAGGTTTAGGTGACTAGCCTTTTTTACTTTGAATAAATGGTGATTTACCATTGGGATGGGTTCTATGATATTTCATAAAATAATTAATTAACAAAGATAAAATTAAATGATTGCATTAAAGCTTACCTATGAAATGCATAGAACTTGATTTTACATGGAGGATAATGAGTTTATTTCCATAAGAATGTAACTATACTCTAGGAACATCTTGTGAAAATCAACCTAAAATGTTAGTGCCATGATATGATAAAAGATAAAAAACACTACTTAGTTATTTTTATAAAATTTAAAGGTCTGTTATTGCTTGAAGAAAATCAAGGTGATGTAAATTATCAAGTTTTGAGAAAGCATTGCCGATGAGAACAAAAGGGAGAAATCTAAAGATTTTGTTTGGGGAATTTTTAGAGAGGTCCCCCATTTTGGAGAAAAGGGGGCATGTTTTCCATAACAAATGGAAACTTCTATGGGTAAAGTGATGAGGAGAAATTAGAACCTCACTAGTTCATTCTTCTTTGCTTTCTCATCACAAAGATTGTATGGGGGAATTTTATCATCCACAAAGAAGATAAGGCACTAAAGTCTCATAGTATCAAATGGAATACTAATATTCCACCCATATATGGCCACAAAAATGTGTAATAAGTTATTTTAATTCTAATTCATTCTTATATTACCTTTAATTGATTAAGGTTGGACTAGTTATTATACTTCCTTTGGGGCATTATTGGTTCAATGGTTTGGGTGAAATGGCTAGGGAATTACTATGCTAATAGATAGACATTAATATCCCCAAAAAATATGCCTTTGGTACCATTCATGGCCTTACTTCAATACCATCTAGGCCAAAAATCCTATGATAGATATTGCCTATATGGCCCTTTAGAGGTAGAATTGTAATTTATATTCTACATACTTTCATTATTCTTTTCCAAGTTTCTCAAGAAGATATCATTACTTATTAAGTATTTATCCATTGAGGGTTCAAGACTAAGCCAAGGGTGAATGGATAGAGAGAGTTTTGAATATCCATTCAATCCCTAATCAACTTGGATAATCTAATATCTTCTAGAGCTATTATTTTAAATATAGTTTGGTGTCCATCATTGACTAAGGCTATTCTAAAATCCACTTATTTCACTAGAATAATTAGATTGTCATATATGGGATGTTAAGAGTCCCCCTTTATAGTTATGAAATCACTTGGATCAAAGATTTCAACTTGGGCTTTCTTGTGTTTCAATAATTATCATAGGTTTCAGACACCACTTAAAGCAGTTACTAACAAAAGGTTAGGCATTGAAAGAAAAATTCAAAAAAAGGGGGCCAGAGGGCCAAAACACAACACAAATAAAAACACACAACTAAATAAAATATATTTAATATATACATTACTACCTCCTTTGAGACACTCATAAACTAATTTGGAGGGGATGACTGAGAAATAGTGCTTTAAGAACTATCTATTTACTAGAAGTGGTAAGTCATTTCCTTCAAGATGTTTGAGATAAAAGGGATTTTGGCCCAATATTTTGGAAATTTTGTATGGGATGATTATATGGGACTAAATTTTTAATGTTGGACTTTCTTCTCATGGGCCTTGTCCCACATTAGGACTAGATTTGAGATTCTAAAGGTCTTAACCTTCACCCTCTTGTCAAACCACCTATTGACTATGTCTTGATGCTTTTTAAAGCTCAATAAGGCTTCCTCCTAGGCTTTCTCCAAATGAATCAGATCTAAGAGTTTAGAATTCACTTTATCATTTTGCTCCATTAATTACTATAGGAACTTATACTTAGGCATTTTTAGAGTGATCGACATGATTGGATCTAATTCATATATGAGAATTAAAGGAAAGATTTTAAGGGCTTATTTATACCTAGTGTGGTCTATCCATAAGGCATTTTTTAGTAATGAGTGTCATTCATAGGGCTTCTCTCTAGTTGATTTCTTGATGGCATCAGTTAAGTTTTTTTGGTGGATTATACCCATCTATTCCCTTATGGTTAGTCATTAGAAGATAACTTGAGTGTGTTCCCCTATCATAGACCCATTCTATGAATTTCATAGATTGAAAGGTGGGGTCATTATCACAGACTAAAGAAATGGGGACCTAAAAGTGGGTGATTATAGCATTATCTAGGAGATTAATGACTTTAGTAGTAATTCCCCTTTTGGTCACAACTACCTCAGACCATCTACTGTAGTAGTATATGCCTATGAGGAAGAATTTATGATCGGTTGATGAATTGGGTTAAATCACCCCCACTAAATATAGCCTTCATTATGTGAATGACACATAATCTACAATATGTTGTAGTGGTATTGCAATGTGCATTTCCATTATATCAAAGGTTTGGCATTGGTGATAAAAATAAACATGAGTGTGAACATATTTAAACATTGTGGGCCAATACTAACCTTCCTAGAGAACCTTGTGAGCCATAAAATTTGTCATGGTATGGTTGACTCTTAGTTTTTCAAGGAAACTAGCCATTATTTCCTTGTTTTGTTCTTCTAAAACACACTAAAGGTAGAATATATTATGGATTCTTCTAAAGATAAATCCTTTATTTATCATATAATATACAAATTTTAAATGGAGGGCTCTTCTCTATGTATGGTTGAGTCTCAGAGGTACATTTCTATAAAGTATGAAGTGCATAATCAGGGCATACCAATCTGAGTGTTGCACCTTTTGCTAATCCACTTAGTCTATTATTTTTGGGTTTATTTTTTTGATTATTTAGGTTAGGCCTTATCCTTTAACCAACTTGGTATACATGGTTTCCAAATCATAATCTTGTATTTTTGTCATCCATCAGCCTTTCCTCTCACCTAGTTCATTCTCTCCCAACATTTGCTTTATAGTTAGGTCTAAGATAATAGAATGTAATATATTTTGGAGGATTTTATACCTAGATTTTTTATTACCTTTACCAATTCATAGACATGCTTGTCTAGGGTAGAATACCGAAGTTTGACATCCTTAAAATTAGTGCTCATAAAATCCACTAGGTGTTCTTTTCCTTCTAACCTCTTGGTGAGGAAGGTAGCAATGGTGTGATCTAAAGTGAAAGGGTAAATATAGAAGCCTTACATATATTCTAGGATGAAAAGAATTAGGGATTTCATGATATCATCTTTGATATCTTGGAATGTTTTCTTTGACTCTGCTTGCCACTCCACTTTAGTTTTCTATTTCAACATTGCATTTAAGTTCTTCACTATCTCAGCAAAACCATAAATAAACTTAAGTACAAAGTTGATTTTCCCAAAGAAAGATTTTAATTATTTCTTAATATTATGAAAAGTTAATTTATAAATTATATCCACCCTTTAGGTTTGATATCAATACCTTCCTTTATCATAATGTGATTGATAAGCTTACCTTTGGTGATACTAAACATGTTTTTTAGTCAAATTAAGGAGATGACATACCTTCTACATCTCTCAAATAATATCTTTAGGTGGTGAAAATGATCTAAATTGTATTAGAGAACATGGTTAGGTCATCCATATATATAAATATTCACTTACCTATCAAGCCCTCAAAGTCAAATTCCATTTCTATTTGAAAGGTTGCACTGATGTTGATTAGCCAAAAAGGAATACATTTGTAAGCAAATGTGCCCCACTTAGTGGTGAAAGAGTTATTAGTTATACATCCTAGATTGACTAGGACTTAATTATATCCTGAGAATCCATCCAAGAAAGACATCATCTAGGACCTACTCACTATTTGGATTACCTCATCTAGTGAGGGTAATGGGTAATTATCTTTATTTGAGTCCTAATTCAAATTCTATAAATCCACATAAAGTCAAATTTCACCATTCTTCTTCCACATTAAGACTAGGTTATCTACCCAAGTAGAGTGTCAAACTAGTAAAATTATACCTAAAATGAGTAATTTTTGAACCTCTATATGAATGAAGGGCTCCATGATTGGGTTAACTAGCCTCTATCTTTGTCTAAAGGGTCTTTGGTTATATTTTAAGGGGATGGTGCAAGTAATTAATCTTGGGCTTAAGGTCCCCATAGGCCTAGGTAATTATGTCCTTGTACCTTAATAATAATATATACAACTATTCCAATCCATGGTCCATCAAATACCAACCCATCTTAACTATATAGGGGTTCTCTATTGGGTTGAGATTAATGAGTTGACACCTTCTAATCTTTAAACTTAGGCATTTTAACCTCGAATGTTGGGTCTAATGCATCAAATGCTATTTTGAGTGAAATAATCCCCTTTAATATCCTATTCCCATGAATTACTAGGCTCCCATCCTTATCTAATTTAGTCTCAGGGTTATCTTTATCCTTTTCATCTATGATTTGGGCCTCAAATATCTCCTCATTACCAAAGAACTAGATAATTTATTGGTAATAATTAAAGACCTAAAATTTAGTCACATTATATGAGATGAAAGGATAAGGGATGAGTTATACAAATAAATATTGTAGCTTAGTGTCATTTGGAGGGGTTAATCTCTCTGCATCTAGAGTTAGCGAGTTTGCTACCTAGATTTCCTCTTTAGGGATATGGATGATATTGAATGTGTTGAAAATTTCAATCAAGTCTCAAGCTCTATGTTTATACCTTTTGAGGTATGATCATTTGCATTGAAATTTAATTTTGATCTAGTTGAATACCAGTTCAAATTCATTGAATACTCTTAGTTCATTTGCATCATCTCTACATGCAAATTACAATCCTAGGATTAGAACTTTGTATTCCACCAAGTTATTTGTACAAGGGAATTGTAGCCTATAAGATGCTATATGTTTCATCCCTAAGGGATCTATAATCAAAAAATTGGCTCTACTAACTTGTTTAGATTAGGTTTTGTTTACAAAAAGAGACCCTAGGCTAAACAAACCTTGGTTATGACTAGTGTAGTTTTTTAGAGACTTGGTGTTTAGTGTGTAGATGCCTAAGTATGAGGAAGCTAGGTTTATCTTCTCATTAATGCCATTATATTCAGTAATCATGTGTGTCATGCATGGATCCTTGTCTATATATATTTGGATGGCTACTCCTCTCCATGCAACCACATATGTGAAAAAAATTTGGCCATATACCAATTTTGGGCCTTAGACCAATCTCTATTAAGGAGCATACCATAAGCTTCTGGGATGTCAACCACTTAAATGTATATAAATTTTTGAATCATAAGTTTAGATTCTAACTAGATGTGGACATTTAATATCTCACCTATCACTTTCACATTTTATTTGATTAGACCACTAATTTATCTAATTTTATGGGGGCTAGACTAATTTTTTTGCATACACTTATTGGCATCGCATTTCCTAAGGCTCAAAAATCTACTAAGCAATTATGAATATTATTTATAAATAACCAAATGGTCAAAAGGAATAGGGGAACCTCCATATTATTCTTTTGGATAAGCACATTGGTGTGTGTTAATCTTAGTTTTGGATGAACTTGTAGGGTTAGACTTGAGTCAAATATTGTAATAAAAGGTCTTGCTTATCTGTGATTTGGGAAAGCTCTTGAAGGGTAATGCTAGACTTGATTTTATTCATATCCTCCACTATGTTTTAACCCCCTTTATTTTAGACTGGTGGGGTTTCCACAAGTGTCTTAAGCTCTTGAGGTATTAGGGGTAGAGTATCATTCCTAACATTTTGGTATGGTGGGGTTGTACCATTATTTAGGGGGATTAAGGTAGTAAGGGTTTTTGTTTATACATACTCATAAGGGTTTAATTTCTCCTCTAAAATTATTGAAACACATGTACCTCACTAATACCATCTTCATCTTATTTTCTTCTTGGATAGGGAAATCTAAGGTTTCATTCCATTTATTTTTGGAAGATATTAAAATCATAATCAAACTCTGTGTAGTCTATCTCTCTATGTGTTACTATATTTTTCATTTGACACTAGTTGGGTAAGGATATCTTGAAAATATTTATCTTAGAGAGCCTATTGGGTAAAGGTTTTATGGGGTTGTGTTGGTGTTTTTATCTATTGTTTAGCTTTTTATACGTGAAGTAAATGATATTTATGCATTAGATTTGCTTATTTGTCTCTGCATCCCTAAGAAGTCATTTTTGAGATTTTGTACCATCCATTGAATGGCATATATTTCATTTTTAGTGGACTCTTGAGGTTTGTTCTAGGTGTTTTTATCCATATCTAACTTCACTTGATGTTGAGTTTGGAAAATTAGATCTAGACCCCTTAGATTTAGGAAACCTAGTAGTTGTTTTAAAGAGAGATGACCCAGTGGGTGCTGATGCATTATAGGGAGTGGTTGGGGCATAGGTGCATTCCATTTAATCCTAAGTAATAAGTTCAATGCAAGAATTTATGGTAACATGCTAGGAATAGGGGTGGTGGTGTAGCCCTGAGGATTTATTTACCTATCCACCTTGATGGCCCTTGCATATGCTAGGGATAGGTCTATTATAGATGCATCTCTTCTCAAGAACATAGTCATCCAAGGGTCTAGAGAATTATTGTACATTTTAAATGCTAGTTGAGGATCGGATTGGTAAATTAAAGTTACCCAACTATATATATTTTGGAACCTAGCATTAAAATTTATAATTGGCTCATTGGGCTCCCTCTTGATACAAGTAAACTATTGGTATAAGATGTTGGGTTCTATTACTTGGATAAATTGGGTAAGGAAAGAAAAACTAAAGTGGTCCTAACTTGGTATAGAATCTTTAGGAAGGTTTAGGAACCAATCATAGGTATATTCCATTAGAGTAAAAGGTAATATCCTACATGCCACATCCTCATGTTTTCCATTTAAGAGTTAAAGGGAAATCTTATAGGAGGTTATGTGTTCCTCTATGGTTCATCCTACACCAGGGGTGAAATGAGGAAGATACCTCAATAAGTTCCTGGGTAGATCATGGATGAATCCTAAGATGTGAATTTCTAAGCCAACTAACCAAGCCATCTTGGTTTGTGTGTTTGGGATATGTTATAAAGAGGAGCTGATAGGAATAATTGTAGGTATAGGTTAATTGGATATAAGTTTTGTATGTAAAATCAAGGGGAAATTACCAATGTACCTCTATGGTACCTAGCCTTGGTAATAGGTGAAATAATCTCTAGGATGATACATGCTCAAATAATAGTTAGTATATTATCACCAACAAACTTAACTCAATGTATGTTCATAAAATGAGATAAAATTAAAATAAGCATGAAGTGGCCTTCCTTCTAGTGCCAACTATTATTCACTCTAATATTATCCTTACTAGGAGATGCCCATGAGATTAGGCATTCCTTGGAAAGGGAAATGTGAGGATAAATATACACTTTTATCTTTCATTTTAGGACTCATCTAAGATCAGACCATGGCATGGCTATGGGTTTTAGACTTCATGACTAGATTATACATGAATAGTCTCCAAGAAATGCATTATTACCATTAAAAGTTTAATATACTATGTTTCACAAAGTTTAAATTCAACTATGAATACTTTTAATGTTGGGCTTATTATTTTTAAACACAAGGGGAATGGGGTATTTAGAACCACTAAATAAACACTAAAAAGAGGGAAGGTTAAGGTAGAAAAGGATGCCTCTAGGCCTAAAATTAGATCAATGCAATGCTCATTAAACTAAACGACTCTACCACAATTATACCACTATAGACTGAGTTTCACTAAATTTATACCTCCAAGAACATATAGTGGGGAGAGTATGAGGGAAATGAGAGTATGCCTTCAATGTGAATTCCTACCGAAGATTAATACTAGAGGTTTATTATCAAAAACACATGAACCCCATTTGAGAATTTATAGCTAAGCACACAAACTATCAACACTTATTAAAATAGAAACAAAAGAACTCACATAGAGATTATAATATCTAATCACATCATAATCATGGAATACATAAAGTGACAAAGTGTTAATTCAATTAACATAGAACTATTAGAAATTTAAACATGAATATGAAATAAATCTAAACACAAAAGAGACCCTTTTATAGAAACAAGAATTATATTCATTAAAAGAGTGAAAAACTACTAAAATAATTGATTTGGTCTATTGTTATAGTCTAGGATATAGAAGGAAAAGTAGGTGAAATGTTGTAAATATTCCAATAGTACCTTTGAGATATTTTGGGTCAACCCTAAAAATAATATGACTATTTTACAAATAGATGAGGATTGGGGCTTACCTCCAAAAGGTAGGAAGATCCCATCCTAGGCCATAATGGCCACTCATTAAAGTTTAAACCATATTTTAAAATTTAAACCAAAATAAAATCCTAATAAATCGATAAAAAATCTATAGGGAATACTTCTAAACATGTAGAGGCATCTAATAGGGGTTGTCTCCTAACTACTTACAATAAGCATTCTCAAATTCTAGTGTGACTTCCATAAGTTTGAAATCTTTGTCTAGCTTGGCCAACTTCATTATAGGCTCCCTAAAGATCACCTAAGCTACCAATCTATGGAAGATCTATAAATATATTTCCATCGAGGCTTAGACTCCTAAGACTTGGTTGATGCTTGAAATTAAATAAGTTGGTAGATACAATGATGCTTAGGATCCTTCCTAGTTCACCTTAACCACTTTCTCCCTCATAACCTGGTTGAATTGACCTAGGTGGTCTCTGAATTCACGTTGGTTGAGTAGAGTGTCATTCGGATGGAATAGCATAAAGATGTTGACCTCCCATAAGTAGGTCAGTATATTCTTCTTTTCCTCTTCCAAGGGTTCTATTGTAGTACATTCCAAGGCTAGACACTCCTCCATTTCCACTCTCATGTTCCTAGCATAATATTGGTATAAACCCAAATCTAAGTTTGGCATCAATTTGAGCTATGGTAACATCCCCTTATTGACCATTACCTATATCTTCTAACACTTCCCATCAATCTTCATGATCTTCCCAATGTAGTCTTATGTCCTCTAAATAATTACATTCATCTTATACTAAGTCCCCACTATTTTCCCAAGGATTGATAAAGTGGTAGGAGGTCATCCTTGACCTACCCTACTAGTTTGATCAAGAACATACTATTTACTTGGGCCTCAAGAGTCTAGACTTGGATTTGTAGATCAGTAAAGATTATCTCAGACATGTCATGGGTAGCTTGGAGGATAGACAGTGGGTCCTTGGCCATATTATCTTCCCTAGTAGTAGTATTCACCTTAGTGAGGGAAAATATATCTTTATGGGTCTATCACATCTCTGAGTTTCCTTCCTAGACAAACCTTTAAATGAGAATCATATTCATGCTCTCAGAGGCTCTATTAAAACTCCATTACACATTTGGGTTGCCTTGGACATCCATCTATGGTGCCTATGATCTTAGACATAGCTTAAGTTCTTGTGGGTGTATGAGGTGTTGTTTAAATGGTGGTGAATGGTAGAGTATGAGGTGGAGGGGATATGGTACAAGTGGAAGTAGTGAAAGAGGAAATGAGTACAAGAAGAGGGGGCATGGGGGAAATAGGAGGGATAATAAAATGGGATGCCCATGGCAACACTTTATCTCTCCATTATTCCTAGGTTAGGTTCACCTAAGGTGGGATTTCCCTTAGGAATAGGTTGTGTAATAATAGGGATGAGATAGATTGCTTGAAGTAAAGCTAGTGGGGCCTTGGGTAACAAAGAGAGGGATATGGATTCAATCATTAGGATTTTATTACTAAGGAAGGAGTCATTGGGACCTAAAAAAGAGGTGGAACTAGAAATGAAGGATTTTAGGCTAGAGTTGAAGGATGGGTCACCTTTTATTTCTTCTTCAGCCTCTTCCCCAAGTTAATTGTAAGTGTTATGGTGGATAGTCTAACTGTGATAGTATGGTATATAGGGATTGATGGTAGAGGACTTAGATCCATGGAGGGGATCATTAGGTTGATTAGATTTAGGACTATGAGGGTCCCTGTTAAATGTAACTTGTTATTAAAAGTTATAGTCACACTTTATTTTGAAGGCATGCCTAAGGGAAGCACTAGGAAGACTCAAGGCTATGACATGGCTAGAGCAGAATGGAATGAGGAAGTGAGGATTCTTAAAGGGATAAAGGCCAAGTTTACTTGGGTGAAATATGGAAGGTAAATAATGGGAAATAGAGGGGGAGGTAGAGGTGAACTAGTGGTCACTAGAATAAGGAGTTAGAACATGATGGGAGTAAGGGGTGGGAGGGAAATGGGAGGAGATGGAGGGGTGAGAAGGGGAACCTATATGGGTGCCTATTGAGTGCCTCAATTGAGGATTACTCCTAAGTTATCATCTATGTTAAATCTTGGAGGTTACAACACTAGTGGTTGAGCAAGATGTGCTTAGGCATCCTAGTGTTGTGTAATTTAGGATTGGCTCTATTAGGGCCTGGTCACTAGTTCTTCTAGAGGAGGAAGAGGTGTATATCAAAAAACTAAGTAAAATGGAGGAGGTAGAGGAAAAGTATGGAATTAATTAGAGAAGGTGGAGGTGGGGATCAAGGAGATAGGGCCATAAGCAAAAGTAGAGTGGGATTTGGGGATAGCCTAAGGAGTAGAAAGTGATAGGATTCCTTACAAGGTTATCTATGATATGGTTGGAGATATTAGATTTATCTCCTCCATAGGAGGAAGAGGTGTATATCAAAAAACTAAGTAAAATGGAGGAGGTAGAGGAAAATTATGGAATTAATTAGAGAAGGTGGAGGTGGGGATCAAGGAGATAGGGCCACAAGCAAAAGTAGAGTGGGATTTGGGGATAGCCTAAGGAGTAGAAAGTGATAGGATTCCTTACAAGGTTATCTATGATATGGTTGGAGATATTAGATTTATCTCCTCCATAGATCAAGAAAGAGCTGGAGGGGTCACTGAGGGGCCTTCTTACCTTTATTATTCCTCTTAGCTATTATCTAGGATAACACCTCTTAGTCATCGACAATGTTTAGATAAATATGATCATCATCTTCAACTTGATGGCCATAGTTGAGTTGATTTGAGTTTAATATTGTATTAAGTTGGATTAAATCAATCCTTTAGGGTCCCATTTCCAAATATTGCATTTTTATAGGATGACTGAGTCTCACTCAGCTATCATCTTTTATATGGAGGGGAAGTTCTTGTAGATATGCCCCTATATGGTGATGATGAGTAGATGGCATAAATTCTCTTGATGATATACACATAAGTCAAATATGTTATTCACCAATTGATATGTTATCTCATACTATGCTAGGTGGTTAGGTACATAATATGGCATGTGTAGGGGGTCTTAGAATAAGCCTAAAACTCATATCACTATATCATTTTTATATAGATAATAGCCCCCTATAGATGTGATGAATTCCTATATTATCTTTGAGAGATGGGGAATGTGGGATTTATTGACCACCTAGTATGCCACTAGGTATAAGTAGTCATAAACATCCTAGACATGCTAGTGGAACCAGTATCCATAGAGCTTGTATAAGACCACATGCATAGTTTGGCCATTAAGAACCCACACAAGAAAGGATGATAGGTTGAATTAGAGCATCCCATAGATGGAATAAGTCATATATATCATCATGCATAATTTACCCCCATTCTAGGGATATGTGATGGCATGGACTAAATTGAAGTTGAGCAAGCCTTTAAGGTCTGGGATGTTGGAGTAAGGATCATGTAGAGTAGAGGCACCTAAATATTGTTGACATGTTGGTAGTTCGATTCTATGAATAAATAGTTTAGTAAGATCATGCCTAATTAGACCTCCTCTTAGAAGGTGTGGACCATATAAGCATTGATTATTTATTTGTTGGCCCACTTAGAGTTGGGGTATGTAACCTAGTCGTGGAGAATGTCATAGATATGGTTATCATTCATCAAAATAAATAATGTTGTTACTTCATATGATAATGAGAATTTTGAAAGGGAGTAACACACCTTGAATGCATTCCTATATATGTTATCAATTTGGTACTGAGAGGTGGGTGAACACACCCAATCATTAACAACATCCTAAATGTAGATGGCCTTATGGCAGATGCTACCCAACAAGTTAGTGTAGGGAAATGCCTCTAGTTTGGCTATAGTTCAAGTCCACATCTTTTATAAGATTGAAGGGCATACTCATATTGGGCTAACTAGTCATCAACATTGGTAGAATCCTTGAGGACCTATTCAATTACATTGAATATGTCTTTGTAGTGATTTTATCTAGTTAAACTAGCATGAAAATTATGTCCTGATACTTGAGATCTTTTGGGTCAGAGGATGTAGCAGTCATTAGATTAGGATAGAGGGGAAATTATGAATATTTTAAGCATCAAATTTGGGTATGTAACCTAGTCATGGAGGATGTCATAGATATGGTTATCATTTATCCAAATAAATAATGTTGTTACTTCATATGATAATGATAATTTTGAAAGGGAGTAACACACCTTGAATGCATTCCTATATATGTTATCAATTTGGTACTGAGAGGTGGGTGAACACACCCAATCATTAACAATATCCTACATGTAGATGGCCTTATGGCAGATGCTACCCAACAAGTTGGTGTAGGGAAATGCCTCTATTTTGGCTATAGTTCAAGTCCACATCTTTTATAAGATTGAAGGGCATACTCATATTGGGCTAACTAGTCATCAACATTGGTAGAATCCTTGAGGACCTATTCAATTACATTGAATATGTCTTTGTAGTGCTTTTATCTAGTTACACTAGCATGAAAATTATGTCCTGATACTCGAGATCTTCTTTTGGGTCAGAGGATGTAGCAGTCATTAGATTAGGATAGAGGGGAAATTATGAATATTTTAAGCATCAAATTCATGAGATATAGCGGTGATGTGTAAATTTAAAAGTAATGAGTCTTAAATTTCTTCTAAGGAAATAATGGTAAACATTAATGGGTCTCCTTTGGGATTTATAAGCTTATACATAGATCTTGTTACATTAATGACACTTGGTAGCTTACTTACTATGAATTTAAAATTGAGTTGATGGACTAATTTTTTCCCTTTATTTATAAATATAGAATTAAATATAGATACTATGATCCTTCACTATCAGCTAAATATAGAAATGGCGATGGGATGTTTTCAAAACCATCTAATCAATTTCAACTTCCCATTCTATTAGTGGTTATTACATGGTAGGCATGCAGTCACATCCCTCATCCAACTCTTACTTTCTAACGTGTGTCATCCATCGATTGGTCCTCCCATTAATGGTCAACACCTAAGCATGATCCATACTCTGTGTCCTTCCCCTAGGTTGGATGATGTGTCACCTAAGTACATGTGGCACACCATAATTGGCCTTGGTTAACCCCTCATACTTCATTCTAATATTCCCATGTCATAAGTGGAAACTAGTTCATATTCACACTAAGTGATGTGGCATATTTCCATTGGGTCAGGCTCTCTTGACCCTGACATCTATGATAGGTCTATGGGAATGGATTTTCTAACTTTGAATGATATCAAAAATTCTCATTATGTTGATCTCTCTCGAGCTTTAACATCTCTCACAAGTATAAGGGACTGGCCTTTTTGACTCCAGATGATGCGATAAATTCCCACTCTCTCAAGATCTAAAATCTCTAATAGGTCTAGGGGACAAGAATTTTTTACTCCAAATGATGTGGTAATTCCCCATTAGGTTTGGCTCTCTTAGGTTCTCATATCTTTGACAATTCTAGGTAATTAACCTTTCTAACTCTAAATGATGTAGCAACTCCCCATTGGGTTAGGATATCTTAGGCTCTGACATCTCTAGAAGGTCCAAAGGACTAGCCTTTCTAACTCTAGATGATGTGATAGATTCACATTGGGTTAGGATCTCTCAAGCTCTGACATCTATGAAGTTTTAGGGACAATATTTTTTGACTCTGAATGACACGATAACTCCCCATTGCGCTAGATTCTCTCAAGATGTAACATCTCTGATAGGTCTCGAGGACTACCCTTTCTAACTCTAAATGATGTGTAAACTCCCCATTAGGTTATCCTCTCTTAAGATCTAACATCTCTGATAGGCCCAAGTGATTGGCCTTTTGGACTATAAATTATGTGATGATTTTCCATTGGGTTGGGCTCTGTGAGATTTCACAAAATGATGATGTAAGAAAGATAAAAGGAAATGATTTCATTAAATCTTACTTATCAGACATGGAGAACTCAATTTTCCATAGAGGATAATGAGTTTTTTTACTTTGGGAAGGGAATTATACTTTGAGAATATATCCTTATGAAAATAAACTTGAAATGTTAGTGCCATGATATGCTAAAAGAGAACAAACACTAATTAGTTACTTCTAGAAAATTTTAATAAGGTATGTTACTAATCAAAGAAAATCAAGGTGATGTAAATTCTAAAATTTTGAGTAGGCTTCATTGATGAGAAAGAAAAAAGTAAAACACTAAAGTTATAGTTCATGAAATTTTTATAGGGGTCCTCCATTTTGGAGAAATAGGGGTGTGTTTTCCAAAATATTATGATAATGCAAAAAACATGATAA